>CM052437.1:80899315-80919720 GCA_028533085.1 Varecia variegata
GAGTCTCGCTCTGTTGCCCGGGCTAGAGTGAGTGCCGTGGCGTCAGCCTAGCTCACAGCAACCTCAAACTCCTGGGCTTAAGCAATCCTACTGCCTCAGCCTCCCAAGTAGCTGGGACTACAGACATGCGCCACCATGCCCGGCTAATTTTTTTCTATATATAGTTTTAGTTGGCCAGATAATTTCTTTCTAGTTTTAGAAGAGACGGGGGTCTCGCTCTTGCTCAGGCTGGTCTCGAACTCCTGACCTCGAGCGATCCACCCGCCTCGGCCTCCCAGAGTGCTAGGATTACAGGCGTGAGCCACCACGCCCGGCAAATTTTCTTAATTGTGCCAACTCCCGTATGGATTTCTCTACCCTAGAAAGTATAGCTGAGCTACCCATCTTGCTCATTTCCAACTTTGAGCTTTCATTCTTTCTGGGTCTTGTTGCATGTGCTTGCATTTTTTTCTTTGCTTTTCAACCATTTATTCCACTTTAGTCTTGTCTTTCAAAACCTGGCTTAAGTCTAACCTCTTTTGGTAAGACTTACTTAATGAACTCTAAGTGACTCTTATTCCAAGTCTCCTTGGAATTATCTACTCAGTTTTTACTCTATTAATTTACCCTTATTTGTATGACATGTTGAAAGCATTCTGAAGCCTTTTTTAAAAGTATGTGAATGAGTTCTGGCTCTAGTTAGAAAATTTGATAATTATTTCTTAGACTGTGTCTTCTTTTCCTTTTTTATATTTTCTCTAAACCACAGAGTTTAATGGCCTCATTAAATGACATTGGCTCCTAGATTCCCAGATTAAAGCATAGAATATTGATTATGTTGGCTTTAGCAAACATTTTATTAGGAAATAACATAAGAATTGTTTCCAGAAAATTTAAACTTCATTTTAGAAAGGTGAAACACAATTTTTGGTAGAATTATACATTAAACCATCCCAAACATCAGGTTTCTAAGCTAGTTTCTTTGTTTCTCCTCCTATTATTCATATTCTTTCCAGATCGATTGAGGCATATGGCTTTAATTATCAAGTATATGCTGAGGACATGCAGAGCCACAGCTTTTTCCTGACTTTTCTAATGAAGCTAGTTCCTAACAGCAACATTTTCCAGATTATTTTATTGTATTATGACATTAAACATGGACCAGCAGAGGTCTGGCTAATTGGAAATGATACCTTTTCCCCTCTAACTGCTTATTTACTTTCCAAGAAGCCAATTTAGTTTGGTTATAAACTGAAACCTCATAATCCAGTATAAATGAGTTTGGTCATATAATATGGATAGCTAGACTGGGAGAAATTGTATAAATAAATAAACAAAGATTCTGAAAATAATTATTTTAAAAAATGAAAAAATGAAGCTTTGTTGCTTTTATTTACTACCTGTAAGATGGGAAATAACATTGAATACTTGTTTTTCTTCCTCCTTTTAATGAATTGGCAACCATTATTTGTAATTAGTGGGTTAATTGCTTATAGGCAAAGATTTGCTAAGGAGCTTAAAATTAAAATGAGTTTATTTCATTTCACTGGAAAATAGGTGAAACTCTCTTATTCTTGTAATAAAATAAAAAAAAAACTTTTTCAACTGAAATTTAAATAATAAATATGCCAAATACAATTGATACATATGATGTATCAAAACTTTAAAAATTATTTGAAATCATAAAGCACTTGTCAGCAACTGTCTACTCCACTGATTAGCATCATCTATCTCTCTTGAATTATGGCACTCTAATTTCTGTCAAAGCAGAACTTATGCTGTCTATTTTATATATGTTGAAAATTTAAATGAGTAATAGGAATATGATGCCTTTGACTTTTAGAGCATATTCTACATCAAGGAATTGTATGATGGGAGAGCCAACAAGACTCCATAGAGTGAAGTGGTCATCAAAGTGTGTTCTAGGGAACCTAAAAGTTTCTTGGAACTATCCCAGGGGGTGCCAGGAAGAAGAAGGGGATTTTTGGTTAAGTTGGAATGTTCTTTTCAGTTCTTTGAATAATTTTAATGGAAAGATGGAATCAACTTTTGAACATCACTGAGTGCAGTAGCTTGTTTTTAGATGAGAAATTATCTAGAAAAGTGAAGTAATTTGATGAATGGTACAAAAATATTTTGTTAATTCTTGAATTTGAACATAGTACTATGAATTCTTAGTGAATTTTTCTTTCACTGCAAGTGGAATAAAATCCTTTAGGTAAAGGGAAGAATATATTTTAATATTAAGCAAATAATTAATTTTTGAAGTTAAAAAAGTGGAAAACTACCAAACTCCTGAAATTTTCTGTAAGGTTCGAAACTGTTAGTTAATGTACTGTATTTTGTGTATTTAGCTCTCTAATTTTTATCTTTATTTAGCTCTAATGCCCAGTTTTTGCCACGATAAAAAGGGTGGTTTAAGATTTGAAAAAAAATTATATTTGAAAAATGAATTAGGATATGTAGAATTTTTAAAAAAATATGAAATGGTTATTAGATTTTAGTTATGTACTAGGCACTCTAATATATGCTATGGATTCAAAAACAAAGAATAAAAGACTGTAGAACCAAGGAATTCACAATTCAACAGGAAAAGACAATCCAAAATTGGACTGATACAATGATGATATCGTTGTAACAGGTAAGTGATTTTGAGCGAGGCCTTGAAGTGAAGATAAGTGTGTTTGAGGAAAAAATGAATTTGTATGTCTGTATGACTCTGTATGGAGGTAGGTGAAATGTGAAGATAAGACAGAGATATTGACGGATTCCTGTTGATGCTACTAAACTAAGTTTTGGAAGCTGGAAAATAGGGTAGAATACAGGGAATTGGACATGTTGAATCTCATTAATCTTCAGCTGGAGATGTCCAGTGGACAGAAGATAGCTTAGCATTCAGGCAAGAAGTTAAGGCTGTGAATATTCACTCATTTATTCATTCACTCATTAAATAATATTGGTTGTTAATTGTGTCTCAGCCATTTTAATAGTCACTATGTTAGGGAAGAAAATACATGAATGAAAAGACATCAACTGTTTCTTCGAGAAATTTACAGTCCATCAAGGGGACAGACATGTAAACAAATATAATTTCATTACTAAGAGAATTATATTATAATAAACAATTATATGAAATGAGATGCAATTGATATTTATGATGTGTAATCATATTACAATAATTATAATGTTCTATAATTCTAAATAAAATTATATTGCATTATTATTAAGTAAAGAGAAGTGCTTTGCTGGGAATCTTTGCTAAAAGTATTTATTGTATAAGAGAAAGAACAGCTTATACTGTCTAGAAGGCTTCACAGAGGAGGTAACTTTTGTGTTGAGGATTGACAGAGGATATCAGAAGTCACTGCTAGCATATTATTAAAACCACTGGAGGAGAGTCTATCTAAATATACCAGTTAAGCATATATTTTGATTGGAAAAAGGGATTTTGCTCATACTTCTCAAAGTTAGGCTTTAACTCCTTCATAGCAAATGACTCTCCGGTTCCTGTAATAGTCCAAGCTTGATTGTAAGTAAGTGTACATGATGCTTGATGTTTTCATGATAATTACACAAGTTCTAATAATTTGCTTTTGAATAATATGCTTAGGATCTAATCAACTTCATTAGTTGATGATGCTCTTTTTCATCATGTGTCAACCATTCAGAGAAATGACATGGGCTGCTTTTCTGAGGCTTTTTCTTATTTCATGAGGCCTTTCTTGACTTGCCTGCTTTTTTCATGGCTTTGTCAAGTTCTGTGGCTACACTAATTTTGTAATTTTTTAATTTTCTTCTTTGCCTCCTTCATTTCCTTATCCCACTTCAATTTCTGTTCTGTTTTGTCTTTGTTTTTCCCATTTAAACCTTATATCGGAGCACTGCACTATAAACTCTGTTTTACACTTCTGTTATCACAACTTTAGTGATATTGACTATGCAAATCTAGCTGAATGATCAGTTTATTCTGCGGTTCTTTTTTCTTTATCAACTGGTATATAGATTTTTCTTTTCAACTAGTTTAGCATAAGTCAATATTCCAGGAGGTAGCAGAGCTCAAATCAGATGGTGATACTAAACTCCTTTCCTGCATAGAACTTAATGTCACTTTGAGGTATCCATATGCCACTAAATCTTAAATGTAATTGTGAAAAGCATACAATAAAAGTAATGTGTTTGGTGATAATGATGTTGGTGCTAGATTAGCAGTATTGTGAATTATTCCTTGTTAATAACACAGCATCAGTTTTGGATTTTGAAAAAACAGTTATTCCTTTCATCTGGGTCTTATCCTAGAAGGTAGGGAGAGTTATAATTTGTTGATTCATAACATGTTTGCAAGGAAAAACTAATTAATAGGTTTAAAGCACTTAGAAAGCATGAAATGTTATATACATAATAATTATATAATCTCACAAGATAGATATTTATGTTTGTAAGCATATATTCACTAACTCTCATTTCTCACACTTGGCTTTAGGACTTCTTTGATTTGGGAAGAGTATTTTCTTCCTTTCTCCAGAAAATTGACAATGTGGGAAGAGCATATATAGTATTAATTCATACTAAAAGGTAAATCATTTAGAAGTTATATCAAATTGTGGAGTTGGAATAATTTGCAGATTATGTAGTCCAACATTTGACAAGGAAAAAGAAGTCTTAAAATATAGGTAAATTTATTAAGTGATAAAGCCAAGACTTTCCCATGCTTATGTTAATATTTGGTCTCCAATTGTAGCTGTCTTTAAAGCAAGACTGTAAGAAAGTCAGAAAATAAAAAATAAAAAAAAAAGCTGAAAAAACTTGCTGTCGACAATTAAATTCCTTTATATAAGAAAATTCAGTTTTTTATTGACACTGTGTTGTAAAGTGGTTCTGCATTTTTGCCAAAGTACTATTAGAGACAATATTTGGTTATAACTCAGTCTCTTTTATGACACCAGGCATGTTTTTATGTGTAATTTTCAGTAAAATTCCATAAAGATTTCTACGCATTCACATAGGAAACAACATTTTAGAGAAGGAAAATTATGATGGCACTATAAAAATAGGTTACATTTGGAGGTAAAAGAAAATTGTATCAGAAGATAGAACTTTCTAGAAATAAGGCTAATGAAATGCATTCTTTAGCTATTGCTATGTAATAATATTCATTTACCAAAGCAGTATTATGGATTTTCAGGAGTAAGTTAGTGAACAGTGGGTAAGAATATTGCAGTCATTCTGAAAAGTGAAATTAAATGTTATATATTAATATAATTTAAACATCAATTTTGATAAATACATTTATGTTTTCAAATAGTAATTAATTATAGCTAACATTTCCTGGATACTATGATGCCAGTCACTGTACTAAGCGTTTTTCACGAGGTTGCCTGTTAATTTTTTCTTATATCAATTCTTGGCACTAGATTTTTTTTTTCATTTTTTTATTTTGAAACATTACGGCTGTAGAAATGTTTTTTGATTACATGGATCGCTTTTGTAATGCTTCAGTCAGAGAAGTGTGCCTATCACCTAGATAGTGTTCATTGTACCCGTTAGTTAGGTAGATTTTCATCCACTCTCTCCTCCCCACTCGCCACTGCTTGATTCCTGCTGAATTTTACTTCTCTCTGTGCACATGTGTGCTCATCGGTTAATTCCGATTTAATAGAGCATACATGTGGTGTTTGTTTTTCCATTTTTTTAAGATACTTCACTTAGGATAATAGTCGCCTTTTTATAAGAGTTTTACTGAAATATAATTCACATGTCATGTAATTCAGCTTTTTAGAATGTATAATTCAGTGGTTTTAATATATTCATAGAGTTTTGTAACAATCACCCCTATCTAATTTTAGAACATTTGGATTATCCTCCCCCCCAAAAAAAAAAAAATAAAACCCAGTACCAATTATCAATCACTTCTTGTTCTCCCATTCTCCTGGCAATTACTTTCTGTTTCCATGCATTTGTCAATGCTGGACACTTCATATCAATGGGATCGCACAACATGTGGCCTTTTGTGACTGATTTCTTTCACTTAACATATATTTCCAGTGTTCTTCCATGGTTTAGCATGTATCAATATGTTATTCCTTTTTTACTGCGGAACACTATCCCATTGTATACATGGCCTTATTTTGTTTATCCATTCATCAATTGATGATTGATAAACATTTGGTTGTTTCCACTTTTTGACAATTATGAATTAAGCTTCTATATACATCCATGTAGAAGTTTTATGTAGAAGAGATTGTTTTGAATTCTCTTTTGTGTGTACCTAGGAGTGGAATTGCTTGGTCATTTAGTAACTCTAAGTTTAACATTTGCAGGAACTGCCAAACTGTTTTCCAAAAAACCTGTGCCATTTTACCATCCTATAAGCAATGTATGAGGGTTCCAATTTATCCACATCTTTGTCTACACTTATTATTTTCTGTCTTTTTGATTTTAGCCATTCCCCTCCATATGAAATGATGCCATTGTGATTTTGATTTGTATTTTCCTAACAACTAATGGTAATTGATCCTCTTTCATGTGTTTATTGGCCATTTGCTTATCTTCTTTGGAGAAATGTATATGCAAATCTTTTACCCATTTTTTCAATAGAGTTATTTAACTTTTTTTTTTTTTTTTTTTTGAGACAGAGTGTCGCTTTGTTGCCCTGGCTAAAGTGAGTGCCGTGGCATCAGCCTAGCTCACAGCAACCTCAAACTCCTGGACTTAAGCGATCCTACTGCCTCAGCCTCCCGAGTAGCTGGGACTACAGGCATGCGCCACCATGCCTGGCTAATTTTTTCTATATATATTTTAGTTGGCCAGATAATTTCTTTCTATTTTTAGTAGAGACTGGGTCTCGCTCTTGCTCAGGCTGGTCTCGAACTCCTGACCTCGAGTGATCCACCCGCCTCAGCCTCCCAGCGTGCTAGGATTACAGGCATGAGCCACCGCGCCCGGCCAAGTTATTTAACTTTTTATTGTTGAGTTGTGAGAATTCTACATGTATTGTGGATATAATCCCCTATTAGATATATAATTTACAAATATTTTCCCATCCTGTGCATTGCCTTTTTACTTTTCTGATGTATACTTCGTAGCACAAGTGTTTGTAATTGAAATGAAGTCCAATTGTTTTTGTCACTTGTACTTTCAGTGTCATATCAATGAAACCATCACCTAATCCAAGATAACAAATATTTACTCCTATGAATCTGCTAAAGGTTTGTAGTAGGTCTTATATTTAGATGTATGATCCATTTAGAGTTAATTTTTTTATGGTGGGAGGTACAGGTCCAACTTTATAAATCTACATATGGATGTCAAATTGTCCCAGTACTATTTATTGAAAAAAATTATTTTTCATGATATAATTATATTGGCATCCTTGTTAAAAATCAGTTGCTCATAGATTTAAGCATTATTTCTGGACTCTCAATTCTATCCTGTTGATATATATCTATCCTGATGACAATACCACATATCTTGATTACTGAAGCTTTGTAGTAAACTTAAAATTAGAAACTATGAGTCTTCCATACTTGTTCTTCTTTTTCAAGATTATTTTGGATATTCTCGGTCCCTTGCCTATTCATATGAGTTTTAGGATCAGCTTGTCAACTTTGCAAAAATGGCAGTGGGGATTTTGATCAGGAATCACTTGAATCTCTAGATCAATTTGGGGATATTGTCTTTCCATTTAAGTGTTCTTTAATGTCTTTCAACAACAATTTGTTTTTCAGTGCACAAACTTTGCTCTTGGCTTGTTAAATTTATTCCTGAGCATTTTAGTCTTTGTAATACAAATGAAATTGCTTTCTTAATTTCATTTTAGATTGTTCATTGCTAGTATATGTAAATACAGCTGAATTTTGTACATTGATCTTATATCCTGTAACTTTAGTGAACTAATTTATCAGTTCTGATTATGTGTGTGTGTGTACTCTTCAGCATTTTCTTTACACATAATTCCTCATCTGCAATTAGAAGTAGTGTTACTTTTATCCTTTCCAATCTGGATGTCCTTCATATATTTTTTTCTTGCCTAATTACTGTGGCAAGAACCTCCGGTAAAATTTGAGTAGAGAGAGCAGGTATTTTTTTGTTCCTGATCTTTAGGGAATGACGTTTTCACTGCTACCAGGGTCATGAGGCTATTGGTTTCCAAGTCTACTTTGGAGCTGAGGAAAGGGAAATAATAATAGACAAGTTAAAGCACAATATTTCTTGTGCTTTTAATGAAATTTAGCTGTTTTTCTTGAGTAAATTATTCTCAGATTGTTGTAAGCCTTTGGTTAATTTTCAGAGTTCTGAAAAAAGTTTTGATGGTCTTTGTCATAGCTCTTTTTACTTTTGTTGAGTAACGACTTCTCAGAGGTTCTTACTCTACCATGCAGGAAGTGGCACTAGGTTTTCCATGAAACATATTTAGGGGCAGGAAAGGGAAAATATAGTGTAAAGAGACGTCTTCTATAAGTATTCTTTTCTATTTTTAAAAGATGGGAAATAATATTTCCCCCAGAAATATTCTTAAAATATGATGGCTTCTAATTTTCTTGAAAATTTTAATTTATTTCAAAGTATTTATCAGTTTGGAGTTAACAAATGATATGTTTTTTGTGCTTTGGAAATTGTTGTTTTATTTGAAAGAAAAAGTGTTTATAGGAGAATATTGTCATACGTGTTAAAATGAAATCCATGAAGCTTTATAGTGTGCTGTTAAATTCTTCTTTAGATGTACTGAAAATTGACTGAGACACCTTTTTTGTTTTATTACCTGAGCTGATAACTTGGATACATTTTAACTTTCTGGTTGTCAGCACATTCTATTTTCAAGTAACCAGTATTTTTGGATGAAATAAACCTGAAGATGAAATTCAGTTTCTTACTGCTAATCCAGAATATGCCCTTTGAATCATTTCTGAAGCACTTTCTTAAAGCATCGTATGGTTACATATGTTTCACTCCTTCTTTCTTCTTCTGTCTCCATTGAAAACAGATTGACTCTGGAATACTCTGCAATTTGCTTTGCCAGTCACATTCTAGCATCTGAGAGTCATTCTTTCTTTGTTCTGAGTAACTCTGAACCAGGAGTTTAGCTTGTTTTTAAAATCTGTTAACTGGCAGATGTTTCTCTGTAGTCCCCTGTTGCCACACAGAACAAAGAGAAAAGATGCTTTGGCCAATTCAGTTTGCCAAGAAATTGATTTTTCAATATTTGGTTCAAGCTTTGAGCCATATAGTGCCTTTGTTAATTTGTTTTGAAAAATAATAAAGGTTGAATATAAAGTATTGTATTATTTTCATGTCTTGTGTATAGGTAGCAATTATTTAGGAGAAAACATTATGAAAAATGCATTCAAGAGGTGAACTTTATGAGGATCTAGTTAAAAATATTTTTTTCAGTTGCATTTACTTTGGAATGTTGCCTAATAATAAGAAATATATACCTACTTCAAAGATTGGTGTCAATTCAGATAATTAGGTGTAGTTTTGAAATAATTATGTAGCTACTTTTTGTAAGCTCATTGTGATTGGCTTGATAAATGAATGGGAGAACTCAGTAATTTGTTTATTGTATTTTTCCCTATATCTCTACTTTTGACCATTTTTCCCCATTATCGCTCCACCTCCGGGGAGAATATATAATTCTCCCTTACTAGTGAAACTGAATACTAAAGGGAAAATACTACGTTGCATTGGGTTGCACTTGGCCACAAATCTTGGTAATATCTGAGACTTTTGCACCCCCAAGAACTAATTAACCCTTTTGGAGTGATATTGCTTCTCTTGAGTATGCATGCCCTCTATCCTCTCTTTATAAAACTATCTTTTAAAAGTTTGTGATTTCAAAATAGACAAATGGGATTGCATCAAACCAGGCAGATTCAACACAGCAGCAATAAGTGGATGGAGATAAGTCTGTCGCCCATAATCTTTGGATATTGTGTTCTCCATGATTTTTTTGTACCTCTTTTCATCCTCCTGCAGTCTAACGAGCTATTAGGTTCCTTCCTCTCGCATTGACTCATCTCATTTTTTGTGTCAGATCTTATCCGTCAACTGAACACCCCTACAGTTACTGATCCATTGTGCACTGTGTCATGCTGTAACAGATATGGTAGGTTGTGCTTATAACCTTGAGACACCCTGTTGCCTACAATGGTAACTTAGGCATTTGTTCATTAATCCCAATATCCTATTATATGTTAAGGACTGACTGCACTTAGCATTTTAGATGTAGAATGTACCAAACAAACAAGCTTCCTTCTATTATGTAGAGGACTGAGAGAGCAGGCTGTAAAGAAATGTATTGTCAGGGAGTGAGGCACATCATGAAGAAAAATAAAGCAGGAAAGAGGAAAGAATCATTGGAGATGGTGTTTTAGATAGGGTAGGTAGGGGGGAGGGTCTTCTGAAGAAGTGGAATTTGAGAAGAGAGAGTATGTGAATATTAGGGGAAGGAGAATTTGAGGCCGGGTGAATGGAAAGAGCAAAGACCTTACTGAATGTAGGACGGACGTATCTAATTTCTCTGCTCAGATCCTTCAAGGTGGGGCAGACCTTGTTCTGAGATATACATAGCATGCTCCTAATAGCAACTGATATATGTAGAAAGAGATAGGAAACTGAATTTAGCTGACCAGCTTGTCCTTCTTGATGTATCTAGGGTAGGGATTTCCATGACAAAAGCCCATCTGGTTATAGTCTAGGTAAGGTGTATAGGGTGTTAGTGTAGAATGTCTCATCCCATGGTGACATCTAGGATATCAAAGTTTGCACATAGCTTGCCTCTGTAGCCCATGCTTCTTCCAGGATGAAACTACCCAAATTTCCCTGTTCTAATGAGCTGAAATTAACTTCTCCCTTAAAATGTGAAGATGCAGATTTTTATATAGAAGCCATAAACACAAGTGAGGAATAGTTTTCACATTTCCCAAATGTGAAAGGGGTGCCTGCAACCCATTAACCTTTCAGCTACCCCCCATCATTACCATGATCCTTTGGTTACAGTCTACAGTGTTTTTAATTCAAAAGTGTTGATACCATGTGGGGCTTACACATTATTTTTTTAAAAAAATTTTAGTGCCTGATAAAATTTTTGTTTGGAGTTGGCTCCTGGGAAAATGGTTAGGAACTTTACACTTTATTCAGGGATCTAATTGCTTCCTATTTCTCTCACAGGAGTTTTCAATGTATTTTATTAGATTTTTTTCAATAAATTACTGCAATAGGGAGTAGTTACATATTCTCATCACTTTTTAGTAAAGAATAGATTAGCAGCAACAAGTTTCAGTAATTGACACTAGGTAAACTGGGTAGGTAGTCGTAGAGTCAGGACAGAAATTTAGATATCTTGACATTTAGTTTAGTTGTTTCTCTACAGATCAATGCTAAAAGAACACTTATACCTCCACATGAACCAAGCCAGAATTGGGCTACAAAATATTTTTAGGGTCATATGTAGGTGAGTGGGTAAGAAGCATAGAGGTTGATATCATCAGGTAGAAAATGGCTTTCATATTCTTTTTTCAACTGACCAAACTTTGACATTTTTCTTTTTGCTTCTTGTGTGTTAAGAAGGACCAAAAAACTTTAGAGGCCCCAGTCAATTTATATTTTAAAAGAAAAAATGCCACTAAATATGCAAGATTTTCAGTGGATCAAAACCTTAAGTTCAGAGCAATTGCTTGAAAGCTGCCTAATACATTAGTTGTAAATCCAAGGGAAAAGGAAGAAAACATGCAAAATGACATTCATTTCAAAAGGGATGCTCAGTTTGGATAAATTATTAGGTAATTTTTCAAGAATATACACTCACAAGTAAGGATTTTTTTTTTTTTTTGGTGTATTTTAATGATTCCTTTTCAGTCTCTCATAAGTTTTTTTAATTGTTCTCATTCGGATTGCCACATCTTGACAGCATTGCTCATGAGGATTTTTCTTCCCTTGTGTTAAAATTAAAGAATATGAAAGTATTTTTAAATATCTGTTGCCAAAAAGAGACAGGTGCTATCCAGCCTACAATTGTCAATTTCACTCCATAGATACATTATTGGTCACAGTGACTCCCTTTTTAATGGCAAAATTATTTCTGTAATATTAGAGTGAATGAAGTCAGTGTTACATTCTGTCCCTAAAAGATTCAGAACATGATGGTTTGATGTCAGCTTTGGGGCAGGATATTCCCAGCATCACATTTAGTCAGAAATATGGAGGGTATATGTTATCATGATTAACATATTCCACTCTGGTAGAGTCTGGTGGTAAATTATAGAAATGGGCAAGGAGCCCTGCATCAAGGCAAATTCACTTTACTTCTTGACACAAACAGTGAAGCTTATTTTGTGGATAATGGCTACATATGTTCAGGAAAATTGGGCTCATG
Organism: Varecia variegata; assembly: GCA_028533085.1. Classification (NCBI taxonomy): domain Eukaryota; kingdom Metazoa; phylum Chordata; class Mammalia; order Primates; family Lemuridae; genus Varecia; species Varecia variegata. The sequence continues at coordinate 80,911,665 of CM052437.1, forward strand.
AGCCCACTGTCTGAACATTTTCCAGGAAAAAAAAAATGAGTCTATTGTTTGGAGACAGCAGGGAGGAGTTCCTCTATTATTTATGCAGTCTTTTTATGAGAGCAAATACCAACAATCCATTGTTCCCTTGATCAGTAAATTATTAGTGTGGTTAATTGAATATTTTGAAAAAAATGACATATGCCATATATTCCATATGGATTAAATGTTTTCAGTATTGATAAGATAATAACCAAATCTTTAACATGATAATGTAACTGAAACTGATTTAATTTTTATTGGCCAGGGGAATTACAATTTCTCAGGGGTCTACTTGTTCACGTATTCAACAAATATTTGTTAAAAGCCATTGCATGACAGAAACAATCTTAGTGCCAGGAGTGCAAATAGTAGTTGAACACATTCTCTACTTTCCAGGGGCTCAGAATTTAATATCAAGACAGGCACACAAACAAGGATTTCAGGAGCAAAAGGGTATGTCCCTAATTCTGCTTGGGCTGTTTGGAGGAATCTTCAGAGGAAATAAAGAGAGTCTTAGCAAATGAGTTTGTATGTGGTTTTCATACCATCTTGGTGGCAAAGGACATTCAAAGAAGAATAACAAGTGCGAGATTAAAGTGTATGAAATGTCATTACCTTTTCTAGGTACCAAAGGGATTCTATGTGGCTGGAGTAGAGATTGTTTTGAAGGCAGTAGCAAGATCTGGGCTTCTAAATCTAGAGACAGGCCATGGTGTGATTTTGAAATGGCTTGTACACCTTGCTAAGGTCTTGGATTTCTATCCTTGGATTTCTTAATTCATTGAAAAAAATTGGAAAGCAGTGTAAAAAAAAGTCTAAGAGAGTTTCAGAAATACCGTTCTGTTTCTTCCTACATTGTATATCATCATTATATATCTTTCCAGGGCTATGTGCCCTTAGCATGGTGCCTAACACATTGTCAGATTAATCTCAGGATTTTTCTAATTATATTTAAGTATCAGTAACTTGTTCATAGCTCATTCCTAAACGCCTCTATCTGTATTCTGAATACCTTGCCCATCAATTTTACTTTCTCCCAAACCTTGTTTTCTCCTTTATTCTCTTTTTCCCTTAACATAAGTTTGTCTCTGCATTGCTACTTTTTCCCTTTCATATTCCTCTTATCTTGGGAAGAGAAGGAGAAATGACAACCACAAAAACAAAACAACAAAATCCCTGCACACATTCAGTTCTGTGTTATAGTTCTTGATTTATATATTATTTAATATAATCTCTTTTGAATCAAGAGAGAATCTGTATTTTGTTCATTCATTAAATATTTATTGAAAATATTCTAATGATGCTTCTCTTCTGGGCACTTTAGATATATTAATGAACAAAATAATCAAAGATGCCTGCCCTCATAGAGATTTATTTATGGCCAGAGGAGGTAGGAAAAAAAAACAATAACATTAATAAACAAATTTTATGATATATCAGAACATGATAAATTCTTTGGGAAAGAAAGAAAGAAAGAATAAGGGAGATTGGAATGGTTGGTTTTAATTTTAAACAGAGTGGCTGGATACTTCAAGATGCAAAGGGATAGAGATACCTGGGGATGAACAAAAATGACAGCCGGTGTCATTTTTGGGGTACTGTGGGTGACCTCTCCACAGTACCCCAAATGATTAAGGGCCTTGTAGATATGTGGTTAAAGTATATTGAGCCTGGCATGGTGGTGCATGCCTGTAATCCTAGCTACTCAGAAAGCTGAGGGGAGAGGATTGCTTGCACCCAGGGGTTCAAGACCAGCCTGGAGAACATAACAAGACTCCGTCTCTTAAAAAAAATGGGCACTGAAATAAAGAGCAAGGGGATTATTGGCCTTCTGCTTCAAAGCATAGAATCTAGCAAAGAAAACTTGAAGGAATTGCTTTTCCCTGCAATACCCTTGGAGAATGTGTCCTGTATTGTGTAAGAAGGAATTGGATGATATATTATACTGAGTTAGTGTTTGGACCAAAACACTTTCTTTTCCCTCAGACAGTAAACTAGCCCACTACATGTGCTTACACAGCTTCACCTATTGTTTTATTTACTGTAACTTTTGGTGTTTCCTAAACACATTTTCAAGGGCATTTTAAATAGGCTTGTTTTCAAATAGAGTGAAAGAAAATTTCCTCAAGGCATTTGTCCTTCCTTATTTCCACAAGAACCTGGAGCAGCCAGGATTGTGTGCAGAAATCCATCTGCAAGTTAATCTAGTGGAACACCTCTGAGTCTGATCATTTGACAGAAGTCCCCGTACCAAGGGGAAGTACTCAGGCCTCCGCTTTGCAGTAAACATCCTGCCCTCCTTAAAATTTTGTGAGGTTGAAAAATAACATCAACAAAAGAGCCAATTAATGCATTATTGACAGATACTTATTTTTAGAGAATAACTGCTATTAATTAACTATATTGCATCCCCAGGTAAGTAATTGAAATAGTAATAGCTTAATTTGGTGTAAGGAAAATTCTCTAATTTAGGCCTTTTACTTCTAATTCTGTAATTATTTATGAATGTACTGATTTTATATTCTGTTTTGGTTAATATTTGTCAAAGAGGATGTTATAATTTTTGTATGAAATTGTATTTTTCTAGATGGCTAACTTCCTAGAATTTGTTCATTTTGGAGAGTCAAAATCTAAGATAAATTTATTATTAATGACACTAGGTTAGAACAGCCATTGAACATATGTTGTGTCCAGTTCAATGGGTTGAATTCACTTGATAGATTTCTTTGTATAAATGGGCACACTGGGACATAATTTTGAGAAATGTGTACAATCACTAATGATTAATAACATTACTAGGTAATTAGTGTTTTAAGTTTTTATCACACTATGCTTTAAGTAGTAAGAATATCTGCTTAGCATTGTGTGCCAAAATCTATGGTTGATGATGTACATGGCATAAGTACCTTTTCTTTGTGTGTGTGTGTGTGTGTATGTGTGTGTTTTAATTTAAATAGATTTAGAGGGTACATATGTTTTTTTGTTACATTGTTGAATTGTATAGCAGAGAAGTCTAGACTTTTAATAAAACTGTCACCTGAATAGTATACATTGTACCCAATGGGCAACTTTCAATCATGCTCCTCCCTCTCCCCCTCCCCCTTGTGAGTCTCCAGTGTCCTTTAAGTCATTCTGTGTCACCATGTATACCTATTGCTTAACTCCCACTTATAAGTGAGAATGCAAGTTTTGGTTCCTGCATTACTTCATTTAGAATAATGGCCTCCTCTTCCATCCAAGTTGCTGCAAAAGACATTATTTCATTCTTTTTGATGGCTGACTAGTATTCCATGGTATGTATATACCACATTTTCTTTATCCAGTCATCAGTTGGTGGGTACTTAGGTTGGTTCCATATCTTTGCAATTGTTGATTATGCTGTGATAAACATATGGGTGCAGGTGTCTATAAAATGACTTCTTTTCCTTTGGGTAGATCCCCTGTAGTGGGGTTGCTGGATCAAATGGTAGATTTACTTTTAGTTCTTTGAGAAATCTCCATACTGTTTTCCACTGAGGTTATACAAATTTTCATTCCCACCAACAGTGTATAAGCATGACCTTTTCACTACATCTGTACCATCACCTATTGTTTTTTGACTTTTTATTATTGTGTTGGCCATTCTGACAAGGCTAAAGTGATATCTCATTATGGTTTTAATTTGCATTCCCCTAATGAGTAGTGATATTGAACATTTTTTTCATATTTGTTGACCATTTGTTTCTCTTCTTTTGAGAAGTATCTGTTCATGTCTTTTACCCACTTTTTAATGGGGCAAATTGTTTTTTCTTGCTGATTTGCTTTAGTTCTTTATAGATTCTGAATATTAGCCCTTTGTCAGATGTATAGCTTGTGAATATTTTATCCCATTTTGCAGGTGGTCTCTTTACTCTGTTGATTATAAGTTTTGTTGTCCAGAAGCTTTTTAATTTAATTCACATTTATTAAGTTTTGTTTTTGTTGTTTTTGCTTTTGGGGTTTTAGTCATAAATTATTTACCTTGTCTAATGTTGAGAATAGTTTTTCCTAGGTTTTCTTCTAGAATTTTTATAGTTTCATGTCTTACATTTAAGTCTTATTTATCTTTAGTTAATTTTTGTTTATGGTGAGAGATATGGATCCAGTTTCATTCTTCTGCCTGCAGTTATCAATTTTTACTAGCACTTTTATTGAATAGGATGTACTTTCCCCAGTGTATGCTTTTATTTGCTTTGTCAAAGATCAGTTAGTTGTAAGTATTTGGCTTCATTTCTGGGTTTTCTATTCTTTTCCATTGGTCTGTGTGTCTATTTTTATACCATTACCATGCTGTTTTGGTTACTATTGCCTTGTAGCATAATTTGAAGTTGGGTAATGTAATGCCTACAGATTTGTTCTTTTTGCTTAAGATTTCTTTGGCTATTTGTGCTCTTTTGGTTCCATAAGAATTTTAGGTTTTTTTTTTTTTCTAATTCTCTGAAAAATGACATTGGTATTTTGATAAGAATGTCATTGAATCTGAAGATTATTGGGGGCAGTATGGACATTTTGACTACATTGATTCTCCCAATCCATGAACTTGGGATGGTTTTCCCTTTGTTTCTGTCATTTTTAGTATCTTTCATAAGTGTTTTGTAGTTCTCCTTGTGGAGGTCTTTCACCTCCCTGATTAAGTATATTCCAAGGTGTTTTTTTTTTTTTTTTTTGGTAGCTATTGTAACTGGGATTAAGTTCATGACTATATTCTCATCTTGGTTTTTACTAGTATATAGAAATACTACAGATGTATAGTATGTTGATATTGTAACCTGATACTTTACTGAATTAATTTATCTGTTTTAGGAGTCTTTTGGAAGAGTCTTTAGAGTTTTCTAGGTATAAGATCATATTATCAGCAAACAGGGATAGTTTAACTTCCTCTTTTCCAATTTGGATGCCCTATATTTCTTTCTCTTGACTGGTTGCTTGGGCTAGAAATTCTAGTACTATATTGAATAGAAGTGGTAACAGTGCGCATCCTTATCTTTTTCCAATTCTTAGGGAGTACACTTTCAACTTTTTCCCATTCAGTATAATGTTGGCTGTGGGTTTGTTATATATGACTTTTATTATTTTGAGGAATGTTTGTTCTATGCCTAATTTGTTGAGTGTTTTTACCATGAAGGAATATTGGATTTTATCAGTTGCTTTTTCTGCATCTATTGAGATGATCATGTAGTCTTTGGTTTTAATTCTATTTATGTGGTTAACCACATCTATTGATTTGTGTGTACTGAAGTGTCTTTGCATCCCTTGGATGATATCCATTTTATCAAGGTGAATTACTTTTTATATGCTGTTAGATTCAGTTTGCAAGTATTTTTTTGAGGAATTTTTCATCTATATTCGTGAGGGATCTTGGTCTGTCATTTTTGTTTTTAGTTGTGTCCTTTACTGGCTTTGGTGTGAGGGGAATACTGGCTTCATAGAATCAGTTAAGGAGGATTCCCTCCTTCTCAATGCTACATAAGAATTTCAGTAGGATAGGTACTAATTCCTTGTTGTAGATGTAGAAGAATTTGGCTGTGAATCCATGCAGTACTGGGCTTTTCTTTTATTGGGAGATTTTAAATTACCAGTTCAGTCTCACTACTCATTATTGGTCTCTCCAGGACTTCTAATTTTTCCTGAATCAAGCTTGGGAGGTAGTCTGTTTTCAACAATTTAGTATTTCCTCTAGATTTTCTAGTTTGTGCTCATAGAAGTTTTTGTAGTAGTTTCTGATTATCTTTTGTATTTCTGTGGTATCACTTGTAATGTCTTTTTCATTTCTGATTGAGCTTATTTTAATCCTTTCCCTTCTTTTTTTGGTTAATTTAGTGAAGTGCTCTGTTGATTTTGTTTATCTTTTCAAAGAACCAATTTTTTGTTTCATTGATCCTTTGCCTTGTTTCTTTTTTTTTTTTTTTTTTTTGGTTCTGCTCTAATCTTAGTTATTTCTTATCTTTTGATAGCTTTGGATTTGTTTTCTTTGTGTGTGTTTTTCTAGTTCCCTGAGGTGTGACATTAGGTTGTTAATTTGTGATCTTTCTGTCTTTTTGAAGTAGGAATCTAGAGCTATGAACTTCCCTCTTAGCACTGTTTTTGTGGTATCTGAGGTAGCTTGTGTCACCATTGTCATTCAACTCCAAAATTTTTTATTTCCATCTTGATTTCCTCATTAGCTCAAAGATCATTTAGCAGCAGGTTGTTTAATTTCCATGTAATTTGTATAGTTTTAAGAATTCTTCTTGGAATTGATTTCTAGCTTTATTCCACTGCAGTCTTCGAAGATACAGGGTATGAGTTCGACTTTCAAAAATATGTTGAGACTTGTTTTGTGAACTAACATATGATCTATCTTGGAAAATGTTCCATGTGTTGTTGAGAAGAATGTATCTTCTGTAGTTTTCAGGTAGAATTTTCTGTAAATGTCTGTTAGGTCCATTTGTTCTGGAGTTCCATTTAAATCTAGTGTTTTTCTATTATCTGCCTTGACAATCTGTCTAGTTTTGTCAGTGAAGTATTGAAGTCCACTCTATTACTATTACTCTATTACTATGTTGCTGTTTATTTCATTTGCTAGGTTCAGTAGTATTTGTTTTATGAATGTGTGTACTCTAGTGTTAGGTATATACATATTTAGCATTGTTGTATCATCTTATTAGATTGATTCCTTTATCATTATATAATGGCCATCTTTGTCTTTTTTTACTGTTATTGATTTAAAGCCTGTTTTTATAAGATATGAGAATAGCTGCTACTCCTCATTTTTGGTATTCATTAGCATGGAACATTTTTTTTCACCCTTTTAACTTGAGTCTCTGTATCTCTGTGACGTTTTTTTGAGGGGGGAGGGAGAAGGGGGCTTCAGTTTCCTTTTTTTGAGACAAAGTCTCACTCTGTCACCCTGGGTAGAGTGCAGTGGCATCATCATAGCTCACTGCAACCTTGAACTCCTGGGCTCAAATGATCCTGCCTCAGCTTCCCGAGTAGTTGCAACTACTGGCCTATGCCACAACACCTGGGTAATTTTTCTATTTTTAGTAGAGATGGGGTCTCACCCTTGCTCAGGCTGGTCTCGAACTCCTGAGCTCAACAAATCCTCCTGCCTCAGCCTCCCAGAGTGCTAGGATTACAGGTGTGTGCCACTATATCAGCCCTCTGTGACTCTTTACAAGTTAAATGGGTTACTTGGAGACAATAGATGTTTGGGTTATGTTTTTATTTTATGTATTCTATCAATCTATTTCTTTTAAGTAGGGCATTTAGACGGTTTACATTCAATGTTAATATTGATAGGTGAGATATTGTTCCAGTCATCATGTTGATTGTTACCTGATTGCTTTGTATTCTCCCTTGTGCTACTGTTTGTAAGTGCTGTGAGTTTTTACTTTGGAGTCTTTTTACACTGGTGGATATTAGCCATTCTTTTTGGTGTTTAGAGCCCTTTGGAGCGTTGTAGGGTAGGTCGAGTGATGATACTTTTTGCTTATCTGGAAAAGATTTTACTTCTCCTTTATTTATCAAACTTAATTTTGCAGGAGACAGTATTCTTGATTGACAGTTATTCTGTTTAAGACTGAGGATGGGACCTGTAAGGTTTCTGTTAAGAAGTCTGGTGTTAGTTTGAAGGCTTTTCCCTTGTAAGTTGCTTGCTGTTTTCATCTCACACCTTGTAGGATTTTTCTTTTACTTTGGCCAGATAGATGACTATGTACCTTGGTGATGTCCTGTTTGCATTGACTTTTCGAGGATTTTGTTGACTTTCTTGTATCTGGATGTCTAAATCTCTAGCAAGACTAGGGAAGTTTTTCTCCGCTATTCCTTCAACTAGGTTTTTTTTTTAATGCGTTTTGCTTTTTCTTCTTCCTCAGGGATACCTGTGATTCTTATGTTTGGGTGTTTTACATAATCCCATATTTTTCAGAGATTTTATTTCTCATAATTCTTTTATCTTTATTTTTGACTGGCTGGGTTGAGAACCTTGTCTTCACACTGAAATTCTTTCTTCTGCTTGATTTATTCTGTTGTTAAG
>CM052437.1:80920220-80954479 GCA_028533085.1 Varecia variegata
TTTTTTTTTAATGCGTTTTGCTTTTTCTTCTTCCTCAGGGATACCTGTGATTCTTATGTTTGGGTGTTTTACATAATCCCATATTTTTCAGAGATTTTATTTCTCATAATTCTTTTATCTTTATTTTTGACTGGCTGGGTTGAGAACCTTGTCTTCACACTGAAATTCTTTCTTCTGCTTGATTTATTCTGTTGTTAAGACTTTACACTATATTTTTAAATTCTCTAAATGACTCTGTTATTTCCAGAAGTCCTGTTATTTTTTTCAAAAATCATCTGTCTCTTTAGTGAATTTTTCATTTATGTACTTTATTTTTTTGGTTTCTTTGTGTGGTTTTCAATTTTCTCATCAATCCCATTGAGTGTACTTGTGATCCATATTTTGAATTCCATATCGACATTTCATGAGTTTCCTTTTGGTTGGAGTCCATAGCTGGAGAGCTAGTGTAATCCTTTGGGGGTGTCAAGTTAGTTATTTTTTCATATCGCCAGAGTTCTTGTGCTGGTTCCTTCTCATATGGAACTTCTTCCCTCAGCTCAAAACAGATACCTCACCATTTCTCCTATGCTGGGAACTCTGCTGCTCAGTGTAAAGAAGGAGAGGTTCACTGCCTTTGGATCATGCAGGTAGGTACCCACTGTGGTGTTGCTGGCAATTGGGGTCAGTTGGACCTCAGACTCCTGGGAGAGTGTTCAGGTGCAAGCGCTGGAGGACTAGGTTAGATAACGCCCAGATCCTAGACCATAGGATGGCATGCTTGAGTCCTGGGGTACCAGACCAAGACCAGGCTGGAAAATTTGCCCTCAAGCCTTCCTGTGTTCAGGCACTGATTTTGATAGTAAGGGATATGGTGATTTCCTGCTCCAAAATAATGCTCAGGCAGGAGAAGGGCAGATGCACTATAAACCTGTGACAGGAGAGGCAGCCCCTTCTTGACAAAATTAGCAGAGGTAGGTAGCTGTGCAACACACACACCACTCACACCTCCCTCTCCTAGCAATGACAGCAGTCTCTGTCCTTTGGGGACACAAAAGCAGCCAGATTCCCATCTCCCACCCTGACCCAGATGCAGCAGAGGTGATGGGAGCAGCTTAACCCACTGTGTGCAAGGCTATCACATTGGCTGTGGGCTGTGGCTAAAATGCTCTGGCAGGGGAGGTGTGGTTGTACCAGGGACTTGCCTCCAGGGTGGGTAGGCTGCTCCCAGAAGAGACAGGAAGCTCAGGGGGAGAAGACTGCTCACCCCACCTTCCCTCAGAGGAGGTGGTAGCTTCAGTCTTTGGTGAACACAAAAGTGCTTGCTGTGGCTTTTTAGAGGAAAGGGAGTATGTCCTGAGCACTGTGGAGTCCTGGGTGTGATAGGTGCTCTGTCAGAGGCAAGGCGACTGCTTCTGAGTGCCCTGGCTTAATCTTCCCCTGTGGACCTCTTGCTGGTCCTCAGCTCAGGCAAGGGAGGGGAGGAGGAGGAGGAGGAGGAGGCCCTGAATGATGGGGAGCTGGTCCCCTGGTCCCCTTTGACCTAAGGGGCCCTTTTAGCTGGGCCCTTTCCTGCTTAATAGACACATATTAGAAATAATAAGAATAAAGGTAAATTTTCCAGTATTTCATGACAGTTTATCAATAAATGCTAAAATGGCAAATTAATTATAGTGTTGCTTAGTTCAGTCTTGATATCAGGAAGAATCAAGAACTATAACATACGCTAACAGGGTTGTGCCACATCATTTTCCCTATGTAGATGTTCCACATTGCCTTAGATTTGGGAAGAGTTGGCATGAAATTTGACCCATGCTATATCTAAATCTGACCTGTATGTCGTAACAAAGTATTACTGAGGCTAGAATGTTTAGCATGAGTCTAATCAATCTAGGATCTAGAACCGGAATCTAAATTTCTGAATATACTATTTTAAAATAAAATTGATTTGCTGTATCTATCTGTACCTTTTTTTACCTTTTGAAATATTTATCTTGCGGTCATTTAAGTTGATCCTGCCATTCATCAACTCATTCACAAATCTTTTTTGCTCACCTGCAAGTTCTGATGTCTGCATAGGCACAAGAAACAGCATAGCTGGCCGGGCGCGGTGGCTCACGCCTGTAATCCTAGCACTTGGGAGGCCGAGGCGGGTGGATCATTTGAGCTCAGGAGTTCGAGACCAGCCTGAGCAAGAGCGAGACCCCGTCTCTACTAAAAATAGAAAAAGAAATTATCTGGCCAACTAAAAATATATAGAAAAAATTAGCTGGGCATGGTGGCGCATGCCTGTAGTCCCAGCTACTCAGGAGGCTGAGGCAGAAGGATTGCTTGAGCCCAGTGGACTAGCTGTGGATAGACTGGGAAATGATTAGAAGCCTAGATGTATATGTTAGGAAACTGATAAATCAGCCCTTTATTTCTGATAATGACTTTCATCTTCAGAATCATAAACCTTTTCTTATAATTTCATATTGAAATTCATTCAGGAATCGTATTTTTGTTTGTTTGTTTAGGACCTAGTCCACACAAAGTATCTTTTAAAATATAGTTGAAACCACAAAGATAGAAACATATGGTCTTTTTGCTATCCTAGGTCACAATCAAGGAGGGTAGACAGGCATGTGGAGACACCCCTCTGATAAAGGTGACAATGATATAAGTACTTGAAAGAGAAAATAAACAAATTCCTGTGGGATTGGGAAAGAGAAAATTCATTCTGATTAGGGCAATATGGGAAGAAATTCTAGGGAAATTTTATTAGGTATTATCCATCTTTTCATGGTCTCCTTTAATGATGATATTTCCTCTCTCTCTCTCTCTCTCTCTCTCTGCCTGCGTTGAAACACTGCTACCAAAAATTTTGATGTCACCCTGACATATGAAGGCTTAAATGAAAGGAATAGCCATCTGTTGCCACTGATTGAGGCAGGGAGAATAGATATGTAGCCAATATTTTCTCTTTCCTTTCCCTTTACTGCCAAACTCCTCACACATGGTTTGCATCCTTTTCTTGTCTTCCTCCTTGACACCCTGCAATTTTTTTTTACCCCGTGTACAGTAGTGAACTATTTTCTGAATGGTCACCCTTGACTTCTACTTAGCCAAATATAAGGACCTCTAATCATACTATCCTCCTTAAGCTCTGTGGGTTAAGAAACAGTGCTGGTAGCCCTAGCTTCATAAAATCCTTTTTAATCTTAGGAGAGTGTCTTTCATATATCTTTTCTTTTATTTACCTTTCTTTGATTAAACATAAAAGATATTTTTCTCCTCTGCTATAATACATTTTTGGAAGGCAAGGAAACATAGTTAATTTTGTTTCTTGTAATGCCTACCTTGCCAAGCAGGTAATAGGAGCTTTTTGAGTACATGAAGATTAATTTTTTGGGGGGGATTATATTGGTGGCACCCACCATTAGTTATTGATTGTTCAGTGCATAAGGGATTTAGATAGAATTTTACTAAATTTCTGTAAGAAATATCATACTAGTATGTATCTTTTAAATCAATTTGATTTTAAGTTCACCACCTACAAGATAGGTGAAAAGTTAAATCTCAGTCATTATGGCATCTCCCCAATCTTGTAAGAATTGAGAGTATCAGGTAGTACCCAGATAATAAAGGCAGGACCTCCCTCTTTAGTCCATCTTGACCAGACTTATCATTTTTGTCCAAATCCCGGTGGGTCCTTGAAAACCTGTGGCCCTTTGGATGTATGCCTCAGTTAGGACACAGGAATTTTTACCAAGGCTAAGAGCTTGGGTGTTCAGGACCAGTGTTCTATTTCACAATTAGCCCTTTTTCCTACAGAGGCCCTTCCACTTTCTATGGGTGCTTTAAAAACCTTTGACCTTTTCCTGGTCTGGAATAAATTCTTATTTCTGTGTAACTGTTCTTAATCCTGTTTCTCCTATCTACTTGGAGCATCCTGGAAAGAAACACTTAGGAGCAAGACATCCATAAACAAATTCTACATTTGCCTTTATAATTTCTCAATTTACGCACTACTGATGTTTTGACCAGACAATTTAGTGTTGTGAGGGACTGTTATGTTTATTATAGGATGTTTCACAGCATCCTTGGCCCCTACCAACGGGATACTCTCTAGAATCAAAAAATGTGTCCAGATGTCGCCAAATATCCACTAAGGGCAAAATTACCCTTCGTTATGAACCACTGTTACAATCCAAACTCACTGAGAAGTAAAAGTCTTTGAATAACTTATGCTGCAATAAATATATAGTTGAAGGATATCAATTCTTTAGAAAAAAAAATCAGAATAATCAGATTAGCAGCCAAATGGGGGATGGAAAAGAAAAGGAAGGGAATTGACATTTATGCATCAGCAAGACATCAATTACCATTTTGCAGAACACTGAGAGATCATTTTGCAGGGATGCTTATCTGTCAAACAGAGGAGGTGAGTTTCAAGCTTACATCTATCCAATCTAAGAATCCAAGTACTTTTCATGATACCATATACTGTTAGAGCTATGCAACTCATTTTGCCAAATATTTTAGTGCATAGTTAAGAAGATTGCATTTTTTACCTTACTTGGTAGTGTGGCATTTTGTGGTGGGTATGTATTTTACTAAAGATATGTCAAAATGTGAAATGCCTATAAGTTCATTCAAATTTGAGTAGCAAATATGTTTGAAATTCTTAAGGGTTATTCCTTTTTTTATAAATAAATTATCTGCATAGAAACATCAGGCTTAGCTCAAAGCCCACACTATTTACTATTTTGCTAGACTTTGGTTCTTTTAAGACAAGTAAGGCAACTGGGATAGGATGTGAGAGTCGAGTGAGTGAAGGTGGGAATGTGGAGGACTTCTAAAGAGAAAGAATGGCCTATAGAGATTAAGCAGAGTATGATTCCTTCTCAAAACTACAAATTGTGTAATATGGCAGATGCAACAAATGCACGGATGACCTGAAGGGAAATGAAGCTGTGGAGAGTCAGGAGCTTAGCAGTGGGGTCGTTTTATGCTATACTAATGAGCTTTGACTTTATTCTACAAACCAAGATGGAGCCATTGAAGGATTTTAAGCAATGACATTGTTTCATAAACAGATCTTTGTTTTAGGAAAACAAAGCAAAGCTCTATCACTATGAGCTTTGAGTAATATGAGTAACTCATATTACTATGAGTTAAAATTTGAACATTGCTTTCGAGCTGCATAAGTCACTGGAAGAGAAGAGTTAAGGTCCTACTGGTATAGTCCAATCAAGAATATTGAGCTCCTGCACCAAAACAGTACCAGTGGTGACCTTTTATATATTTACTTATTCATTTATTTTTTATTATTTGTTTGTTTCTAATTTAGAACTTCTCAAACTTCCATGTGCATCCACATTGTCTGTTAAAATGCAGAATCTGATACAGTAGACTTGGATGAGGTCCAGGGCTCTGCATTTCTAACAAGCCTCCAGATGACGCCAGTGCTTCTAGTTCATGGACAAGGCTGTGAGTAGTCAGGTTCTGAATGACAGCCACTGGGCTGGACACTGGAAGAAAAAGGCCATGGCATGTAGTGTTGCAGATGTGGTCCCAGTTCACTGGAATATAGGTTCCCTGACTGTTGTTAGGAGTCCTTTTGTCTTCCTCTCCAGCTTTGAATGTCTTATGTTAGTTTAACTCTGGCTCCACATAGTGGCCTTTCTGCACCTCTGGGAGTTCATCCTCCCAGGTTCAAGTCTTATAGAAAGAAAATTACTTGCGACTTTTCCAGCAGTCCCAGTGAAAATCTCACTGCATCGAGTTGGTTTCAATGAGTCATATGTCTGCTTCTAAATAAATCACTGTAGTTTTCCATTAGCCTGGCCCGAGTTTACCCATTCCTAGAATCGGTGGTAGAGCCAACTCCATCTAAAGTGCTTGGACTGAAAATGGGGAAAGTATGACATTCCCAAAGGGAAAGTGAGGATACGGAACTGAAAAGGCGATTGGCTATCTACTGCATACAATAATTGGATGTGGACCAGAGGTTTCCAAATGTTCTTGGTTTCTTAAGAATTTTTTAATGATGGTTCTAGTCCAAAAGAAACACATGGCAGTTAATATTTGGTAGTTAGGTCCAAACAACTTAATAAGATTTGTGTCCTTTCCCTTAAGTAGCAGTTCAATAAACTAATATATATAAATTGAAAAAAAAACAATATTTTGTTTCATTCTTCAATAACCACAATTACTTCTTAACGGGGATGTGTGCAACTGTTGGGCCCTACGCAATTTCTTGATCTTAGATTAAGATTGGATACTGTCACTCTCATTTCCTGTTCTACACTGATTTTTGTGCAGTAGTTCCCTCTTTTTTTCTAATAGCAACCTCTAAAACCCAGCTTTACAAAGATATGATTTCATCAAAACAAATGGAGTATGAGCACATTTCTTGTAACTGTGAAGTACTTGAAGCTGGTTGTTGGTGTGGTCTCCAGCAGATGTTGAATATCACTGTTTTCCCCTAAAAATTTTAAAATACCATGAGAGCCCCCATGAATTCCCCAAGCAGCCTTTGTGCACAGATTGGGAACCATGGTCTTAGGAATCTTATATTTGACTTTCCTATTAGACACCTGTGTAGAGATGGAGAATGACATGTTGGTTCTACAGGTCAAGTTCAAGGAAGAGGTCTGGCCTAGTGGGGCATCTCAGCACAGAAGTCTGATTTTTTCCTGCGTGATGGTCTAGAGCCCTCTGAGAATGCACTGCATTGTCCTCCCCTCTCTTCAAGAGAAGAATAACATGTGTCTACTCTGCTGCCACAGTGCTTCACTGTGCAATGTCTGTTTTACTCTTTGATCTGAATCTGATCTGTATAATTAATGTTCTATGTGGAGTAGCTCGTCCTAGTGTATGCATTTTTTTGTATGCAGTTGTATTTAAAATGAACTGCAATGATAGTAATTTTTTGTTTTCTAAGCTCTGAATCATTGAGATATTGGTATAAATAACAAAAAGGTGGAAATCATGTATTTTTCATTCAGATTGTAAACCCTCTGAAGCTTATTACCTGGTTCCTTCAAATATAATCGTGTGTAGCATAGCTCAATTAATGAGGACTGAGCAGAGCATGGCTTTTGATCCTGAAGTGACTTCGTCTTCTTAAAGTAGTCGATAGAGTATTTCCTCGTTGATTATACTTTTCTCCTTGTTTGTTTGTTTTTTTATTGCTGTAGTGTCAGTACTCTCCAACCTGATTTTTAAATGACTTAGAAGTAGTCTCAAACCAGTTGATTTCCCAAAGCATGTGCAAGTTTGATTTTGCTGGAGTCAATGATGTTTCAATCTCCCTAGTTCATGTATGAGACATAATGACTCATCATCAGACCGTCATTATATCATTACGGCTCACCTGATAAGATCCCTCAGCATCTGATGCACACACCGTTTCTGCTGATTGTGCAGAATAATCTCTCTCAGTCTCTTCCTAAAGTCCAGAAAATAAAATGAATTGAGAATATTTAGTACACCATGGTTATGTAAACCTTTAATGTTTTTTTAATAAACATGTAGAAGCTACTAACAACTGTTCACTTCCCCACAGAAATACTGGTTAGATTTTTCTCTTTAAATGTTCAAATAATTTTAACTTTATTTATTAAGTGATATAATATTAAAATGCTTATTTTTTCTATTAAATTCACTTTTTAATAACTTTTAATACTGCAGAAGAAATATTTGAAAATATGAATACAACATTGGCCACTGTTTCTAGTAGACCTTGAATACACAACTTCATTGTCCATGTTGGCTTTTGAGGTATGATGTAGTCTGTTCTTTAAATAGCATAAACATTGCTTGGCTATGACATGTACTATTGACATTATGGATATTTTAGGACATGTATTAGTAATGAGTGTCTTTGAGTACCCATATTGTCACATAAACAATAGTCTGTTAATGAGGTGTTGAATAATACTACAGCTTAAGAAACTGAGTTTGTTTATGATCATGAACGTCAGCAGAGTTCTATAAATGATAACACAGTTTGTGTTTTGATGATTGTCTTCCTGATGGGGGCTTTTTATAGCTTTTCTTAGTTCTTGTCTCAGCAGTTACTCATGATTGGCATATGACAGTCATATTCCTGGGTTCTGTTTGTGTTTTTTTGTCATGCAGATACAAGAATTTTTCCTCTAGAGTGAGAATGACATTGCATCTGTTGCTTATTGAATAGATTCTCAGTTTATGCTGGCAAAATGTCAGTGCTGTATGTCTCTATGTACATAATTTTTCTTCTGTACAGTCATCTTTCTCTTAGCATTCCAAAGATTGATTGAACTCTTGTGTTATAGCAGTACTTAATGTGTCACTTACTGAACTTAAAATCACCACTATAACTCATCGCATAATGCTTTTCATCATGCGATGAACCTGTCACTCCTGCTGATTGTGCAGAATAAAAGCCTCTTCTCACCTTTTATTTTTTCTTAATATAACAGATATAGTTCATATAATTCATACCCATGTTTTAACTGATATTTTGTCCTCATTTCTTTGCTGCTTATTAAGAGTTTAAACATTTTTTCCATCCAGATTAATACAAGCTAAAAAGTTGAGTAGTTTGTTAATGCATAATAAATATTAATCGCCAAGACTAGAGATTTCATAGATATAAATATGTCAAATTGGGTAAACAGTACTTAAAATTTTGGCTATTGGACATAAAATATTAACTTGTTCCTTCAAATTTATCAGTTCTTAAGGCATATTAAACTTTATAGAAGTCTTTGGCTGTTTTACCTTTTAAGAAATATTTGATTCATAGAATGTATTATGTATAATGCAGAAAAATAACATAGGTTAAATGCCTTTATAAAATCAGCTATTGTATAATCAGGAGATGCTATTTGAATGTGGGTGTGTAGTAGGGAGGAGCATCAGATGAGTTTTCAGAGTATATCACATCTTGCCTCTGCTCTAGCACCATTAGCACCTGGTTTTTAACTGGAGGTGCTATAGTAGGAAAAATAGGTGTGTATTGATTCATATTTTGGGTTCATTCATAGCAGATGTAGAATGAGATGTTTCTGGAAGAGAATTATCACTTGGCAAAGGTCAAACGTTAGGCCTTCATAAAAGTTAAAGTTTTAATTTTGTAGGAAAAAAGACTTGTATTTTAAAGCACGATGAAAATTGTAGAATTTATATATAATTCAATTATTTTGGTCTGAACTTAAAGAAGATGCTTTCAAAAGACAGCCTTAAAAAAGCAAATATAATGACAATAGTATGAAGCTTAATCGTGATATAGTAAAGGTTTTTACTGTATCCAGACACGTTATAAAAAAAATTCTTTACAGATTGCATAACCAGAGAGGCAGTAACTAATGCAAGTAATACAGAACATTTAGGGGAAAAAAGCAGCATTTTCATGTAGAACAGGCATATGCATTATTTATGACACTGTATACGAAATATTTTACAACTCTATTTTTGAGAATTTTTTTGCACTTGGAGGATACAGGTAAAGACATTAGAACCTCATGGATCCTGAATGCAGCTGCGGATAGTGTCCCTTAAAAGAGAAAGTGCACCTGGCTTCCTAGTCTTTTTTGTGCCAGACAAGGAAGTGACTTTCTTTAGAGAAGAGGATTATAGTCATATCCTTAAAAGAGAAAACTAGAACCAGATTGCTTTTTAAAACTTACAGTGGGGGATTCTGAAGAAGCATTGAGCTTTAGTTTATTCTAAACTCAAATTACTAAGATTTTGGTGACACGGCCTATTCAACATTGGAAAGATATGGGAACCACAGAATAATGTGTACTTTCCATAAATTAAAAATCATGCTTATGGCATAGGATAAATTGATCAGTTTTTCTAAAATCAGAAGAAACTGAAAAGAGAAATGAGCACTGCATTAGCAGTGACTCAAATAATCTCTCAAAGATTGCTAAAATTTTATAATGTATTTTTGCAGTTGCCCTCAAATTAATGACCAGGCAGGCATTATGATGTCATTTTTGTATATTGCATGAAAGCACTTAATGCTAAATTAAGATGGAAAGGTAGTTTTTTTTAACCTTCCCTTTCTGGAAAAAAAAAATCAAATATTTATTAACTGCTTTCTATTGTTGTCCTTCTCTTTAGAAGGTAATTTGTGGTCAGTGGAGCCCAGCAGGGAAGCTCCTTCTCCTCCAGATGGCTGTGACATTTGAGAAAACCTCAGAGGATTAAAGGCACTCTAGTGAGCACTGACTGCAAAGTCCTGACACAACTTGACAGTCCTAATCTGGGTCCTCAACTGATTGGATGACCAAGGGCACAAAATTCTCATCCAACTGTGCAATCACCATGCACACTGTTAGGGGCACTAAAAATGTTCCAAAGTTTTGGTGACCGTTTTAGACAAAAGTATATAAACCTTTTCTTCATGGCATCTGCTTGGAAAGGGTCATGGTGGTGGTACCTTGTATGGCCTTAAGAAACTGGCAATATTTTTGCATGAATGAGCACAGCATGCTATAAATGTCTTTACTCTTTACTAAGTAGGGTTTGCAAACAATCTAAATGGTTAAATGGTAGAGGAAACTATAGAAATTGATCTCAGTGAGCAAACCCTACCAAATCTAATTATATATTGTCACCATCTGCTGCAATATGATAACAGAAATAATACAATTACTTTCAGAATTTTGAAGAAAAAAACTTTTGAAAAAAATTGGATACACGCGGCAGGGGTGTGTGTGTGTGTGTGTGTGTGTTTGAGAGAATAGTAAGAGCAAGAAAGAATACCATCTCTTATTTCCTTTTTTTCTTTTCCTCATTTTGTCAATTATTGTTTAAACTAATTTGAAAGAATTTTTTTCTTAATTTTTCAGTTATCAAGTTTTGGTAAGGTGATTTTATTGGTTCAGAATTTTAATTGTATCCACTGCAGCTTTCAAAATTACCATGGCAACAGGTGTGTAATCATCAACATTGCACAAAACTTCAATGTGTAATGCATTTCTTCTGGCTGAATGAATATTAAATCATACTGCTTAACACCTCCTCTATTAGTAAACAGATAAGGCTTTGGCCATGACTTGTAAATTGATCCTGCTTCTATAGATTCCTTTTATTGCAAAGCCATTGAATGGGGGTAATTTGTGCCTTTGAGGGTTTCCTGATTTTATTAGAGCATGACAGAAAGTCTAGTTTTATTTCATTTAATGAAAAAATGTATTTAATTACTACTCACATTTCCTTTTGTAGAATTATCTTCAAGGGAATATAGTGCTTATTGTTTTTGGTTGCAAGGTGTGTGTTTATGACAGATGACGTTTTAAAAAAAGGTATTTTCTTAAGAATAGCTTGCATTTTAAATGCCGCTTTTCCTAACAAATGCAGGTGGTCTTTGTATATGAAGCAAGTACGATATGAAACCTTTGAATTAAAACATAAATATAGTTTAAAATCAACTCAAAGAAGAAAGTATAATCCATGATTTTGAAATGAAATCTAAACTTTACATTGTTTCTAATATTACAGGTGGTCTTTTCCAACTGATTTCAACTTGTTAGTAAGCAAGAGAGTAATATGATTATCTATCAGATTATCTTTTATATACATCTGTTATCAAGCTCAAAATTTTACTTAAATACTGATGAAAGAGATAACCGTTTACCACTACTACTATTATTATTAGGTCATCCAATATAATTTAATTTAAAAATCTGATGCATACATTTGACTGGGAGAAGTCAGACTTTTAAGGAGCTAACACTATAAAAATATGTTTAAAATACATGGATTAAATAGAGATGAACATAGTATTGTTAAATAGGAAACAAGCTAAATGATTACAAAGCTGAATGTATCTTTTCATTATTAAGTTTCTATTTTTAGAGGACACTTTATTCTGGAATGCCATTCAGAAACTTGAAATCATTAAATAAACAGAACAATGTTAGAACAAAAGCCAGCATAAAAAGATGTATTTAAAACTTGGAGTCTAGTCACTTGAATTTCCAGGATAGGTGACTCTATAAAAAAGCTGTATGTAATCACCTTCTAGTCTATTCCTTCCTCTCCACCAAGGCCAAATGTTTTAGAATATTGTATCATTTAAGTATCATCAGTTTTTAATTTTAGTGTATTTCTATCTTCAAACTGAGACAGGTACTAAAGTTTAAGTTACCAGTGGTAAAAGATCAGATCACCTAGTTATATATTTGTGTGTGGTTAAATGTAGCCTGACACGAACTATTCATAGTGTGGATTGGCAATGAAGAAAAAAGTGAATGCCTTATTCACACAAATAGGTTAATATTCCTGAAATATTGTCCAATGCATTTAAAAACCATTAAAAGAACATAAAGAATATACAGATTTTTCTAGATTTGTTTCTCCAGTATTTCTCTCTGTATTATTTACTCTAGCTCATATTTAAACTACTTTTTTTTTATTTTAGAGAAAGGGTAAACATACACACTCACACACACAAAGTGTATTTCTGCAGACTTCCCTTTAATGGATCTCTGCCAGTGTTAGCCATTGTTTCAGTTGCTTGTGGCTGCTCAACTGTGCAAGGTTGCCTGGAAACGCTCCTTCAGTGCAAAGCTCTCCAGCCACTTTCCATACCTCCCAGTCCAGGGCTTAAAGATTCAGGGACTCCAACCAATGGCATTTCTCTTTGAAATCTCCTTACTAAACTAATGATCTTGTAAAAGTGGAAAATAGAAAAACAGCTTCTCAATCTATGGTGCATGCAAGTTTAAACCAAAACAAAAGTTTCAAAAAATGTTTTAATTGTTGTTACAAGTTGAAAACAAATAAAAAATTTTCTTCTCAAGTGAACTTGATACAAAATTTTGTTAAATCAGCATTCTGTAATGTGTAATATGATTTGAAAATATTTTAAATTAACGTCTGCCACAGTCTCTCAGCCTGAAAATTTTGTGCTGTTCTCATCAAAGTTGTATCATATTTCCAGTACCTCTTTAAATTGGGGAAGGTTGAAAGTCAGATACCTTGATGTGGAATTTTAATGCTTGTATTAAGTTTTAAAATAAGTGCCATTATTAAGTAGCAGAATATAATCTTTATTTACTTTTTCCCACAGTTAAATTTGTTTGCTAGTCCTGAGAGGCTTTTTATAAAATTGGTGTGTTGTTTAATGATACTAATACAGCTGATCTTACTGGGCTTTGCTATTGAGTCGTTTTCTCTTTTAAAGTATAACTCATGTCATTTTAACAGCAAATTAGGAATTAAAAGTATTAGAGATACACTTTTTCCCCATTATTAGTTCAAATTTCTAATTCTAAAGTATAAGATGGAGATATCATTGTACATTGGCTAATTATATGCCAGCACATAATACCTATATATCATTACTAGCTTTAAAAGATTCTTTTAAAAAATAGTAGTAGATAGTTTTCAGTCTTTTTCTTTGGTTATAAGTACTTTGAAATTGCTTGTTTGTGATATAGGACATGCAAAGAAAAATGTGCTCTGCAGTGTTGAAAGGCATGCTATTATTTTCTATGGCTTATCTAAACTTAAAATCAGTTATTAGACTTTGGTATCTTAATATCTTTTTTACCCAGTACACTTTCAAATTCTGAATATCAGAAATTTTAATTGTACAATATTAATATTGCCAAAGATACATCTTTTGCCAGCCCTCTATTGGTAGATTACATAGACTAAATTGGTTATTAGATACTGAAACTTCTCTATAAAATCATGTACATTCAAATTTATTTTAATACTTTTTCCTAACTTATTTACTTAATGACTTCAGCTGATGTGCAAATAATTTTAATTGCTACAGAAATGCATGTTAAGGTTATTTATAGTTCTAATTTTTAGTGTAATGCCATATGACCCCTCATTGGTTTACTGATTTGTATGTGTTTCTTACATTTTTTCTGAGGTTGAGAACTTAAATCATTGTTAAAGAAAATCAGATATATTCCTCTATATTCTCTTTCCTTTTCTATTAATACCTCATAAGCTCATGTGTCCCTTAAGATAGATCACTGGATCTGCTTGTCAATTGCTGATAAAAATTTTTCAGTTAATGTAAGTTATATGTCAGTTATAATAAAGTGATCAGACTAGTTTTATTACATAGCTAGCAGAAGAATGAAGCAGAACCATATTGCTACATGTTTAAGCATGTATCCACTATATTTTTAATGCAAAACAGTTAATTTTGGGCTATAAATTATGATAATGAATAGATATCTGGTATTCTCATCGACATCAGGGTAGGAGTCTGATTTGTATGTGAATTTAAATTGTCAAAGCAAGTGGAATATCAAAATAAGCTTATGGTGGTGATTTTGAAGAAATTATCCAGAAAAAAATTAGAGAGAGAAGTTTAGGTACCTATTCTGTGTGAGTCAATCTGTCTTCAAGGGGCTCTATATCTCACTTAATACTAGGAACAGCCCTATGACTTAGATAGTATTGTTCCCATTTTACAAATTGAGGAACTCATGCATGTTGAGGTTAATTAAACTCAGATTTTTCCCAGTCATTTCTAATTCCAGAGGATATACTTTCCCACTGGACATATAACTTCCTAATTAATATGGAAAGAGACAATACCTTTGATGACATATAAAGTAATCACGTTAGTGGTAAATAAAACATAAAATGCCAGGGATTTGGATTGTTCAAATCCATAGTGCACTAAAGAATAATATATTCACTATGTGAAACAAAAACAAGTAAAGCACAAAATTGGACCAAGTATTTTGAATTGTTAACCAAAATAGGCAAGAATTGATACATGTAGTGATATTTCAGTAGAAACCAGGAAAAATATCAGATCTTTGAGAACCGTCACTTGTCAAGCCCACAGGAAAAGATACAAAGATAAGTCAAGGCATGATCTCTGTTCCTGTACAACCGATACCATCAATTCCACAATTATAAAAAGTCATTATAATCCACTGTGGTAATTGTGAAGGCAGAGTAAAATGCATTATGGTGACATGGAAGGCCACACTGAAGAAATGACATTTAAGTGGATTCTGGGAGGATGTGTTCACCAAGCAGTGAAAAGATAAAGGGAACTTGGGGTTGGTGCACAGGCACAGATGTGTTGGTGAACAGTTCCACATGGCCACACAAAGAATGGTGAGTTTTGGTGAGTAGGGAGGGGTTTCTGAGTAAGTCCTGGAGAGAGTATCACAGAAAACCTTGCATGGCATACTAAGGTATTTGGATGTCACCTGGTTGGATACAGAGATCTTCAAAGCACTTACTAATGATAGACAAGAAACATTCAGATTCGTATGTTGAAAAGACTGGATTTGCAGCCATCAAGAAGATATGGCAAAAAAAGAGAGATTAGAGTTGGCAACATCTGTTAGGATACCATTACTTTAGTCTAAGGATCTTAGGCTCAAGTCAAGCAAAGCTCGGGGCTTAAACAGAGCAGATG
Organism: Varecia variegata; assembly: GCA_028533085.1. Taxonomy (NCBI): domain Eukaryota; kingdom Metazoa; phylum Chordata; class Mammalia; order Primates; family Lemuridae; genus Varecia; species Varecia variegata. The sequence continues at coordinate 80,935,591 of CM052437.1, forward strand.
AATAAGACTAGAGAAGAAGGACTCAGGAATCTTGAATCAGTGTCACTTATTATACTCTCAAAAATATTCTGAAGCCAATGGCTGCCTCGCAAGGCACTCAGTTTTTTTTTTTTAAATAAATAAAGGAGCATATTTGTGGAAGCACTAAGGGAAAATCCAGCTCTGGAATTTGTGGGAAGTTAGCTATCCTCATGTTTAACAGACCTATGATGACTTTAGGTAGGAAGGAGATTCATCATGGTTGGAGCAGGACAGCTTGATAGAATGAGGAAGTGAAGTGAGATAGCTCTTTCCAAGAATGGAAATGTATTTTAGAGATGTGAAGATTAGGTGATGGTTAAGAAGAAAGAGTATACAGTGAGCATCACAGTAAAGAAAAGGTGTAGTAACAAGGTATAGAAATGAAAAATGAAGGATCCTTCATTGCCTCTTCCAGCTCTGGCTGTGTATCAGGACCCTGCTCTCTCCCTCTCTATACTTTAGTGAAGCTCTACTGAAAGATACATAGGGACAGGAAAACTTTATAACCTCCTCTCTTTCCCTCTGCATTAGGTCTTTCCATTAAAAAAAAAAAAAAGCTCAACAAATATTAACTGAATAGCTATTATGTGTCCCTGTTTAATTTTATTTCTTCACTGTAAAAAGCTGAACAGAGGATTGCTCATCCATTAGTGGGAGTTTTAGAAGTGTCTGAAAGTGAGAGGTAAGGCGTTTGTCATTTCCACTAGATCTTCCCCTCAATACCGCTAAATGGTTTCACCACCTTAATTCATCCCAGATGAATGCAGGAGGGCTTTAAATATGAGAAGAGCCTCAGCATCCCCACTTGTGGATATAAGCCTTCCTTTAGACAAGTTATTTTAAAAAGGAAAAGAGGAAGAAGGAAATGAGGGGGAAGGAAAGAAAGAATAAAAGAAAGCAACAAGGAATATATGAATAGCATAACATTTTCTACAAATGCACATCCAATTAAAGCAAATCCTAAAATTCTGAAAGTTCTGTGACCTTGGATAGGTTGTTTAAACTCTTAGGACCATAGAGTTTGTAAAACTCTTTTACAAACTGAGATAATTTTTATCTGTAATTTGTAAATTAGGCCTTTTCTACTTAGTGTGAAGTTCTCAATGTGAAAATGTTTTGTAAACTTTAATATGCTTAGCAAATCAATTTTTTATACTTTGAATCCTTAAGGACAATGATTTTTGACTTTATTTTGTACTTTACAGAGAAAATAGTGCCAAAAAGTTGAAGAATTCAACAGAATTGTTATAATTGTGTAAATTAAATGAAAGTATATGCGATTAAATTAAAACCAAGATTTTTAGGCTGGCTAAATTAGATTTGTTAATGAAATTTATGAAAAAATGTGCATAGTACATGCTATGCTTTTAGCAGCAAAAATAGTTCAAAGGAATGATATTTTTAATAGGCACTATTTAGTGAGTGCTTACTGGGTGCTAGTCAATGCTCTAACCACATTACGAGTATGAACTCATTTGTTCCTTAAAGTCACCCTGTGAGCTATCATCCCTGTTTCACCAACAGAGAAATTGAAGGATAGAAAGGAATCCATATTCCCATTTTATATCAGCCAAAGAGCTCAATAATTGCTAATCAGAGTTGATTAACAAGTGATAATCAGTGTGTTCAATATTTGGTATTTCATTTACCTTTAGGAACATTCTTAATTTTATAGAATATTTTTAATCCTGAGTAGATTTTTTATTAATATTAGCCTCCTGAAGTGAGTGATTTTCAAATTGTACCCTAAGGATCTCCAGAAGTTTCTTGGAGAACCCTGTATCTTCTTCAACCAGATTCACTCAGGCATATTGATTTTATATATTAGGTTTTATGATTAGAGCCCTTCGCTCCCTCTCTCTCCCTTTCCCTTTCATCTGTCCATCCATCTGTACGTACAACCAACCAACCAACCAGCCACAGATACGTACTAGACTCCCAAAATATAGTAAGCACTGTGGGTGCTGGCAGTAGCATTCTTAGAAGAATCTAAAAGATTTTTTTAAAGTTCAAAAACCACTAAAAAGTGAAGTTAAGACAATTTTGTTTAATAAAACTAAGTCCATATTAAATATTTTGGGAAAAATATCAATTGTAGGTTACATGTGTTTTAAGAATCAAAGATGCTCACTTTTAAGAGACAGGGAGACACACACAAATTCTGTCCTGCTTTGAGGAGCTACATAGACCTGAACTATGGAGATGCAGAGATGCTTTCCTATATAGTACTAGTGATTTTAATTTTTAATTTTTTGTGAATCTCTGCCTTTAATTTTTTATGAATTTCAAGCCAAGATAGGTGAAATTTTTTAAAACATCAGGCCTTCATGGTTTGAGTGACATGATTTGAGTCCACAACTAATCAATCTGCATTGACATGTGGTAGTAAGGTCATTGTTCAAAATGGAAAATAATTTGTTTTTGAAAAGGAAAAAAAAACCTGGTTAATTTATTTATTATCTTTGAATAACTAAAGTGTTTAGTGTTTTTTGAAAAATAAAGCTAAAATTAGAGAACAGCTTATTTAAAATATTAGATTTCGGGATCTTTCTCTAGACTGGACACACCACTTCATTAATATTAGCAGGAGTATTAAAATTCAAGCTTGTAAAAATGTTAGTGATGCGATACCAATGCATTAAATACGTTGGCCTTTTCTGATTGAATGTAATAGAGCATGAAAATGAAATATTGAAGTTTTAAAGTAGTTAATACCTTTAAAGATCCTACAGCATAAAAACACTTTTTGAGTAAGAAATATTAGATGTCCCTAGATATTTTTTCTTAGTAAATCTATTCAGAAAGTTTAAATACAAAAAAAGTTTCAAGCAGTTTTCAACCTTGACTTAAAATACATCCTCCATGATATTTTTCCTGTTTTCTTTTTTGTCTTTTTTCATATATAATTTTGGTATGCTATATTTAGAAAAACATATAAATAAAATAGCTGGTTTCTCTTGATTAAAAATGCTTTGTAGGGGTCAGCCTGCTTAGTGTATGCTTTGCCTTCTTCCCTCCTTTTCTCACACTGGTGACACCTTCTCTGAGCTGGGCGAGAGTGCACAGAATAGAGGAGGAATTGATTTCACTAGGAAATTTAAACCATTTCATTTACCTAACTTAAAACTTTTGGTGGGGTTTGGAGTCAGTGGGGGAGTGGAGGGTGAGTGAGGGCAGGGGGAGGCAGCACTGTAACAAGAACACAGAGAAAAATCTCAAGGGAGTCTCCAAAAGGTGCTTGAGAAAGGGCAGGTTCTGACTGGATGCTTTTCCTGGATACTGTGGATTTAAAAGGAAGAACAGCTTGTTTTTCGTGGTTTTTCATGACAATTCATTATGACAATTTTGATGTGGGTTATGTACATTGAATTAAACTGATTTTATATTAATCCCATATTAATTGATGTAAACACTAATTATATACTAAGTAAATATTTAAGTGTATGAGTAAATATTTATATTTAATTGCATGATTAAATATTTATATTTAATTATATGAATCAATTTTGTATTGTGTGCTATATTTTAATTTTTTTGTATCTTGTTTTGTAAACCTTGTACCTTCTTTTTAGCCCCCGGCAATGTGTATATCCTCTTAAAAAATAGGCTTTTTAATATTCAAAATTATATTAAAATAAATATGCACAAACCTATATTTTCCCTGAAATCTAATCTTGAAAGTTTTGCTTTCTTGTTTACTTCTAATAAATTAGTAAATTTTAACCAAATTCTTCTGCTATAAAACTTAAATATTGACTGTATTATTTTTCTTAATATTAAAATGTCTCCTTTAAAAATTTATTTTCCAAGAGGAATGAAAATATTTAAAAGAGTTTAATGTTTATAAACTGCTTTGGGACTGGGTTTGTAGGTTAAGTATACCTTCAAATACTGAAGCAATAACAGCACTTATGGCTTATTGAAACATGATAATAATAGCAACCAAATAAAAATAAATACTACACAGAACTGGATTTTGCTTCATATGCCTAATTAAAAATATGTAGGTTTAATAAGTGGGTAATTTATAGTGAATCTCATGAGCATGTAAATACAGAATAAACAATTTGACATTAAAATACGAAAATACAAATATTTGTGATTTATGTCATTTTCTTAATTTGAAATGTGTATGATCTTTAACACACAGTGCCAAAAATAAAAATATATTAAATTGGAATGCCATTTTGAAAGCAAAATAAGACAAAATATATTCCATTAATCTGCAGAGATAATTTAAACAATAGTAATGTTTCTGCCTTACCATAATTATTTCTGCAGACAAGAAGATTAAGTAGGAGAGAATTTACATCTATATTTGGTTAATTTTGTTTCTTTCCTTGGGTTTCACTTCTCTGTCATGGTAATATGTAAAAGTGGGAACACCTGTTTTCCATTGAGCTTTCGGTTTGGGTAAATTCTTACAACACAGCAATATATTTCTAATCAAGATTTTCTGGAAATCTAGGGGAAGTTAATGATAACAATAATAACAATAAAAAAACTGCGGTCAATAAAATGAATTCCAGGAAGACTACCCCAAACCCCATAAAGAGAAATCTAGGAACAGACACACAAACTTCCTGTGCAGATTTAAAAACTTCATGAATCAAGTTTGTGCATAAAGAAATCAGTCCACTTATATAAGGATCTGGAAGGAGAGTGTTTAAAATGTAAAAGTTGCTGTATAAAATCTAGGTAGCATTTTCCTACAACTTATAAAAGAACAGATCATTATTTTGTAACGAGAGAAGATATTTCTATCTTCAAAAGGATTGCTGTGAATTGTGGAAGGTGGAGAAAAAACTGTTCTTGCTTGAAAAATTGAAAAAGTGTTTTGAAGTAATGTTTCCAAGTTTCTATTTTAAATTAGCAATAGGGAAAGTTATTTTCTTGTATATATGTCAAAAAAAATCAGATCAGAAAGGCCATCTACAATTGATTTTTCTACTTGAAAGGAACAAGGAAGGGAAAGTTGGTCTTTGCTCTTGTCCATCAGGATATTATGCCTGCCAGCTTGTGTGCAAATGATTTATTCTGAAAAGCAGACTTTACACTTGCAGAAATACTGGGATGGAGAATTTGTGCCCTGTGGAGTATTTGGAAATGGAATAATGCTTTCACAAAGCCCGCTTCCTGCATACTGTCTGCCTGCATATATGCAAGTGCAAGCTTTAATTTTCAATAATGGCTCAAATAATTGAAAAAGGGCATGCATTTCAGGATAACTGGACAGTTCATCCACTAGCTTTCTATTACAAATTTGAAAAGAAAGCTGAATTGACCATTTTAACATTTTAGCAGATAATTAAGAATAATAGAATCTAAAAAATATCAGGTTAAGTTGCATAATTTAAAAGTCCGGCAGTAACCATATTCTAACAGTTTGTTTTCTAGTCCCCACATTTTTTTATTGCAAAATTTTCATGCTTATTACTTTAACTCTCATTTTGTGTAATTATACTTAAAATTTTTTCAGATGAGACATTTTCCATCTCTGAAGGTTATTTTAAGAAAAGTTTGAGCCTCATTTTCTCTTGTTCACATATATCAATTAGCCAGTGCAAACAAGTAGCTTCTGTGAAAATCCAGGAGTTTTCAGTGCTTTACTAACTAATTATAGGCTGTGAATTTTAAACCCAAATATTCTTAAATTAATTTTAAAAATAAACATTCAGAGGTAAATTAAAAGCACTAGAACATCACAAAATCAAACACTGTCAACTGCAGTATAATACTGTGAAGTTCCTCCTGGTTTACATGCTAATGTACAAAGGATTTCTGAAGGCTGTTCTCACTATTAGCAATTGCTCAATAATCTCATCAACATGGCATGTTTCATGTAAATGCACAGGTATGTAGAAATTTTGTATGTACTCTCCTGAATAAAATCATAATCCTTAGAGAGATATTTCAGGTTCTTCACAATCTAGTTCCAATCTCTTTCCAGCTTCAACTCTCACTGGTTCATGCCTCTTAGTTAACTAAACTCTTTGTTATTCTGGGTGGTCATTCTCAAAACATTTCAAAGGTTCAGTACAGGTACCAGCTATTCAGAACAGATATTTGTATATCATTTAAGTGTTTAGCTGCTGGATATCAGTTCTAATTTTTCATCACACATACTCTGTCCTTTCTAACATCCTGTGTCAGTTAAGAATGATCCATGTATTAATGACAGAACATACAAACATGCTGTTGGTCTTTATATAAGAAAACTCTACAGATAGGCAGGCAATTCAACACTACATAGTGTTGTGTTCAACTCCAGTGTATGGAAATTAGAAGCTTAAGAAAATGAATTCATATATTTCAACTCAGTTATTTTAAACCAATTAGAAGGATTTGATACCTTTTAAGGTCCCTCAGAAAACATCCTAAGCATAAGCATATAACTCAAAATAAAGTAAGTTTTTACTTGTACGTATTAGTTCTCTTCTATGCTGTCGGCTGGTTCAGAAAAGTTCTAAAGTAAAAGATTTTAGCATTTATTTCTCCTGAGTTTCTTTCACTTGCCACAAATAACTCCGTTCACTAAAAACTTCTGATAGGCTCGCTGTCTGTGGCCTGTATCTTTGCCATCAGTGTTTGGGATAAGGAAAGGATGGACTTGGAGCACAGTTGCCTCTTTGTTACTGTTGCACCTTGTCATTACCTCTCCGGAAAGCAGGTTGATTCTGGCAGGCGAAACTCCTGAGGCAGAATCCATTCAGCCATTCTTACAGGGGTAAAAGGGCCTGGAGATTATTTCAGGGGACCTTCCTTGCTCAAGAGGTCCCCTTCCTTTTCTTTTGAAGATTTGTTTGTTTGCAAAGAAAGATAGATAAAGCTATGCTTTTTCTCACTTTCTCTCTTTTTTTTTCCATTTTTGAAACCTTAATAGCTGTATACCATAAGTCTTACTAGACAAATTGTGTGTCTATGCTTAATGTTCTCTAAACATAGATCTTGAAGCTGAGAAACTTTTAATGGGACCCTTTAGCTAACGTGAAATTACTTATATAATTCAGCTCTGTATTGGTAGGTTTTCTAGTTTTTGAAATAGTGGGATGAGATAGAAACAGATATAGAATGGGATGGGAAGATGCAAAAGAATTTCTAGGACTAGTCATTTAAAAAACTGATTCAGGCCGGGCGCAGTGGCTCACGCCTGTAATCCTAGCACTCTGGGAGGCCGAGGCAGGCAGATTGTTTGAGCTCAGGAGTTCGAGACCTGCCTGAGCAAGAGTGAGACCCCATGTCTACTAAAAATAGAAAGAAATTATATGGACAATTAAAAATATACAGAAAAAATTAGCCGGGCATAGTGGCACATGCCTGTAGTCCCAGCTACTCGGGAGGCTGAGGCAGGAGGATTGCTTGAGCCCAGGAGTTTGAGGGTGCTGTGAGCTAGGCTGATGCCACGGCACTCTAGTCCAGGCAATAGAGTAAGACTTTGTCTCAAAAAAAAAAAAAAAAAAACTGATTCAGATAAAAGTTTTTAATAGCTTTCTGGAAAGAGAAATTTCTAAGCACAACTTTTTGGCCTTTTTTGTTAAAGGTGATTAAAAATAATTATATATGGATGTGGTAAACCACAGCAGTCTTTCTATATTGTAGCACTTAAAGTAGATGCCACTAGAACAAGTTAATGAAGAGGTTTCCCAGCAACAACTTTAATTTTGCTTATGTAAACATCAAATAAATTCAACATAAAAATCGAACACCTACTCTATACCTTGGATATTTGCTGAGATCTAACAATGCTCTTTTTAAGTAATTTCTGTAACTGAGACTTTCAGCCTAGTGGGGAGAGTTTAGAAAAGTAAAGAATGCCATAATAAAATTTGACAGGTGCTCTGAGAGCAATAAATATGAGGAATTAAGGGAACCTCTACTTTTGACATCATTTGCTCTATGGAAGTGTTTTATATCCTGACTCTAATTTTAGCAGGGCCATGTGCACTTGTAGGATGACAGAAATGATATATTTTTTCTCTCTTGTAATGAGCTTGATATTTATACATCACACTCAGACATAGGAAAACACTATTCTGTTGTATTTATCAATAACTAGACCCTGCCCTCAATGACACAGAGAGAAAACAACTTTGCTGAATAAAGCTATTTCAGCCATTCTGGTTTATATTGTTCTCTTTCAGAGGAATTCAACCGCAGTTGACTAAATCCTCAGTCAATTTAAAGTTCATATTTCATGTCAGGAATGCTTCTTCTCCAAGTGAGTCCACATTCCTTTCTCTTTCCTTCCCAAGATGGCCCAGGGAGCAGGGCTAAATTCCCCTGTCCTCCTGATGAGGGAGGGAGACATTTCTGGTCTGCGCTTTCTTTGTCCTCATTGATCTCTGCTGGGATATGGTTGGCTTCTATCTTGTGTCTTTGTCCACCCAGGTCTGGCCATTACAGGTTGTAATGCTAATACATGCTGTTGAAGGTGGAGGTTCCCTTGCCTCTAGTTTTCGAGATCCTTGTGGTTTCTAGCTGGGGTCGGTAAACCACAGCATGCAAGCAAAATCCAGCTGCTCTGTGCCAAATCCAGCCATGCCCCTTCCTTTACTCATTGTGTAAGGCTGTCGGTTTTAGTTCTCCAAAATCAGAGGTAAGTAGTTGTGACAAAGCCTAAAATATTTACCCTCTTGCCTTTTACAGAAAGAGTATGCCAACCCCTGGTGTCTCTGAGTCCTTGGGCTGTCCATTCTTTGTTCACTCTTATTCTTGACATGTTTCATCTTTTCCAGGGCACACAGGAGCTATTGGGTCTCCTGCACAGAAACCTAGGGCAGATGGGAACAGGGAACTATGTCAGGTGCATCTGTCTAGAGACTTCTTCATCCCTCTCCTGCGTCACTACTTCTGCATCATGCTGGGTGTAGAAAGGTAGCAGAGCACCAGCCCAATCTCAGCTTACCTGTATCCCTTCTGTATTTTATGTTTCCACCCTCTTGGCAGAAGGTCTTTCTTAGAGACTCATGTATCGTTTTCAACCTAATTATGTCCCTTGTGAATCTCCTTTCTTCCTTCCATGAAAGGCTTCTGCTTAGTATCTGGAGGGAACTTTCCTGACATGAATGATTCTTGGAGTGTTCTTTGTGCCAGCAACACCATATCATATGAGAACTTGTTAAAAATGAAAATATTTGGGCCCCACCCCAGACTGACTGAATCAGAAAGTCTGGGGTACGGGCCCTGCAAGCTGTGTTTTAGCAAGACCTTCAGGTGATTGCGATGTCTGCCAAAGTCATCTGCCTTACATCATATCTGGCACTAAAACTAGATGATCTGAGTTAGCCAGATTGCATTCTTGATGTGTGAAAGGGGGTTTTCAAAATGTAGAAAACTCCTTTCTCTTCCCACAAAGATTGGTTGGAAGAGACTCAAATTCTGTTTTGGAAAGTGGATATTTCAATTGATTCTTTTTCTTCTTGAATTCCTGGTCTACTAATTCCTTCCTGAGGCAATCAATGCCTCGTGTTAAATAGGGATATGCATGCAAGGAAATGTCCTTAAGGAGAGACATCTTATGCTTCATAGTAAATGCTCTTCTATGCACTCATGATATAAATTTATCTAAATGATAGAGGACATGGCTGAAACCATCAACACTATTTGCTGAATCAAGAATTTCAACCTTAGCCTGTAAATGTGACAGTGACTCCAAGATTGGAATCTCCTTAAACCTGCTATGGGAATCTCAAACTTAGCAAATGTGGAAGATAATTCATTCGTTCCTTATCTTTCCCCTCAAACCATCCTCCATTTCCCAAATTTTTGACTTTGGTGAATGGCAATGGGGTCGTGACTGTAAGTATCAATTCTGGAGTTGGACTGATCTAGATTCAAACCAATTTCATCACTTACTAACTTAGTGATCTTGGCAACCAACACCTCTAGGTATACATTTTTCTGTAAAACAGAGGAAGCCCCAACTCCCATGGATAATTTTAACTCTTTGGAGAAAATACGTGCCTGATAGATGATATTTCTTTTCCTTTGCTTGCCCATTCTCAACATCCATTTAGTGACCAAGTCACTAGGCATCACTGTGCATTTCTTTAAGAAATGTCTTTTGAATATTATTGTATTTCCTTCCTTTCAACAAAGTGCCACTACTAATAAAGGCCATCTGCAATTATTTGAAGGATGAAATGGCTTCTTCTTTCTTCTTGCTAACTCTAGTTAGGTCCCCTTTGAGCTGCTACAGGTTTGGGATGTGGAAGAGCACCACATCTCAGGGGCACCGTTCAAATGTTAGCTAGACCTTGTAATGGTCTGTCTACACACTCACACTAATGCACAGACACACATTCTCATACTCACACATACACACACTCTCACATGGTCATGCACACACTAACACACACTGGCACTGATATACAAATTGACACACACATATGTCCCCATACAAACTCAGAGATCACTCTGCCATGTATACCCACTCACACACACATTCACACACACGTTTGAATATTTGTGTATTTATTATGACAAAACAGCAAAGCATTTTTCTCCAATATAATCAGTATATTAAAACAGGTTTCTGTAACTATATTGAAGAAGGAACACCTTTTCTTATCTGCACAGAGGTGCCATGGGGTCAGCTCTGCTGTACCCTCCCATCTTTTCTTCAGCAGTTGCCAGGGTGAATCTATCAGATGCCACTGCCCCTTCAAGTTCACTGTGCCCGTGTTCCCATAGCAGCTTGTGCAGACTGCATGCATAATCTTCTTACACAGTCCATGTCACCTGAGCTTGAAAAATCCACTGGGATTTTCACTGGTAACCACCGTTGTACCAGATTGTACATACAAAGGAGATGTATAACAAATTATTTTCCATCTACTGAATGAGATGAATGTTGTTTGGCTGTTTTCCATATAGATGGAGATATATATGGATTCAGCCAAAAATAGCATGTTCTTGTGAGGATTTTTAAATTTGTTTGGTGATTGTACATTTGCCTGTTTTAATTACAAGGAAGAACTCCAAAGGAGTACTTAGACATGTTTTAGGAAAAAGTTGATGGAACATGGCTAACTACCTCTCAGGATTAATTAATGACTATTCCTTTTTTTTTTTTTTTTTTTTAAGACAGAGTCTCTGTTGCACAGGCTAGAGTGCCGTGGCATCAGCCTAACTCACAGCAACCTTACACTCCTGGGCTCAAGCGATCCTCCTGCTTCAGCCTCCCAAGTAGCTGGGACTATAGGCATGCGCCACCATGCCCAGCTAATTTTTCTATATATATTTTTAGCTGTCCATATAATTTCTTTTTATTTTTAGTAGAGACAAGGTCTCGCTCTTGCTCAGACTGATCTCGAACTCCTGAGCTCAAACAATCCACCTGCCTCGGCCTCCCAGAGTGCTAGGATTACAGGTGTGAGCCAACTCGCCCGGCCTAATGACTATTCTGTGTAAAACATTTTTAGCACAAATATTCCATTTCTCTATCACCGTTTTTATCACTTTGTTTCTTCAAGTGGATTAGAGGATTCTGTTTCTCTTATTCTTTACCCACTTTTAGAGTCACAATGTCTATTTATTGGAAACTCTGTTTATCTACCACACATGATGCCAGATGGTTTGGAAGCCTGATTTCCTTTAGTGTTCAAACCAGTCTTAGGGATGAGAGCAATTTTTATTCCCATTTTACAGATGAGGAAGGAATGGTTTTGAGAGGAATGTACCTAATATTAGATGGTACATAAAGGGTAGAGCTTGGTTTTCAACCTAAGTTTGTCTGCTTTCAGACCTTTTGATCTCTATACCCGTGATTATGGGACATTCTTTTTGGCCTCATTAAATTTTATAAAAATTAAAGTGGAAAAAACCCAAAGAGAAAAGGGAAAGTACTGTTTAATAAAACCAGCCTTTAGACTTTTAAAGAAGTCATGATTTTATATTTTTTATCTTTGACTTCTAAAATTAACTTTGTTCTATTTGTAAGTGGTGTTTGCTAATTCATATCTTTTACTCTGTTCTATAGCATGGCTCCTACTAAATTCTGACTTCTACAGTGAGAAAGACCCTTATTTTCCATTTTTATGATCCTCATTGTTATATTTGCTCTCTTCTCCCAATTTTGCACATGACTCCTACAAATACCAGATAGAAGAAAGCAAAGCATAGACAAGAGGATATTTAAGCCCACTCCCAGCTTCAAGCATCATGGTACCGAAATTGAAGGCAAGTATATTGATGTTGAGTAGTATTCATCTCTAGACTTTGAAAAGACTTCTTAATTTCTATCTCTTTTATTATGAAACACCATTTTGTTACAAATTTGTTTACAAAGGTTTAAACATCTTATTTCGTAAACCTAATAGAGAATAGCTGCTTTTAAAGGAACCCCCAGATCTGAACATATTGTGGGAATGTGCTTACACATACACATATTATTTTCTCACTGCCTACTAGTCCCTTATAAATATTAGGTGTTAATTGTTTAATACCATTATATTTATATGCGAAGAAGCATTTTTAATCTCAAATCACTTCTTTGAACTAACACATCTGTCTTTGACCTCTCACTTTCCCCATGGTATTTTGGAGTTGTTAGGGAATTTTTAAGCAAAATTTGTTGGGCAACTTAGGACCAAATGCTTTTTGTTGGAAGAAATACATCAACTTACTTAACCACTGTTATACACAAGAAAGCTAAAGCTGCTGTGTTCACTATGTTTAGCTGTATTGTTGACTTCTAGGAGATCAATTCCTTTGTATTTCAATTCCAAATTCATTAATGTATGAAATGGTTCATAAAATAATCTATTCCATTTGCTTTGAAAGAAATTTTAGAGAAATTAAGGGGCTTCCATTTTCATATATAATTTTATTAATAATTTTTCTAAGTTTAATGATCACCAATATTAAAGTCCTGGTATCAATCCTGCTAAATTTTATCTATCCGTTAATATTAATTATATACTTAAATCTATATTTATATATATTAAATGCACACACTGTATTTAATATGCATGTGTATATTTAATAAAGTTAGCTTCTACAAAATTCCTAGGGCTCAGGCTCCGCTAGCATTAATTTACTCACTTGACGAATATGTATTCAGTCCTTTTTCTAGGAGCCACAGATACAGAAATGATTAAGTGTGACCCAATTTCATTTCCTCCAGGAGCTCAGATTCTATTGGGAGAAAAATACAAGTAAATAGCAATTAGACTACTATGTGGTAAGTGTTTCTCTTGTGTAGCACACAGAGGAGGCACAACCCATTCTAGGAAAGGCTAAAAGAGAAGTAGGAGCTAGGTTGGAAATATATGGGGAAAGAGGGTTTTTCTCAAGAGGAACAGTGAGCAGGTTCTAGAAGGAAGATGTTATTTGCAAAACCTGGTGAAGTTTTGTCTCCTAGGAATCATTCTCATCTGTGAGAAGCAGTGTGTATAGAGGTTAAACTCATACACTTTAAAGTAAACTGCCTGAATTTGAATCTTGGCTCTGCCACTTTTGGAATGTGAGTCATTAGCATCACTTCTCTGTGCCTCATTTTCTCCATTTGTGTAAAAGTGGGTTTTAGAATAATGTCTTCATTGTGAAGGTACAGTGAGGATTTTATATGATATAGGCAGGGTTCTTAGAGGAATGAGCAGCAGGTCCAAAGAGAGTCCTTGTAGTTACTTGCTAGGGTTGCTATATCAAAGTATCACAAACTGCATGGCTTAAACAAAAGAAATTTATTGTATTACTTTCCTAGCCTACTTATTATTTGTATGAAGAGAAAGGTTTCTTAATGAATAACTAAAGTAAAATTACACTTTAATCTTTTGCTTTCAGATTACTCTTACTGCTTCATGTATTTGCATTTTTGTTCTAGTTTGCCATTTCTATGCTTTGGTATTTAAATGGCCTGTTCTTAAGCGGTTCAGACCTTTCTGGTCTGAACCGCTTAAGAACAGGCCATTTAATTTCTTTTCGCCTGAGAGTCAATAGTTTCCTGCTGCTGATCTATCTGATAATTTGAGTCTTTTACTCATTGAAACCTCGTATCACATTCCTGTTGCTCCCTTCCTGTTCTTCCTCCCACTTTTTCCATTTGTTCTTTCCTGCTCTCTTTCTCTCTCTTTGCCTTTTTGTCATTCTTTGCTTTCTTATCCCTTATCTTCCTCTTCCTTCTGCAGTCAGTACACAGGAAATGTAGCTTCGGTTTGCTACTGAATGTTGTATCAATACTTTGAAGAAATTATTGTATGGTTTCTAAATGATGACAATATAGACTCACTAAAAGTTTATGTTCACTCAACACATTGATCACTTTCTGCTTACTCCAAAAACCTCCAGTGTCAATAAGCCACAGAGTTGAAACCTGTTAACATCACAGACATTCATATACTGTTGTCAGATTTTGAGTTTAGCCTTTTTTGCTGTTCCTCTTAAAAATTTTATAGCATCATTGAAATTCTAGTTAGGAAGAATGGAGCAATAAAATATGGAGAAACATTAATTGTACATAATATATATGTGTGGATTTTAAACAATTAGTTACAATTAGTGTGGTTTCTAAAATGTTTAGCTTGGTGATCTAGACCATTTTTATGTTGATTATCATGTTTTTCATGTTCAGTTCTTAAGAGGATTAATAGCAGGGCACACATTTGGCCATTGCATAATTGTGGAAAGGAAGGACAACATCAGTCCTTTTGAGAAGTTTTGTTTTTCCAGTTCTTTTGTTTCCCACTGTATATGATGTTAGAAATGTACAAAGGAAGGCTGATGAATAAGTAAAATATGCAGATTCTATAGCAATGGACATGTACAGCTTTGCTTAACATTTTTTGGTGGTTTTCTTTTTCCTGGTTTATAAATAGAAACCTGAAAAAAAGTTTACACCTAAAAACTGCTTCAATTGATGATTTTCTTGATTTTGAATAAAAGAATATTTTATATAAGTCATAACACTTGAAGAGGGAGGGTTAGTAGAACTAGACTCTAGATTTACTTTTGCATTAACTAGTAGTTTGATTTATGGCAAACTATTTAATCAGTATTTGCCTTGGTTTCCTCATTAGTAAATTGAAAGTGTTGACTCTGAGTTCCTTTTGGGCTCCTGAAATTTCATGGGTTTATATTTTCATATTTTTAATGACTTGGTCATTACAATCACAGTAACATCTGCATATTAACTCACCAAAGGGTCTAATTTTAGAGTTTAATCTTACATTTTGTAGATGTCTGAGGAATAAAAATGACAGTGACCTGGGTAAAAAAGTCTGAGTTGCTATCATTTTTTAATATTTTAGATTACTGCTGTTCAAACAATTAAGTCTCAGGATCTGTTTATACTCTTAGAACTTACACAGGGCCACAAAGAGCTTGTGATTATGTGGATTATATATCAATGTTGATCACTATAAATTAAAACAAACTTTTAAGATAGTTAATTAGTAATTTATTTAAAAACGATAAACAAAATGTTATCTATATATGTTAATATAAATAACATATTTAGAAAAGAATAGGTTTTTCAAAACAAAAAATAGGGGACTATCGTTTTACATTTTTGTGAATCACTTTAATGTCTGGCTTATTTGAAGACACCTGGATTCTTCTATCTGCTTCTGCCTTCAAACTGTTGTGGTATCACACAACATATAGCCTCTGGAAAGTCTCGTGTACACTCGTGAGAGATTGAGAATGAAAAAGACAAATAACATCTTAGTATTGTTAAGAAAATAATTTTCAGCTCTAGGGACCCCTGGGAAAAGTATCTCAGTGATGCCCAGAGGACCCCGGAAATCACTTTGAGAAGCACTATTCTATATTTTATTTAATGTGAGATAATTCGGTTGCACAAAATGTGACTTCAAAATTTGGAATTTTGATTTATCATTCAGTTATTAAAAAATTTAACTTGTAATGCTGAAATGATGCTGAAATCCACCTGCCTAAGCATCAGTTTTTTCTACTGCCTATTTGTATGATAGTTAAAAATATGAGCGAGACACTAATTCTCCAAATAATATTCTTTCCTTTTAGCCTTTTTAATAGAACTTATATGTTTACATATCTGTGTTCCTCACGTGACTATTAGCTCCATAGGGGAGGAGTATTTGATACTGTATCCAATGTACCTAATTTCTCAAAAGATACACATCAAATGGCCTGATGAAAGGAAAAAGATAGGAAGGAACAAAGGGAAAATATTAACAAACCATGAATAAAATGCCAAGTCTGTTCAGAAAATGGGTTCTTAAATGTCCATATCATTCTCAATCAAAAATAAAATTGTGATCAAAATTTAATTTTATAGACAGTGCATGAATATTTTATAGTCTCAGGTATAATTTGAAGAAGCCCACTGAAAGTGAATGTGTCTATTAAGAAAATTAAAACAGAATTAACAAAACCTCTAACACTGTACAAGCATATGTACCTGCTTGAAATGATGGTGATACTTCTGTGTATATTAAGCAGGAAGTGTTGTTAGTATTTTAACATAGTAATCATGATCCCTATTCTCCCCTGTCAGGCAGACTTATAACTAGGGATCCTTAAAAGGCAAATAAAGAGCTCAGACTCCACTTGGAGTCAGACCACCTGGATTTTGGTGCTGATTGCATAGAGCAGTTTGATCATAAACTCTTTATTTAGGCTCACTGGCCCTGTACATCCTCCCACAGAAGAACTTTTTAACAAGGTGTACATTCTAAAATGTAACACCTGCTTGTGAGGTAGTGAGTTTCTCATTACAGGAGGGGTTTAAGTCCAAGAAGGTAGATTAGATTTCCAGGATGTTATTTGGAATATATAGGAACTGGTGCAAGTTTGGGTGCTTCAAAGTCCATAGAAACCAGTTTTTCCCTTTGGAAATAATAGCCAAAGTACTCACATTCTACAACAGAGAATAAATTAATTAGAGCAGATTCATGGCCATCAAGGACTCTTGAAGTAAGACTTAGATTGAGAGCAGTAGAAAAAAGGTGCCAGACCAGTGGATTCAGTGTGTGATTTTAAATACTTTTTTCAAGTCTTGTAGAATTACATAACACTGAACTCTCAGGGGCCATAAGTAATTTCCTTAGATGCTTCTACTGAATTTCACAAGGGTGTTCTATAGTAGTGTAACCTACATCTCCAAGGTGCCCCTGTTTTAATCACAAACTTAGTAAAGGTTTGTTTTCTGTGGAATTAACCATTACTTTGTCTATAAGCAGAATATGGGAGAATTACAGATAGAATTTTCTTTTGCCATTTTTCTCTATCTTACACTCTCCTATGTTATTGTTGCGAGATATACCACACACACACACACACACACACACACACACACACACGCTTTGCAGAATAAAATTGCTAAAGCGGAACTTACAGTTTTAACCTATGCCTTCATGTTAAAGCTCCGCTTCTCAGTTTTTTTCATTTGAAGTAGTTGTTTTCCCAGACTATCCCTCTCAGGCCTGTGTACATCTGATAGGGGAGGCATCTGTAATGCTAAGAATTGGTACAGTGAATAGCAAAAGTGGTGTTTAGAATTTATATGAATAGTTTGTGACACATCATTTTAAATATTAAGAATGAGGAAAAATATGTTGAGATCAATAATCACCTTCATGGTGGGTTTAGAAAGTTGTTCCCATGACCTAGTTATGTGGTGAAGAGATTTTGGTAAGCTCCTAACACCCAGAGCCTGTGGGTATAATTTCACTGTGATGATCATTATTACATTGAGATATAGAGATTCATTTCCAATTTACAAATGAATTAGTTGTGTTTGGAAAAGGCAGAATCATTTGTTTTGGAGCCATGTGCCGATAACTATACAATTTTCTCAGAATATCCTAAATGCTAAACTCAGCTTATAAAAAACAGTTTTACAAAGATAGCATTGTTTAAAAAGTTCATTGGCAAGTTTCACATAATAGAAAAAAATATATATGTACTATATATATATTCCTTTGAGGAGCTAAGAAATCTAGTAGCACATACACAGTATATGGCATTCCCTGTTGCTAATTACAGTGTGATTACAGTTTACATACCTCTTCAGATAGTGATGCTTTATTTGTAAATTAAGGTTTAGCCTTTTGTTACACAAATTAGGGCTGATTTTACATGCCAGAGGGCATAAAACTATTTGAGATGTTACGGAAGACTTTTGAGCTTTTTTTTTGGGGGGGGGGGCAAGATCTTGCTCTGTGGCCCCAGCTAGAGTGCAGTGGCATCATAGTCACTGCAACCTCAAACTGCCAAGGTTAGGCAATTTTCCTGCCTCAGCCTCCTGAGTAGCTGGGACTACAGATGCCTGCCACCACTCCTGTCTAATTTTTCTATTTTTTTGTAGAGGTGGGTGTCTTGCTATTTTCAGGCTGGTCTTGAACTCCTTGCTGCAAGCAATCCTCTGGCCTTGGCCTCCCAAAGTGCTGGGCACGAGCCACCATACCCAGCCAATTTTTTAAATTAGGAAAATGTTCAGACTTGTGGATATACAGAAATATTGAAAGAATGTATCATTCGTATACCTACCACCTGAACTCAGCAGTTACTAATACTGTGCCATATTTGCTTCATCTGCATTTATTTCATGAACCATTTGAAAGTAGGTATGTTCTTTTATCACTTGTATTTTCAGTAGCTGGAAGTTCCATATACATATGTGATTACAACCACTTTGGAAGATAGTTTGGCAGTGTTTTGCAAAACTAAACAACTCTTACCCTATGAGCCAGCAATCATGCTCCTAGGTATTTACTCAAATCAGTTGAAAACTTATGTCCACACTATAATCTGTACATGATATTTAAGCAGCTCTATTCATAATTGCCAAAACTTGGAAGCAACTAAGATGTCTTTCAGTGGGTAAATGGATAAATAATAAACTGTGGTACATCCAGTGTAATATTATTTGGTACAAATTCTTTTT
>CM052437.1:80954979-81021929 GCA_028533085.1 Varecia variegata
TACAGGTTTTGCAGTCATATCTGTACCTTCACTTGCTAAGCCTCAATTTTTTTCATCTGTAAAATAAAGACAACAATTGCACTTACTCTTCAGGGTCTTGAGAAGTATTTATTAAGAAAATGTTTGCTCTTTGTAAACCCAGAAGCATATGCCAGACTCTTAGGAACTCCAATAAAATTCAGGATCTCTGATTATAATTTTTGTGATTCTTGTCATTATATTCTACTTGTGTAATAAATGTCTATTTTATTTTAAAAAAGAAGAAAAAGAACACATCTTAGGAGAACTAAAGCCGTACAGTTTATTTCATGTTCCTTCTGCAAGTTGTGCTTATTACCATGTATCTACTTGTATATGATTTTGTAATTCTCTTCTTTCACAATTGAATGTGTCTTTCCAAATTTAGTAAACTCTAACTGATCTAGAAACTACTTATCACTTAATTTCAAGTATTTGTAACATAGTGCAAATCTAGGAAGTAAAGAAAATAAGTAAAAAGTTACTTTCACCTGCTCCCACATAAATGCCCTAATGTATATGATGTATGTATAAGTAGATGAAAGCTCATACACTTGACTCGTAAGAGAATAATTCAGGCTTTACTCAGTTTGTTGAGTCTTTTTGAATATAGTTCTAGTAAGCTGAATTATCTGATTCTCCCACACAGCAGATTAAAACTAGCCAGTTAAGAGGAGACAGGAAAACTGACAACATTGGGAATTAACAATAATTTTTCATAGGTGGTACTCTTCAATAACTAACAATACAGTGCTTATAGCTTCATCTGAGACACAAAATATTAATTATGCTAAAGTGTGTCTTTAACAAAGAATTGCGTCTGTGTTAAGTGACACATTGTATCTTTACAAACCATCCCAAACATAAATTACTCAAAGTATTTCTTCATTAAGCAATATTTGAAGCTCTACAAATTGAATTAGACTTAGTGAAATATGGGTAAGGATGATCGTGCAGTAGTACCAACTATAACTACAATGCACAAACGTCAATTTTGGTTTTTAAAATATAACAACAACGTTCTGTTCTTAAATTCTCAGCCTCTGATTTGTTGAGAGCCATTTATATGTATTATACAATCCCTTCTCTCCTTAGCATAGATAAATAGGTTGATTCCAGCAGTAATCTGGAAATGGGAAGGTATAAATGTTTAAGAGAATAATCTGGAACTTCTAACCTACAAGGACCAAAATAGTTGTGTGGGTGATGCATCACAACCTCTCTTGTATGCAAACAGTTTTAAGTACTTTATTGTAATTGGAAAAACTGTAAGGTAGTATTTTATGAATAGTGAAGCACAGAGTATGTGGTGGGTTTTTATAATAGTTTAAGCTTTCCAGCCTCTTGTGCACCGTTCCTCTGGGGAATTTCTCTCAGTGTGAGTCTTGGTGGAGGCAGGGTGTGGCTGCTGTGATGGTCATCAATGCTGTTCTGTTAGTATTTCCAGCTCTATGCCTTGTTGGACAGAGTTACCTGACTGCCTTCTGGTAGGGTGGGTCCATGACTACTGTAGGCCAGTGACACAGTGGCATGAAAGCAATAGTGATGGGGTCTTTCAAGCCAGATAATCCCATCTGCTGGTGTGAGACCCACTAGACCAATTCTTCTCCTTTCTTCTTCCTTCCTCTGAAGAGACAGGGTCTGTTGTGCAGGCTGGAGTGCAACAATGTGATCTAGCTCATAGCAGCCTCAAACTCCTGAGCTCAAGCAATCCTAGAGCAGTTCTTTACCTTTATTTTTTGTTGTTCTTAGGACTCTTTGCATTCTTAAGAATTTTTGAGAATTCTAAAAAGATAAGGTTTATGTTGGTTATGTAATCCCCAGTAGCTAAGACTCCAGGTGTGCGCCACCACACCTGGCTAATTTTTTTTTAATTTATTTTTTGTAGAGATGTGGTCTCAGCCTTCCAAAGCGCTAGGATTATAGCTGTGAACCACCATGCCTGGCCAGATTTTTTAAACATGGTATCAAAAAGCACATTGCTAGAAGACCAAATTGAAACATTGGACTTTATTAAAATTTAAAAGTTTGCTCTTTGAATGACACTGTTACAAGAATAAAAGGTCAAGCCACAAACTAGGAAAACATATTTTCACATCTTATATCTGATAAAGGACTTGTATCCAGGATATAGAAATAATTTGCAAAACTCACAAATAAGAGGAAATAAACCAATGAAAAGCAATAACTTTTTAGCTAAATTTTAAAATATGTTTAGGTTATGGACAGAAAATCCAAGCTGAAAAGGGAGAAGTAAATTCTAAGAAAGAGGAGCAGCATTAAAAAATAAGGAGATATGGGCTAGGGACAGTGACTCACGCCTGTAATCCTAGCACTTTGGGAGGGCAAAGCAGGAGGATCACTTGAATCCAGGAGTTTGAGGTTGCAGTGACCTATGATGACACCACTGCACTCCAGCCCAGGCAGCAGAGCAAAACTCTATCTCAAAAAAAAAAAAAAAAAATATATATATATATATATATATATGTAACTTGTACTTAAAATATCTCTTTTAGTCTTGTTATCTATAAAGTTTATGGGTATAGTTATGGGTAGCTATTAATATTTATCTCTCAAGAATATGATAATCAAGTGAGATCATTTCTGTTCATGTAATTTAGAATGGTGCATTGTCATTAAGAGGTATTATTATATTATCATGAATATATTTTAATTATTATTATGGGGTATTATCAATATATTATTGTAATTATTATTAAAGGTGAATTACTATATCATTATCAAAATGAAACAAAAAACAAGCAAATAACATCTTAATGTTATGAAAATTGTTTTGAACTTGCCGATATCCAGGAGTTCCTAGACTCCACTTTGAGGACCCCTACTCTAGGACTCTAGGACTTTTTGTCTTCTACATGGCACCTCCATAGAATGCCTGTCTTCATTGTGGTGAACACAATGTGTAGCAGAGTCTACAGCTAATGAACAATGGAGCATTAAAAGAAAGTGATAAAGTTGTTGAGGTTTTTTTTAATCACCGAGATTTTGAGTATGTTTTCATAATCTATGTAAATAATCCTATGGCAGTATAAAAGTTACCATAATCCTAACTGCTATACTTTCCAAAACAAAAATGGAAAGGTCTAGACACTTTTTCGAAGCTCTACCACCTAGAGATGAGCATAAAACCTATTTGCATCCTATTAGATATTCTATCTGGTATTTGGAATCTAGAGCAGATATTAGGAAGGAGGTACAGGTAGGAATTTATTCTAAAGGTACTGTGGCTGTGGAAATACCCTGGTACCAGGACAGCAAAGCCAGTTCTCAGTGTTAAGCAGTGAAGGCTTTCTTGCCAGATATTTATCAGTGTTTCATTTAACAAGAAAAACAAAAAAACTTGAATATCTTCTCTTGGTTCTTACTTGCTTGTGACCTTGGTTTTCCAGTCTTCTAATAAATATCCTCCCTGCTTAAATTACCCATATTACTATTATTTGCATCTAAGCATACCAGCTGGCATTGTACAGTCAGATAAATGAGGTTTTGCTCTGTAAGAACTTAAAATTCAAAACTCTCCTGGGGTCTCCCAGGAGATCAAACTTCTTTGATCATATTTCCTATCAGGAAAAAAATGTGCACATATAACTCCAATATATTTCCCTGCTAGAAACTTAGATCACTTTTATAGACTAGACATGTCTTGATCCATCAGAATACATTATTCTAAAATGTAACCTCACTGTTATAATTAAATACAACCTCAGCTGTCTGGTAGAAATATAAAATATCATACATAAGTAGTATCTGAAAAAAATTTGCAATGCATTGCATAATTGGCACTATTGATCTTGCTTTCACCAACAAGCATCTTCAAATATAAATTACCAACATGGTTGAGGCAAGTATTATGACAGAATTTTCAAGGCTGATGCTTTGCAGTCGACTATAGGAAAAATGATACAGAAATAGTATTTAGGATGCAAGCTATATGGATTTGATATTTTCTGACAGAGGGGTTGTGGGCATGGATTGAGTGTCTAAAACCACCTAGTAGGTTGAGTTGCAAAGTATTTTGAAAAATACATCACAAAGTTACCATGGCACCATAGGCCTACTTCTGCATTAAAGAATGACTAGTTTAGATTTTTGTTCCATTTTTCCTCTAGTAGAAATACTTTGACATTTTAAAATTAAAATTTAGTTAAAGGAAGTATAATTAAAACTTAACTGAAAATATCACCACATTATTTTTCAAACTCATTATTTTGAACATTTTGGAAAGATATCTTTTTTTAATATACTAAGAAAATTACACCATTCCTAAATTACCTTAAAACATTGCCAAAATTCATTACTTGTATTCTACAAAATTCTTTTAAAAAGTTCATAATTGTTATCAAGTTAAATTTCTAGTTCATTGGGAAAAAAGACACATTTTACCTGAATAATCTTATATAAATTATGATCTTAAAAATAATCTTACATAAAATTTTTTTGAGGATTGTAATTTTACAGTGCCCATAAATCATGCATTTAAGGATGGAAAATACACTGTGCCTTAGGGAGTATCCAGACAAGTTGCTTTTATTACAAATGTCTGTTTGGTTCTAAAGGCCAAAAAGGCTTTTTGTAAAAATTATTAGTTTGAGTTGGCATTCTTCTAATTCTTTTTACCTATATAAATTAAGCAGAACTTGTTGCAGAATCGTACATGTGGTTCTCCACACTTCTCTTCTTGGTGATAACCTGGTAGTTTTTTAAAGTGCATTATCTATTATGCACATATCCCATTTTAGAAGCAACCTGGTTGGCATTCCTGATGTGCACAATAACTCTGTTGAACAATAGGCAAAGTGTATGGGATGGAGATATAACAATCAAGGACATACACACGAACAGAGACCACCAAGAGGACTGCCAGTAATTGCATTGCTCAAAGTGTTTATTTAACTGTGGAAAGATCATATTTGGCACAGAAGGTACATTCTTTACAAAAGCTGACTGCATTGTTCAGCAGGTAAATTGCTATTATGACTGATCCATTTAAACTTAAGCTGGAATTTTTATGACACAATTCATTTGTTGAAACCATATTGTTGAAAATCTGCATACTTTAAAGTGCATGGTCAAAAACATGTCATAGCATGATTTCTGATTCATCAACTATACAGTACTGGATGATAGAATATGTGAGTAAATGATTGGTGACTTGGTTATTTTTCTGAATTGCAGGTTTTATAGTTGCTAACGTGAGTCATGTTGTCAGGGAAGGTTTCTGAATGAGATTATTTTAAAAGGTAGACTTAGTAAAGATGGTTTGGCATCTGTTTGCTTCTTTGCTCTCCTTATTTGTTTTGAAGACAGCTTAGTCTTCTTATGAAAAAGTGTTCAAAATGTGTATCATTGATAGCACTAATGTGCTATCCCCTATGGGAAGAAATGAGATATGAGTAAGACATAGGAATGTCTGATTCTGAGATACCAGCGTTCACTTACTTACCAGTTCAATAGAGATTAGGATGCCTCTGTTATTTGGGAGAAATTGATAGTATGCCAGTTGTTATTAATAGCATGGGAGATTTTTATATACAGTAATGTGTCACTTAATGATGGGGGACATTCTGAGAAATGTGTCATTAGGGCATTTTGTCATTGTGTGAACATCACAGAGTGTACTTACACAACCCTTGATGGTAGCCCACTACATGCCTAGGCTCTATGGTATGGCCTGTTGCTCGTAAGCTACAAACCTGTACAGCATGTTACTGTAGTGAATACTGTAGGCAACTAACTGTAACACAGTGGTATTTGTGTAACTAAACATATCTAAATGTAGAAAAGGTATAGTAAAAATGTGGTATAAAAGATTAAAAAAACGGTATACCTCTACAGGGCACTTACCATGAATGGAGCTTGCAGGAGTGAAGTTGCTCTTGGTGAGTCAGTGACTGAGTGGTGAGTGAATGTGAATTTCTAGGCCATTACTGTACACTACATAGACGTTAGAAACATTGTGCATTTAGGCTACACTAAAGTTATTTAAAAATTTCCTTTTTCAATAGTAAATTAACCTTAGCTTACTGTAAGCTTTTTTACTTTATAAACTTTCTAAGTTTTTTTTAACTTTTTGACTTGTATAATAACAGCTTAAAATACAAACACATTATACAACTGTACTAAAATATTTTCTTTATATTCTATAAGCTTTTGCTATTTTTTTCTTATTCTTTTTTTTATTATTTTTTGCTTTTTAAACTTTTTTGTTAAAAACTATGACACAAACACACACATCAGCATAGGCCTACACAGGGTCAGGATCATCAATATCACTGTCTTCCGCCTCCACTTCTTGTCCCATTGGAAGGTCTTCAGGGGCAGTAACACACATGGAGCTGTCATCTCCCATGATAATAATGCCTTCTTCTGGAATGCCTCCTGAAGGACCTACCTGAGGCAGTTTTATAGTTAACTTTTTTTTTCTTATAAATAGAAGGAGTATACTCTAAAATAATGATAAGAAGTATAGTATAGGAAATACATAAATGAGTAACATAGCCATTTATTATCTGTATCAAATATTATGTACTGTACATCATTGTATATACCAGACTTTTATATGGCTGGCAATACAGTAGGTTTGCTTACACCAGCATCACCACAAACACATGAGTAATGCACTGCACTAAAACATTATGGAAGCTAACACTTCACTAGGTGATAGGAATTTTTTAGCTTCATTATAATCTTATAGGACCACCATTGTATATGCTGTCCGTCATTGACTGAAATGTTGTTATACAGCACATGACTGTATAGTACTTAAAAGACACATATAAGTACTTTCTTGCTGACAACATTTGAATTTTTTCTGATTTCTTCCATTTTGGAGACTTTGGAGCCATAAATAGGAGCTTGATTAGATTTCTTTGCTTCTGTTCCTCTCCCATTCCCCTCAGAAGTCTGACCCTTGGGAGTGAATTCTGGGACCAAGGGGAGTCACTGACCAGGTGTGGTGGCATGGCTATCTCCTAACAAGTGTTGGATTATCACCTGCCATTAGCAAGCATTTTTCAATGGATAATTGTTGCTCTTGAATCTTAAAAATCTTACTATCTTTAAAACCTTGACAATTGATTTTTTTTATCATATGTTCACCCCCTTGGTTGATTTAGAAAGACACCCAGGCTCGTTTGGGGGTTATCTTGACTCGACTGCATATAGCATATGCATGTGAACCCAGGAATGGAAAATACATGACTAAGCCCTGTGAGTTATGAGCTTCCCAGACACTGTAATTCGGGCTGGCATGCTTTCATCTTGCTGCCCCTCCTCTCGTACTTCTTTCTGCAAGAGCTTCCTACGTAAGAGAATGAAGCCATTGTCATTTTATAGACTTTGAAAGCTTTTTCTCATTACTGACAATTCATGGCTTGTCAAGCTGAACTCGGTTAGCTGTTTTGCCTTGCAAGCCACATGCATTAATGTTGGCTGTACTGGTGAGCACTAAGACTGAGGGCAGCACTCTATTGGGAGAGCCAGCAGTGCTGAATCAATCCCATTCTGCTGTGCTTGTATCTGTATACAGATTGCCTTTGCACAACATGACTTAATAAAAGATAGTCGTGGTGGTATTATTTTACTATAATTATGATGACTTTTCTCAGTTGCATTAGCATCAGCCTGAACTACACAATGAAAGAATTTTTAGTGGCTACATCAGAAAGTGTGAGAACTGCCATCATTTGACTGCTTCAGATGGTGTATTAGCAATGCTTGGATTAAAGTCAGGAAGATATAAAGGGTTTTCAATGAAAAAAAAAAACATGAAAAAGAAGTTTGAAAATAAATAACTACTGAGGAAAATAAAGCTTTGAACATTTTTAAAGCCCATTTCAGGATAGCATTTTACCATTTAAAAATGTATGTCTCTTAGTCTTTCCTTAGAAATGTGCATACAACTTTATTTAAAAGTTTCTGGTAAGAACTATGAAATTGTATTAAATCCCTGTTTAAAGTCTTTGTTGGATTACCATTTTAAAATAATAAAGTTTTACCCCCATGGGTGTGTTCTTTAGCATTGCACCTCTCCAAGCAGCCTACCAATCTTGACTATTCAAATGGGAATTTTTTAAAACACTATGTTCTCTTATAAATAGAAGACTACTTTCAACATATCCTGCTATTCTTCCAAATGTCTGGCCACATGGAGAGAGATCCAAACCTTCCTAAAGTACTTTCGTTTCCACCTTTTTCATGCTACTCAGGATCGAATCCATTAGAAGCCAACAAAGCCCTTCTGCGTTACCGCCCCTCCTGTCAGCACACTGTGCATTTAGATAATTCTGCCAGAAGGCTTTCTTATAAAAACAGCTTTCAAGATCTATTCTTGAAAAGACATTTGTATACTCATTATGCAATTCTATCATTTATCCATAGGGAGTTCTGTAAATAAAACATGGAGGTCTAATACTATAGTAGCTGATGACAGTAATCTTGGATAGAGTAATTTCTTTTTCTTTCTATATCTTGATAGTGCACAGCTGGTCATGAAAAAAAATAATCTCAAAGCTTTGTTGTTGGATGGTTCAGAGACTCTTTAGTAGAAATATTGCATTTTATTTGTATACACACCTGTCCACCTCTCCCAAACCATCATTTATTCTAAGATAAACAATATGGTAATCTATATACCTTAACTAGATGACCATCTACATGTTGCCATTTTAATTACATAATTATAATTTCTCTATATGCTGTAAACATTAATCATTTATTAGTGGATATTTTGCTATATGACAGAGTTAGTAGGTAATTCCTGAACTGAGACTTGAAGAATGAACTGAACTTTGTTCCCCCGTCCCGGCATATGGAGGAATACACACAGAGATTTGGAGGGTGAGGACGACCTGTGTTTAGGGAAATGTATCATCTTCAGGTGGCTGTTTATTCGGTGCCCGCAGGGAACAGAGTTTCTGAAGGTAAAAATGCATAGGCAGGAACCTGATCAAGGGCCTATAACAAAGAAATTTGTATTTTATTCAATAGGCATTAGGGACCATTGAGGTATCTTTTTCAGGATATGTATATGATGTGATACAAGTTACCTGTCTGGAAGAGTATTCCAGCAACAGCATGGGGGAGAGCCATTATTTTATTCTCTTTCTTGGTCAGTTTATATAATCAAGCATCATTGGCCAGAGTGCAATTAAATGCTTATATTACCTTTGTAAATCACTGAATGCTAGCCCTAAACACAGATCATTAAACTTTTAAACTTTTAACCACTCAACTGGTCTCTGATAGACCAAATTTTAACTGTTGAAAATATGAATCTCATAAGTTAAGCCCTGGCCTTATACCTTCAATAAAATCTAGTTGTTGAAAATTTTAAAAGAAAGCTAACAATACAAAAAACACATACTTGTTCAAGCAATTTATTATATGATGCTGACATTTTTTAAAACACAAGGATTGTTTTGATTTCCTAATTTTCAGCACTATAATATAAAATTAATACAAGTAAAATAATTATTTTGAAAGATGGATCACAAGAATGCATTGTTTATAGTAAATATTTCAAAATACCCCAAACTGTATTTTATTACTATATTCTCTCCTTCATATGCACCTTTGAAATATTTTGGCACAGAGCATATAATAAGGAAAACAAAAATGGATAATGGATCTGATCTACCTTAATATCCCTGATCTTGAATTTAGTACTATTTAATAAATGTTTACTTTATGTATGTATAAAAGTATATGCATATTTAACAAATACTGTGTGGGCATTATTATGTGCAAAGTACTGTCTCCAGCACTTTTTTTCTGCTATTGATGTATTTAATTAAGAGCATAAATGAATGTATGAATGAAAATGAAGAAGACACGATAACCATATAGGTCATTACTGCTCAGATATTTTTCTCCTTTTTTACAAGATTGATCACTGTTATCTAAAATGCCCTGCTGTCGGTGCACCCCTCACTTAGTTATAGAAGTGGGGTGAAGTGTTTTACATTTGGTTCTGTTCACATATTAATACTTGTCATGTGATCCTCATAATGGTCCAGTGCCTGGGTGCTGTTATTACCAGAGAGGTAAATACTAATAATTTACAAAATAAGTACAGATGAATGAATGAGCTTTCTCTTTTAAAGCCTAATTTTTTTCTCTTTTTTATACTCCAGAGGAGGGGCAGAGCCAGAGAAAGACCAATCAGGGTCCTTTAAGCGTGCTCCTCATTGACTTATATCCAGAATGGATTTTCCTTTTTTTTCCTCTCTAGAGACTATACTTTCTATAAGGCAGATTTTCATATCATATACTAGCCCAACTACCTCTAGTTGTCTCTCTTTCCTAACCCCTTTTTGTATGTGTGTGTATGTATGTTTTTCTTATGTTTATATAAATATATGAAAATTTATGTATAAACTTTACCTATGACAAATACATGATTATCATTGAATCAAATATAAAACAATAAAGGATTGATTTTATGTATGTATATATATATAATTTTCTATAATATTAGTCATTTAATTATACATCACACTTTGTTAAAAGGCCTGTAATTAAATCTGGGCTTAATTTATGCATTGAGTGATTAATTAATTCATTTATTGTTCACCTCATGTTTTCTGAAGACTTGTATGCTGGTGGGAGACCCCAGGAATACAGAGCTTAGCGGGTAAGATGGCACTGTGTAGTAAGAGTTATTCAAGTGTTGTATACAAGAACCTACCTGACTAACTTGGGCAAAATCACTCAAATAATTTAAGGCTCATTATTTTCATTTGTCTTTGATAAAGTGAGGATAACAATATTTGTCCTTTTACCTAAGAACAGAGGTGTGATAGTAATTAAGTAGAATAACAAATATTACAAAGCATTTCCTAAGCCTACAAGTGCTGTGCTAAATAAATGATGTAGCAATTCACTGCTTCATTAAAGTTTTTCTCTCCTAGCTTATTCTGTATAAAAAGCTGAGAGCTGCCTCTCTATAGTTTCTTTCAGTGAATGCTGCTTTGCGTTCATGGGGTAAACCGAACACATGTTTCTTTTCCTCCACAGTTTTGTAAGGCAGTTATCTTGGCTTCTCATGATCTTCTTTGTCAAGATGAATATTTCAGGTGTCTGTGCCTCTTTTTCATATGACATAGTTTTACATATCTTGCCATTGGTTCTCTTCCCTGAATATTCTCACGCTTTAATTTTTTTTTTTTTTTTTTTTTGAGACAGAGTCTCACTCTGTTGCCTGGGCTAGAGTGAGTGCCGTGGCGTCAGCCTAGCTCACAGCAACCTCACACTCCTGGGCTCAAGCGATCCTACTGAGTAGCCTCCTGAGTAGCTGGGACTACAGACGCATGCCACCATGCCCGGCTAATTTTTTCTATATACATTTTTAGTTGGTCAGATAATTTGTTTCTATTTTTTAGTAGAGACAGGGTCTCGCTCTTGCTCAGGCTGGTCTCGAACTCCTGACCTTGAGCGATCCACCCGCCTTGGCCTCCCGGAGTGCTAGGATTACAGGCGTGAGCCACCGCGCCCGGCCTTAATTTTTTTTAATTAATATTTTTTACAGCAGTTTTACACTTACAGAAAAATTGAACGGAAAGTGCATAGAGCTCCCATACACTCTCCTTCCACTCACAGCTCCAAGTTTGTTTTCTGTCACATGTGGTTGTAAAAATTGGACACTTAAACTCCACATGTGATCTAGAACTAACTTTATGGCAGCAGTCCCCAACCTTTTTGGCACTAGGGACCAGTTTCATGGAAGATAATTTTTCTATGGACAGGGGTAGGGAGATGGTTTCAGGATGATTCAAGCACATTACATTTATTGTGCGTCAGACCTCTCTGCTAATGGTGATTTGTATTTGCAGCCACTCCCCAGTGCTAGCATCACCGCCTCAGCTCCACCTCAGATCATCAGGCATTAGATTCTCATAAGGAGCACACAACCTAGATCCCTCCCATGTGCTGTCTACAGTAAGGTTCACACTCCAGTGAGAATCTAATGCCTTAGCTGATCTCACAGCAGGCGGAGCTCATGCAGTGAAGCAAGCAATGGGAAGTGGCTGTAAATACAGAAGCTTCTCTCGCTCTCCCACCGCTCACCTCCTGCCCTGTAGCCCAGTTCCTGACAGGCCATTGACCAGTACCGGTCTGAAGTCAGGGGATTGGGGACCACAGCTTTATGGGACTCTACGGAGGGGGAGGCATCAACATGGTACCCAGGTTTCTGGCTTGTATAGCTGTATCGGTGGTGCAGCCATTTATTCATATAGGCCTCCAAGAAAAAAAATAGACTTGAGTGGGTAGAGAATAATTTCTGTTTTTGGTGTGTTATGTTTGAGGCATCTGTGAGATACACATAGGGAATGTTCCTGAGGCATTTGGCATTGGATCCTGGAGCTCAGGAGAGAAAGCTCTTCAGAGACACTAGAAATTAGCGTGCCTCGGTTTCTCCAGCCCCCTCCTTCCTGTCCAGAGCTGGGGAGCAGAGCTCGCACCTTCGGGAGCGTGAAGTGGTGGGAACTACAGCTCTGGGAACGTGTCCTTTGTCCTGGCGTCCTCCACTCAGCACGTGATGCAGTGTCCTTGAGTCGCAGAGGAGGCCACCTGGGCATGCTCTCTCCAGGCCACTCCCAAGTGTCGTTGGCTGCCTGATGCTGAGGGGTCAGTGTCCCAGGAGTGTCCAGCGAACGTCCTCATGAAAGCAAGGGTCGGCGAGAAGAGGAAGAGATGCAGGCAGCGCGCTGTGCTCCTTCGGGGCTGGAGGCAGAGCGCTGGCAGGCGCCTCTCCCCACCTGCGCACCATTTGTGGACTGCTCAAAGCCGAGTCACTGTCACCCCTGGGCAGCTCTCCTCCAGGGTCCCTCTCCACTCAATGTGTGGCTGATGGCTCATCAGATGATCCATTGGCTCCTGGAACGGCACTGCCCCCACACAAGCAATGTCCCCGGATGTGCTCTGGGAGCCTCGGAGTGTCCTTTCCTGGGCTTGGATGTCCCGGGGTGCATGCTGCGGGGGCCGCCGGCCCTGTCTGCCCACAAGGGCCCAAATAAGTTGGGAATGTGAAATGATGCAGCCTTCTGGAGAAGAGCGTAGCAGCTTACTACAAAACCAAGGACTATCACAGAGGAGTGAAAACCTAACAGGCACACCCACGCACACGACTGCCTATGGAGCTGTGGAACCTGAGCATGCTCCCTGCGCTGTGCAATGCCCATTTCCTGGTTTTGAGGCCGCGCTGCAGTGCTAGTGACGCCTGATGCCAATTCTAGGAGAAACTGGGGGAAGTATACAGTGAACCTCCACGTTATTTGCAGTTTCCTGTGAATTAATAATTTTTTTTAAGTTTTAAAAGTTAAAAAAAAAAAAATTAGCATGAAAGTAGCTGAGATCCTTGAAGAAGTGGGGTTGAGCATGAGAACAAAGAGGACCTAGTAGAGAATCTAAAACAGACAGACGAAACAACTGAGGAGGCAGATGTTTCAGGAAAAAAGAGTTTTGTTTGCCTGGTTTTGTTTTCTGCATGGAGGCAAATCAAAGGGTCTTTGCATTTGATTTGGAGGTGCTGGCTTCGATAGTTCCAGCAGGCCATTGGCAGCAAAGACTGTAGCAGGTTCAAGAGTTATGAGATCTGAAGAAGTAGAGGCAGGTGGTACAAATGAGTTCAGAATTTGGGATTTGAAAGGAGAGAGATATCAGTGTTTGAAAATAGCACAGAAAATCAGGGAGGTGGAAGTAACTTTATGGCCAGAATTTTTGAGGATGCTTCTGCTCTTGGACTCTCTTTTATTATCTCGGTTCCTTTATGGAACTTTATTCTCTACAGCATTCTCTGATTTTTAAGTCAGTTGTGTGCTGTATTTGGCTCCCAATTCTAATAAAAATAACATCTCATTCATCTGTATATTGATTCTAAGTTTTAGTTCTGCAGTTTGTAAGTATATTTCATTCTGCGCTTGTTTGTGGATTCCTGTCTCAGTTATCAATTATAATTTCCAGAAATCCTGGAATGTTCAATTATATCTTATTCAGCATCTTGGATATATTTCAAGTCTGTGTTTAGCTCAATCAATAATATCCATCCTTTACACGATGCAAATTCCTAATGGTATTACATATTGATTCAAATATATTTTAAAGTAATTGGAAATTTTATCCATGATAAATGCATATGATTATCATTGAATCAAAATATAGAACATTAAATAAAGGATTAGTTTTAGTATAATACAAATGTGCTTTGTAGCATATGAACAATCTTGTAAAACATGCCAAGTAGCTTAATGTCGAGCTAATATAAAAAATATTCAACATGGTAAAAAGAAATTGTAAAAAACGTATTCTCTATATCAAATATTTCACTAATGGGGAAGCTAAACTTTATTCTTTTCATACTCTGGCTAGATTAGAAAAGAACAGAAGTAATTAGCATAAGTTTCAAAATTATAATATTTGGTAAAAAATATTCTGTTTAAGTTATAGAAGAATATTGATTGGGTTAATATAATAATAAAAGTGCCTCCACCACAGTCTTGAGTCTGGAACCAGACAGTTAGGGTTCCAAGCCTGGCTTTGCCATTTAGGAACTGTGTAACTCTGGACAAATTATGAGCTTGCTGACCCTCAGTTTCTGCATTTGTAAAATGAGGCTAATATTAGTGCCTTCCTCACAGGTTGTTGTGAGTTTTGATTAAGTTGATATGTGTAAAGTGATCAGAATAGTAATTGAACATATTAAATACCCAATAATTGTTAGTATCATAATTCATATGTGTCTATACTCATCTCTTGTCAGTTTATGTACCATTATATGAATAACAGTGCGAATGACATTTTATCTTCCCCATAGTGCCATCCTTATAATAGGTATCTCGAATATGTTTAGATAACTGAACTCATTTACCAGATAAAATAATAACATTGATGGTAGAGTTAAAACTAGATGAGATACTGTTTAAAACCTATACAAAGTTTATCTCACATGATATAGTGAAAGTTAACATGCGTTACTTGAATCTAGTCTCTTCCCTGTTTTGTTAAGGTGCTCAGTCAACAAGTGTCCTTGAGTATCTAATACGTAACAGGTGTTATATAATAGTATGATCTTGTTGCTGAACACAGTTGCAGGCATTATCTTGAGACACCTTATAGTCTGGTGGGCAAGAGTTGTATCAAACAACTAAGTACTATAAATAAAACATTACAATGATATTGGAGTATATAAGTGGGCCTCTCTCCTAGTACTGAGTAACAAAAACCACCTCTAATGAAGTACTGTAGTGAACTGAGATCAAAGAATGAAGGGGACCCCCACCTGAGAAGGAAAAGTTCCAGGGAATGTTCCAGGTAGGGAGTAGAGTGCGTGTGAGTTTACATGATATGCATTCAATGTAGAGAAATACAGATGTAGCATGAGGCAGGAGATGGAAAGAAGGGACTGCTCTCATAGAACTCAGAATTCCTGTTAAGGATTGTGATTTGATGCACCCTAGGTAATTTTTATTGTATTGTTGTTTTTGTACTAGCATAAAAGTGAAATTATTAGATTTGTATCTTTTAAATGGGGCAAGGCTTTTCACTTTCGTATGTGAATTTGGTTTGATGAACATAAGTATAAATCATACAAGTCTTATTTTGATGATTATTCTGACTACTATGAGGGAAATTAATTGAATGGGAGAT
This sequence comes from Varecia variegata, assembly GCA_028533085.1. Taxonomy (NCBI): domain Eukaryota; kingdom Metazoa; phylum Chordata; class Mammalia; order Primates; family Lemuridae; genus Varecia; species Varecia variegata. The sequence continues at coordinate 80,970,664 of CM052437.1, forward strand.
GTGATATGGAGAATAAACCAGTTAGGAAGCAAGTTAATAATGCAGGAGAGAGATTTTAGCTTCATGGCCCAGAAGGATGGCTGTAGGATTGAAGAAAAGTAGATAGATTTCAGAACCTTAAGAAAGTAGAATATTTAAGACTTGTTGATTTCTAGGTAGAAAAAGAGATGAGTGTACTATGGCTTCCAGGTTTCTGGTTTGCCAAATGAGATATGAAACATTGGATAAAAGTAGGCTTACCTGTGGGAGAGTTTATGAGTTTAGCATGAAATTATTTTTTTTCAAATTAGGTCTAGACTCCTGTGGAGCTTAAGTAAGTAGAATATTGAGATGAGTCTATGGTCCTGGATGGCAGAAGAAAGCTCTGGAGTGTCAATATAAATCTAAAAGTCATGAGCATGAAGATTGAATTGAAGACATAGGACTGGATTTGGTTATGAAGGAGGAAAGAATATGGGATAACAAATAAAAGCATCTAGGAACACCTACTACCCTAAAGATTGCCACCATTTATGATCAAAGAAAGAGGAATTAATAAAGGAAACTAAAGAGAAAAGTATGGAAAGTGGTGCTTTAGATATCTAAGAAAGAGAGTTTTGAAAAAGGAGAGAATGGGCGCACTGGGTGGAACACTGCTGACAGCTCAAGTAAAATGAAAACTAAGTATTTTACATTAGATTTAGTGAATGGATATCCCAGCCAAATTAACTGGAGAGGGAGGATGCTAGGCAAGGTAGTGCCAGTAGAAGAAATACTGGAATGAGCAGGAAGTGAAGAGATAAAGGTACTAAGAGTAAATGACTCTTGTATGATATTTGACTTTGAAAGACATGATCACACATGTCTCAGTCTGGAAGAGGAAAGAGGATTGAGAGTGTGGGTTTTGTTGTTGTTGTTGTTGTTGTTGTTGTTGTTGCTTTAAGATGGGAGGTAAGATTTGCTGGTGGATAGCAAGGAACCAATAGACTGAGAGCGATCAAAGGTAAAAGAGAAACTTTATGACAGACATCTTGAGGCTCCCGGAAAGGTAAGATGTAGGACATTAAGGGAGCTACCATTTAATGCCTTTATATTTCCTTGGTAAGAGACAATAATTTCTGCAGAGTTTGTGAAAGGCTGGTAGATTGCAGATCATAAATTTGAGAAGAGTTGAGAATTTCAGATAAATATGTGGAGTGCCATGCATTAATAGATCCTGTTCAAGGGTGGTGCCCATAACTTTTATGTAGTCATCAATCGACTCTTAGATTTTCCCATGAGTACTCAGTAGCTAAGGTGTTTGCACAGAGAAGACAGACATTTGAATCTATTCAGGATTGGGGATTTTAGGGCATGTACAACAAATGCTTAAAGAGACAAGTGAGTTTAGGTTAATGGTAAGGATATGGCTGCAAAAATGAACCACCAAATCTGTGCCTGATGGTCTTCATCCTTGTCATCATTATCTTCATCCACCATCGTCTTCTAACTAAGGATGGAATTGAAATCAGAAAGGCCTGATAGAAAGGATTAGAATCTATGTTGCTGGTAAAGGTTAATAACTCTCCAATTTCATCATGTTTCCATCACCACAAAGACACTGTGTTAAAAGAACATTGTCTCTCCATCCAGTTCTTAGAAAGAACTGTAGTTGGTTGTGTTGCTCAGAGCTAGCAACAAGTTTTGCTAGCAAGCCCCAGAATATTGTAGCTCAAAAGTAGAAACCAATCTGGCGTCTTTCTTTGTGACTACCTGGCTTCCTGCTTTGTTCTTCATTCACTTGCACTCCTGTTGAGCGGATGCTCTCATGTTTCATGTTTCCAGGTCAGTGGCAGGCTTGTACAGAGCGCCCTTCAGACAGAGGCATGTTGACTCTAGTCATCCTCCGTGCCGCCCTATGGATTTGGCAGACCTGTGTCCTCAGCCATGCAGCAGGGTGGGTAGGTTCTCTGACAGTCAGCTCAGTGATGTCTCTGTAGACACACCTCAGTAAGCAGTTCCAATACCTATATTCAGAGTAGAGGGGAAAAGATCCCTTTCAACCTCAAGTCTAAACTGCATTATCCCACCTAATATAATGAAGAGGTTATGAATAGACTATATGTCCATGTGTGAGCCCTTACTGTGGGACTTTGACCAAGTTACTTAACCTCTAGATTTTTCATCTAATAATGGGATTTGAATAATACCTGTCTCACAGGTTGGTAGTGAAGATTGAACAAGTTAATATGTATGAATCATTTACCCAGTGCCCTAAATCATCATACTTAATAAATACTAGTTTTTAAAAATTAATTATTTTATCAGAGAGCTCTGAATGGCAGTTTAGAAAATTCTGAGATTTATGTTTAATATTTAAAATTTTTATTTTAAAATATTTTGGTTTATTCTTTTCTCATTGATTGGTGATCCTCAAGTATGTGCTCTTTCTTTATCCAGGGGAAAGAGGGATATGTGGGAAGTGAGGGTACTCTGAGCCCCTAAGGGCAGTGGAGCAACAAATATCCTAAAAGTAACTGAGCCTTGAATAGTGGACACAGTGATTAAGTAATATGCTAGAGTCATAAGGCTAGGAAGACATGAACCCACAATTTGAACCAAAGACTCAAAAGGCTCCCAAATCTTAATCTTCCACCAAAACTATTATTCAGTTGTTTTCATTGTGACAAAGAAAATTAAGTAACAGTTATTGTTTAAGTCAGAATCATATGCGAAAGTTGAATTATCTGTGTAAAAGTTGAATTATTTTAACTAGCTCTATTTGTTAGTTGGAGCAAAAGCAAAGGTATGAAAACAATGATAATTCTATTTCTTATTTCAAAAACTAGCACTTAAGCATTTTTATTTATTTTGAAGTACTACAGGGGTACAAATATTTTTACATAGATCACTTTTATAATGTTTCAGTCATGGTTATATGTGTGCCTGTCACCCAGATAATGTTGATTGTACCCATTAAGTAGGTTAGTACTCATCTCCTCCTCCCTCCTCCCTGCTTCTTGATTTCCGTTGAGTTTCACTTTCCTCTGTGTACATGTGTGCTCATCAGTTTGTTATAATTTAATAGTGAGTACATGCGGTGTTTGTTTTTCCATTCTTTAGATACTTCACTTAGGATAATGGTCTCCGGTTCCATCCAAATTGTTGCAAAAGGCATTAACTCTCCTTATTCATGCCTGAGTAGTAATCCATGATATACATATACCACATTTTGTTAATCCATTCATGAATTGATGGGCACTTGGGTTGATTCCACATCTTTGGAATTGTGAATTGTGCTGCAATAAACATTTGAGTGCAGGTGAATTTTTGATAACATGACTTCTTTTTCTTTGGGTAAATACCCAGTAGTGGGATTGCTGGATCAAATGGTAGGTCTACTTTTAGTTCTTTGCAGTTTTTCCATACTGTTTTCCATAGAGGTGGTACTAATTTGCAGTCGTATCAACAGTGTAGAAGTGTTCCTTTCTCTCTGCATACACACCAGCATCTATTATTTTTGGACTTTTTAATAGAAGCCATTTTAACAATATAAAGTAAAATCTCATTGTGGGTTTAATTTGTGTTTTTCTGATGATTAGTGACGTTGAACATTTTTTCATATATTTATTGGCCATTTATCTTCTTTTGAAAAGCTTCTGTTCATGTCTTTTGCCCACTTTTTGATGGGGTTGTTTAATTTTTTCTTGCTTATTTGCTTGGGTTCTTTGTAGATTCTGGTTATTAGCCCTTTATTGGACGTATAGCTTATGGATATTTTCTCCCATTCTGTAGGTTGTTTATTTCCTTAGCTGTGCAGAGGCTTTTTTAATTTAATCAAGTCCCATTTATTTATTTTTGTTGTTGCTGTGCTTGCCATTGGTGTCTTCTTCATAAATTCTTTGCCTAGGCTGAGATCTAGATGAGTTTTTCCAACATTTTCTTCTAGTGTTCTTATGGCTTCATGCCTTATATTTAAGTCCTTATACATTTTGAATTAGTTTTTCTGCACTGTGAGAGATATGGATCCTGTTTCTGTTTTTGCATGTTTTCCAGTTTTCCCAGCACCATTTATTGAATAGGGATTTTTTTCTCCTATGTATATTGTTGTCTGCTTTGTCAAAGATCAGTTGGCTATATGTGGAAAGTTTTATATCTGAGTTTTCTGTTCTGTTCCATTGGTCTATGTCTCTATTTTTGTGCCAATAACATGCTGTTTTGGTTACTATACCCTTGTAGTATAGTTGGAAGACTGGTAATGTGATGCCTCCAGATTTGTTCTTTTTGCTTAAGATTGTTTTGGCTATCCGGGCTCTTTTCTGGTTCCAAATGAAGCGTGGTATTATTTTTTCTAGATCTGTGAAAATATGATGTTGATATTTTGATGGAGATTACCCTGAATCTGTGAATCACTTGGATAGTATGGAGATTTTAACAATGTTGATGCTACCAATCTATGAGCAACATGTGTTTTTCCATTTTATTAATTGTTTTTATTATTGTTGTCATAGTGCATTTTCAGGTATCTGTATTCATTTTTAAAATGAATATATATTACCTATTCTAATTTAAAAAATATAAAGGATATACCATTGTTGCTATACTGAAGAAAATCTATTTATCTAGGTAAATATTATTGGATGTTAATTTTAGCATACACATAGCCTACACATATCATACACATAGCTGATGAATGCAGCTTTTGTTTTCCTCATCATGTTCTTTCATATTTCCTACCCTACACAATTCACATTGAGTGCCCAGAATAATTCAACACATGCTGATTTATTTATTACTGGGTTAATACACTTGAAAAATGCAACTAGTGAGCTAGAACTGAGAGGTCAGAGGTTTACTCATGCTTTTCCTCTCATCAACAAATACCACTTCTTACCTTAGATCCAGAGGAGAGTAGCAATGACTCATTTTCAGAGACCCGATTAAAAAAAAATTAAATGTCTACATTAGATGTTTATATGTTTTTTAAAACTTTTAAAGCTTTAAATGCAGACAAAATAATAAAGGAACATATTTTTAATTAAAACATCAAATGCTTTTTTAGTGTTAACAGAATATTGCGATACTTGAAAAGGTAATACAAGTAAAAGTAATTTGTAAGCTCTAAATGGTATAAAAATGTATGATGACACCAATATTACATAAATATTCATTTATATAAAATTCTAAAATTTCTTAAGATATATATTTAAATTAATTTCATTATAATCTTGTATTTAATAATTGTTCACAAAACATTCCTTTCAGATCTAAAGTATGTTAGTTTTTAGACATATACATGTTTAAAATAATTGAGCTTATTAAAATGAAATCTAGCTATATTACATCTTTTGGGGTTAAGCAATATGCAATGAGAACTGGAAAGAAATCATAGTAATTTAAAATATTGCTATTTCATACCATTTTTGTTTTAAGTTGATTCAGAAAATGCAAGTACCATTAAATGAAAAATGTATTTAGCTGGTAAATATATGTATATATTAATATAGGTATGCAATAATGCTATTACTTTGATTTATCATTAATCACTGCTCAGTGTCATATGTTGAAATATACCATTGACACACACACCAGTTCCTAGCAGTTTTCACTGAGACAGTGTTACAGGAGACCATTGAACTTGATTTTTTGAACCTCTGTTGCTGGGGCATTGGTTTCAGGATTGCTATTCTGTTAGCATGATGAACTAATTGACCTAGCGGGATTCCCTGTAGAATAGCAGCTTCTGCTTAGTTCATCAGCAGTACAATTTGTTGTTTCATTTCCTTTTCTACTCCCATTGGGGAAATTGAATTGTGAAAAGACTACCTACTGGGAGCATTCAGTGCTCATGACTGAATAACTTTATTTATTTATGTATGTATTTATTTATTTGGTACTGTCTTAATTAGCACAAAAGGAATGACTTTATTAGGCAAGAGTCTGCTGTGTTTTTGATACAGATGAGTAAGTGCTGCTAGCAAAGCATTTGATTCACAGAGACTTGTCAATGTCAGGGCCCCTTGCAGGTGCGGATTTTACATAAAATTTTAATTTGCTATGGTAGAGTGGTTTTCTGTTTTTTATAATTGTTATTCATCTAATGCAGACATTGAAGACAAGTGAATGGCTGTTAACTTAGTTTAGAAAACAAAACAAAACACCCACAGTTAGGAAGATAAATTCCTTGGGCCTCATACAAACTTGATGTTTCAATTTTGCTTCTTTATTGAAGCATCTTTATTGATGAATTACTTGTCCATAGCAGTGTCCAAATGTAGATTTGGACAATTTGTCCTTACATTTGGAAACCTTGACAATTTTCCAGTTGTATCATTTTTTCATTAGTGTGTGCATTCTTAGCCAACAACAGAGATTATAAGATCTAAATATAATGATGAAGTCTGATAATATCTATATTTTATATCTTTTTAGAATTTAGTATTGGTTTTTACTGTGTCTTAGCAAATTCTCAGATATATTAAGCAAACTTTCTAGGCTATGATTTAAATGTCCCTTGCATTTTCTAGAACATTGTTCAATAAATTATTGTTTATCATGATAGTAGAAGCAGAATAGCGTAATGAATTTTAACTCTTGCTCTGAAATAAGATGTCCTTGATTCAGATATCTGCTATACCTCTCACTAGGTTTGTACCCCTGGAAAAACAGCTTAATTCTTTGAATTTCATAAAGTTAAGTTATGGATAATGAGCGTTACTACAAGGGAAGGTCTTGGAAGAGTGCCTAGCACATGGGAATTGCTCAGTGGATGTTAGCAGTTAATGCATATATTTCTCAATAATCTAGTGCAAAACCTGGTGCAAGGCATGTTCTCAATATAAGAGCTCATGAATGAATGAATGAACAAGAAGAAGTCTTGCCCAGAAATCCTAGAATCATAATAAATCCGTGTCTGTCTCACATATTTAAACAAAACAGCACATTTATGTATAGTTATAAAATTATAGCCAAATGTAGGAAAGGTTCTAAATAGCTTAGAATCTATGTTTAGATAGAAGAAACTTATTATCTCCAAAATCCTTACTGCAATTTTTAACCAATTTGAGAGTTAACTTAAAATGTTCTATGAGTATGGATGATTATAGAAATTAAAAGATTCACCATTAATATAGTATTGTGAAACAGTTGTATTTTTCAAAAATAAGCCTTATAACATCTTAATGAACCTCTGTAAAAGACCTTATTTGTATACAATTCTCTTATTTCTGAGGTAAGGGGAAAGAAAAACTGTTCATGTACTAAGTTTGTATCAGGTTCAGTGCCAGGTACTATGAGTATTAAAAAAAAATCTAGGGGATGATACCTCCGCCCAAAGGAAGACATAACCAATCTTCTTGGGTTGGCAGTGGTAACACATAATAATTAGGTTTTAACAAATGCATTGCCTATTACGTATATAATCAAATATTAAATAATGTAGTACACACTCTAAATCCATGCTCTAGGAGTTAAAGAAAATAAGGAAACTTGTCTCTACTACTGAAATGGACCAACTTCCTTTTGGAGTGTATTTATGTGGAACTGTTGAAAGAAGGGAATTGTCTTATTAAATTTTTTGGAGGCCAAATGCAGTGGCTCACACCTGTAATCTTAGCACGCTGGGAGGCTGAGGCAGGAGGATTGCTTGAACTCAGGAGTTTGAGACCAGCCTGAGCAAAAGTGAGGCCTGTCTCTACTAAAAATAGAAAAATTAGCTGCGCATCGTGGCACACATCTGCAGTCCCAGCTACTTGGGAGGCTAAGGCAGGAGAATCAGTGGAGCCCAGGAGTTTGAGGATGCAGTGAGCTGTGATGATGCCACTGCACTCTACCTGGGGTGAGAGAGTGAGACTCTGTCTCCCCCCCGCCAAACACACACACACACACACACACACACACAAATTATTGTAATTGTAAAATAAAATGCATATATCATTAGCAATGATGTCTGTCTTGCTCAAATTTTTAGTATAATAAAAATGTAAGCAACTCCCATAATGAAAATTGTACATCTTTACCTTTTCCTAGATTTCAGAACTTTCTGAGAATTGTACATTTTTTTTTTTTTTTTTTTTTTTTTTTGAGACAGAGTCCTGCTCTTTTGCCTGGGCTAGAGTGAGTGCCATGGCGTCAGCCTAGCTCACAGCAACCTCATTCTCCTGGGCTGCAGCGATCCTCCCGCCTCAGCCTTCCTAGTGGCTGGGATTGCAGGTGTGCACCATGATGCACAGCTAATTTTTCTATTTTTAGTAGAGATGGGTCCCATTTTTGCTCAGGCTGGTCTCAAACTCCTGAACTCAAGCAATCCTCCTGCCTAGGCCTCCCAGAGTGGTAGGATTACAGGTGTGAGCCACCATGCCTGGCCTACAATAATTTTTGATAGTGCTAGAGGTTTTTTTTTTTTTTCTTTTCATGACTGTTATTTAAGTGATAAGATGTGTGAAAATGTAAAGTATAATGTCTGTCACATAATATCTTTTGCACTGGTCTGTCTTTTTGGCCCTCCTTCACTCCTTTCTTCATTAATCCATGATTATGGACAGGAAAACATTGAGGCTATTGTAATTAAATTTAACACAAATAGAAGCTGGTATTGATAAACTTAGTGGTAAATGGTAGTCACGATGCAAGTTCCATAAGAGATGGTATTTGGAAACCAACCGATGTGGCAAGTTATTTTTGCCTTTGGCTAAATCTTAAAAATCAATCTCTATTTGGGTTCTTTCTTTTAGTGGAATATGGTATTTTTTAATCTCCCCAATGTGTGAGTAATGAGATGAGTCAGAAAGTACATTTTCCATGATAGAAGAATAATTATCTTTTCAAATATGACAGCAACAGTAATATTGATAAACATCTCATTTGCTGTTCTTGGTCCTCTTGCAGTTAGTGGACTTTGTGACTAGATCTGGACAATAACATCTGGCCTGTGTCACTTTTGGGTTGACTTAGTCCTTGCGCGATACTGTAGTCTCTCTTCCCCTGTCTTTAGGAAAAGGCAGTCTTCTCAATAAATCGTTCTAGGTCAATTGAATTTACATGTAAAAACAACTAAATCTTGCCCTTTACCTCAGATATACACAAAAATTAATCTCAGGTAAATTGAAGATTGAAATATGAAAGATGAAACAATGATATTTCTTGAAGTCATCATAGAATAGTTTCCAAATATTTGGTTAGGCACTATTTTTTTTTTAAATGAGATCAGTGAGACACCAACTATAAATGAAAAGGTTGAGAAAGTAGATCTTATTAAAATTAAAAACTATTTTTATCAAAGATATATAATGAATGGGAGTAGAAGAAGGTATTTGTTATATGTGTAACCACTGAAAGATCTATATATAGAATATATATCTTAAAAACTCCTGTAAATCAATAAGAGAAAGGCGATAAACCAATAAAACCAAAGGGGGGGGGTAAAAGTTTTGAACAGGCACTGAAAATGAGAATACACAAATGACCGATAAAGATACCAGAAAGTGCTCAACATTATTTTCATTAGGAAAATGACAATTAAAACCACAGTGATATGCTATCATTTACCCATTGATATGGCTATTAAAATTTTAAAAAGCTAGGAAGGACCATGGAACTACAAGAACTATCAAAAATTGCACTAGGGGCATACATTCATACCATTAGTGTGGAAAACTATTGTGCAGTATCCACTAAAACTAAAAGTAAACATTCTCTCTGGTCCAGCAATTCCCCTTCTAGGTAAACACCCAGCAGAAGTATATACATTTATATATCAAAAGATGTGTACCAGATGTTCATCATAGTGGTATTTTTAAAACCTCAAATGGAAACCACCTAACTGTCCATCCACAATAAAACAAAAAATGAAATGGAAGAGATTCACAGGATGGATTACTATGCAACAATAAAAATGAGCAAATATTGCTATGCACAACAACCACACCATCTTACAAACATAATGTTGAGCAAAAAATGCCAGGCACAAAATGATACATCTGACATGACTTTTAAAAGTATAAATGTGATTTCTATGAAATAAAAAAATAGACAAAACTCGTCTATAATAAGAATCAAAATTGAATTTTCCTTTAGGGAGATAAAGGACTGAAAAGAGTTATAGGGGAGGGAGTTTCTGGTATTGTTTTGTTTTCTTGCTGTGGTAACACAGATAGGTATTTTGTTAAGCTTCATTGAGCTGTATATTTAAGATTTGTGCACTTTAAGGTGTATGTGTATGTGTATGTGTGTGTGTGTGTGTGTGTATATATACATATATATATATATATATACTGCTCTAAAATTCAACACTGATTCTCTAAACAACTTATTTAATAAAGCTATTTTGATAATTATACTAGAAACATACAATCACCAGTCAGTATAATCTGGGAAAAATAATTATTTTTCAGGTTGTAGAGAACAAAACTAGACTAAAAACGTTCTAGAAATTTTTTTCCCTTTGTTACTTCTCTCTAGTTTAACCGAATGATATCTTCCCCCTCACTGGCCCTGCTAATTTCCTTGACTACCCTAATTCAGCATTGCTACTTTTCAGGCATTTGTGGGGACTTTAACTTTGGAATCTCAACAGCTTAGCCCCAGACAAACCAGCATATCAGGATACTCAATTGTCAGGAGTATAAAAGTATCTTCAGAAGAACAGTTGATGAAATGTGAAATCTCTTGTTTGTCTGCTTTTTTTGTTTGAGTAAAGCTAAATGAAAGTGATTTCAGAAAAATATGAGATGTCCCGTATTATCCGGCTTTTGATTGGGTTCCAGATTTGGAAGTAGCTGGGGAAAACTAAGAGTTTCTATGAAAAGTTTAAGCCCCTAAGTGTCCAATGAAAAATAAGCATAGTGGAGGAGAGCCAAAGACCAGAGATAATATCTACTGCACTGTGAAAGGCCTGTTCTATGCAGCAAAAATAAAACAAAACACTTTGATTGGCAGTGCTTATGACAGCCAAGTCTTTTCAGGCAGATGCTGAGATAGGGCAACAGATAAAGGCCAAGGAAAACTGAGAGAACAGTGATCATCAGCAACTGTTCTTATTTCCACCTGCATCAAAATAGTGATAAATGTAAGTAAATTATAAAGTTCCATATAAAATACAGTTAGTTTTATGCTTGGTAATATTCATATTTTTTGCTCATTTGTTCAATAGAGGGTTATTAAACAACTTTTCCATCTCAGTGATTAGCTGGAGATACAGTATCTACATGACATGGAACTTTGATCCAAGGGCTCACAACCAAGTGACAGGAGAAAGATGCTGGATAGATTACATTATAATGTGATGAAAAGAAATATAGAAATAGAGTTCTTTCACCAGGAGAATGTAAACCCCAGCCCCAAGCTCATGCCAAACTCCTCTTCAGGTCTTGATCTTCCATTACCTCTCTGTTTAAATCTCAGGACTTTGCATAGTTTGTTTTTCATTCTAGGCAAGATCTTGTGAGTCTCCTAGCTCCACTATTTATGCCCCGATCTCAGCCCAAGACCATCCCTGATCCCTTTTCCCCTACAGGCCAAAATTTCAGTTTTCTGACCCTCTTCTGTGCTCAGCTAACTTCCTTGTTTGTGATATTGCACATATCCTTTACCCTTTTTCTACTAGATTGTAAACATCTTAGGGATAAAGGCCATTCTGTCTCATTCAATGTGGAAACCCAGCTTCTGACTCTCTAATAGTTGCTGAATAAATGATGAATGAGCCGCGGTCTGGGACGTCTGGGGGACAGGATGACCCAGCTGCTTGGAGGAAACAAGCAAAGCTTAGAACGGAACGGAGATTGTAGTGCTGCAGTTCGTGGTATTGCTCTTAATTATTGAAGTGACAATTTTTTTATGTAGACTCTTTGTCCTTGACAGTATGGAAATGGAGTAAGAAAGAATACTATCACTTCCAAATTACCAGCTTCTGGGGCTTTTCTCCCAACCCCCACCTCCCAAATGCACTTGTGCTCATACGTGTTTGTATATAATTTTTACCATGGGCCTGCTGAAGCTCACCGGAGACTTTGGCTCACAAAGCCTGATATTCTCCAGTTTTTGCTTCCTCATTTTTGGTATGCCCAACCCACAGCTTGTGGAGGCCTACATTCAGCTTCCTGTGTACCTTTCATTAACTAACAATGTTCGTAGATAAGCACTTATTATGCACCCAGCATATTGTTTCATTTAATCATGATAACCTACTTATCCTGGGATAGAGCCACTTCTCTTCCCAGTATATAGATAAGGACAGGGTGCTAGAGAGGTTAAATAATTTGGCAAAAGCATCACAGCTTATAAGGAGTGGATTTGTGGTTCAAAGTCAGGCAGTCTCGCTCTTGGGACCCTGCTCACACCCAACCCTCTATACACTCCAGAATTTTGGCATATTTCATTCTCTCAGTGTCTTACTAGGAAGTAAGTATGGTTATATCCATCTTATTGTCAACTTAGCCTTAGCAAGGTAAAATGACTTGTTTTAGGTCCTTACATAATGGTTTGTGTTGAGAGATTTGATATGAACGCAGGTGGATCTTACTACAACAACCAAGGCCTTTACACTACATCAAACTTCAAAGCACCTAGCAGGTAGTAGACACTCATCTCTGAAATGACAGTGATGAGAAAAGGCAAAGGTAGGATGGATTGAGCCAGTGTATTTTAAGATGTTCGGTTTTAAAGTGTTTCATGTTGAGACAAGGAATTCAAAAACTCTTTAATGTGCATACTTGTTTGCCTGTGCAGGACAGGGGGCCAGGAAAGGCATGAGTAGGCAAAGAGCTGTGCTATTGCAAATGGAGAGTTGTGAAAAGCGGTAATTAATGATTTCTCATTTTACATTATTTTGGATATGGGGTTAGAAAGACAATATTTTCAGGATTATTTAGACTCAGACTCAACTAGTTGTGCCATGGTCAAGCATGAGTATGCACACATACGTATGCATTTATGTTTAACTTTTGAAAGGTGATTATTTTTCAGTTTGGATTCTTTGGTTAATGAAAAATCATAAATGCACTTGTTCTTGGTTTTAATATTTAATGTTAATTTAATATTTAATTTTTAAAGCCCAGATCACTCCCACTCTGGGACTTTATATGTGTGTATTTCCCTCAATCTTGACTAGTCTGTCTTCAGATCTTCATATACCCACCTCCTTCTCATCTCTTTGGTGTGTAAAAAAATCTCCCCCTCTAGTGGTTTCCTAATCACACCTGTCCTAAATAGCATGTACCTTGCTACCAAGTTCCAACCCTAGACCCTATAACTCTTTATCTTTCACCTTGTTAAATTTCCAGCACTTTTCACTATATGAAATGATCTTAAGTGTTTGTTGTTTCTCGCCTATACTAGAATGTACTACGGAGAGGGGCAGAGACATTTCCGTCTTAACTCCACGTTTGGCACACAGGTCTGACCATAAATATGAGTTGAACTAGCATATGAATGGATGATGACTCTATACACATGAAACAAAACAGGAACCAATTTTAAAAAAATCAATTATCTGACTTGGGAACATATTTTTTCACTTGGGCTGTTGTTAGTTTTAATTCTCTAAACTTATATAATAAATAGTAGATAAAGTAGTCCAGAAAAGTTCTGGGTGATGATGGGAAGAGAAAAAGATTCAAAATGTGTTCTACTGCATTTGTAAGTAGAAAAAAACCGCACGGTTAATTGAGACCTGCTATCTGTCATTTTATGGATATTATATCTATGTACGGAACTATTTTTCTCAAGTATACATAGTTGAAAAAAATCAGTAATGAAATATTTTACTACCATTCTTATTCCAAAAGCCAACTTATATTGAGGGTAGCCATTAGAATTACTATGGGACACATTGAATATTTAATTTCCTTTGGATAAAAAGGTGTCATAAGATCCTTTGACAATGAACAGTGAAAGCTTAAGGATGATTTCACTAACTCAGAAGTGATAGCATATGATGCATAAACTGAGACATCAAAGACTTTTTAAAATACCTGTGAATTTCTTGAAAGAAGTAACTTGCCTATTAGGCTTAAGAACAATTCTTTGCTGCCATATATTGAAATTTGTTTTTAATTAATGAAAAGTCATTTTGTCTTATTTCTAGCTAGAGTGACTAGGAGGAAAAGTATCTCTCTCTCTCTCACATACACACGCACACTTATGAATGATGTCAAATTACAAGGGAGAAAACAACTATGAGAGGACTGTGGTGGGAACTTCCCAGCACACTAACCATACGCATCAGCTCCCTATAGCCCCCTACCCCCCAAAAAGAACTCCTGTTGGAATTTTTTCATGATAGGATATTAGAGTATGTTTCTTTCTATTTCTCTTAAATGTACACCACAGTATTTTCTTTATTTTCATAATTCACGAACTTCCCAGTAGATGGCACCATTGTGACTCACAATGTTGCTCCATCTTGTAAGAAAGTATTATGAACACTTTTCAATTTCAAAGCTTTTGTAAATAGTGCAATATAGTAACACTTGCAATGTTGCCTTAGAACACATACTCCTACAATAGCTAGAAAATAAGTCAACTGTTGAAAGCCAATAAATGTCACAACAACCCTTACAATTTGTGTTTGTGTGTGAATATTTCATTGCCAATGATTTTTGTAATTTTAAATTTAAATTATTTTAGTTATTTTAATAAAGAATGTGATGTGTGTATATATCTACATATATATAATTATTTACTTATTTATTTACTACTTTTACTAATTCTTACTGCCTAGATTAATTTTGACAAGCCACTCAGAGAAACTGAAAATTCCCATGGGCTTCTCCAGTTGTTCCTGTGAGAAAGGAGTGTAGGACAGTGATTACAGACCTAGAATGCACTGGACACCAACCCCAGATGTTCTCCTGTATTACCTAAAGCTAATGATATAACTTGTCTGACACTCAATTTTCCTCTCTTTAAAATGTCACATACCTGGCAGTGTTGCTGTAAAGGGTAAGGATTAAACAAGAGGGGTGTGTGTGTGTGTGTGTGTGTGTGTATCTGTAGTGTACAAATAGATACACACTGTGCCTGTTACAGAGTAGCAGTTCAAAAATGGTGGATGTGCTACTATTATGAATACTAGTTGTATGGAAGCTCAGTGTTAAAAACAGGAAATTTATTATGGCATGTTTTATGACATTCACACAGTTTTCTACATCTTATAAGTCTCAGCTTTCCAAGATTTCCTGGGGACTTTGTCTAACTTTTCTTTGATTTTAGTCCTGGAAACAATCACAGCTTTAAAATACCTGAGTATAATACATAAGTATGGCTCAAGAGGGTTCTGTGCAGCTGTCTGTAGGGGTTCTTGGAAGAGCATAGGGTCAGACCAGGCACTTCAAATGGTAAATTTCAACAATAAATGATGACCACTACTGCGTCTATTATCCCAATCATTCCCTTCTCATCCTTCTCCATTAGACTCACAGTTCATTGCACTGTCTTCCCAAATAACCACCTAAGGCACAATCCCACATCCTCTACCTCTCATGCACGCGGTTTTAGCCAGGGCGTTCTCTGTCCACATACTGTAACTATGAGTGCATGACTCTCCCAAATTCTAACTTGGCTCCACAGAGTTAAGGCAAATGTTTAATTCTGAGAAGGCATTGGTAATCACCCTGCACTTATGGAAGTACTGGCTGTGTTTTCCCCTTCCAGTGATTAGTCTTTCATTATTAAATTACGCAACAGATATTGATGCAACACTTGACTTTGCATGCTAGGTACAATGCCAGGCACTATTTTTTGCCTTCATGGTCCTTCAATTCTGCCTAAAAATATTACCCATTATTTATTGAACAAATACTGAGTGTCTAGTATTTTACACACACTAATTTTATCCTTGGAGAACTCTATGAACTAGGGGTATAGATTATAGATGTGTAAACTAAGACACAGTGGGTAAGGAATTTACAAAAAAAGAAATGAAGGAAGAAAAGATAGAGAAGAGAGGGAGAGGGAGAGGGAGGGAAGGAAAAAAGGAAGGAAGAAATTCAAATGTTGAAATCCTGACCCCCAATGTGATGATATTTGGAAGGGGAGCACTTGGGAGGAAATTATATATATTTACATGAGGTCCTGAGGGTGGGCCCTCATAATGCAATCAGTGCCTTTTCAAAAGAGACACCAGAGGACTTGCTCTTGCTCTTTTTCTTCCTGCTGTGTAAGAACACAGAGAGAAGGTGGCTGCCTGCAAGCCAGGAAAAGAGCCCTCACCAGAAACAGACCATGCTGGCACCCTGATGTTGGACTTCTCAGTCTCCAGAACTGTGAAGGATTAAATTTCTGTTGTTTAAGCAACCCAGTCTGTGGTATTTTATAGTGACATCCTGAGAAGTCTAAGACACCATTTTTGCTTTACTGAAAAAGGTGCCTAGAACTGGAAGAGAGGGAATTAAAAGAAAAGTTAATCAGCAGTGCCAGCATTTTAACCCGGATATTAAAATGAAGAATAACATTCAGTTTTCTAAATTTGAGAAAGACTCTGATGAATGCCTTTACTGAAAAATATCCAAGGCAGCAGAGCTTGCAAATCCAAAGTACATTTGAAAGTGACTTTAGTCTGATCTTTGCATGTTGCTTAGAATTCCCAGTCTTGCTGGTAGAACATTTTGTAGTAACATTTAGAATATAAACATTTTATTTTTTGCCTGCAGTGAAGAGAGCTGATTCATGATGAGTTCCTCTGTCCCTCCTTCACCATATGTCTCTTCCTCATTGCTGATTTCCTGTTGACATTAAAAGGAGCAACACATATGAAGGAGTTAGAAGGAAAGCTTTAAATTTAATGATGAACTCTTTTAAAAGCAGAGATCAGATTTTCCTCTAAAGCCATTTAAAATGCCTTGTCAATCATTTCTTTCAGATTTTATAGAAACTTTTGTTGGAAGCATCAATATTCCTTTCTCCTCAGCCCCCAAATATTTAAGAAAAATATCATAAATAGATGTATTTTTGCAATGTAATGGAAGGAGGGGGATCTTGTGGGAAGCTGGTAAGACTTGTAATTCAATAACACAGCCCATGAAATCCAGCTCTGATGTCAAGGGACCTTAAGCATTTTGTAGTCACATTTCAGACGTCATTTCTTGGTTCCTTTTTGTTCCTCCTTGATCCTATTTCATACATTATAATACATTTTGAGTTATCTCAGTGAGATGACCCAAATCTATTTATGAACATATCTACCTCACAAAAAAATTACAAATGGGATGCCTTACCAGCATGAATTATAGATAACCTGCTATTAAAAAAAAACAAATATTTTCTGATTTGTCTGATTTTTAGTAGAGAGGTCAATATAAGATCTAAATCTTACATGAATTAACATGGCTTAGATATTTAACATGATCATAGCCCTTCATCTCTCTTAGCTTATTTTTAGAAAAGTAATACATGTTAAAGTTAAAATTAATGGAGGAACTTACTAGTAATACATTTTTACTACGTTTCAACACAAGATTATTATTAATAGTTTTAACCATAGGAAATTGCCAATATTTGATCATTTCAACCTATAAAAAAACCTTGGGAATTTCAAATGGTTCAATCTAATAGCATGACACTATTTTAAAAGTAATTGTTTATCCTATCATTGGACTATTTGAATTTTGATACACAGCACTTTTTCTCAGCTTCAGGCTTTTGGTTCTAAAAAGTCCAATTACAAGAGAACATATAATTGAAGATTCTAAGATCATATGGGAGAAATTTGGTGAGGAAGATTGCTGTTTACTGGGAGCCAATGAAAGTCCTATTCAGTAAAAACCATTTTGAGCATTGCCGATATTGATGACATTTTTGCATCTCAAATTAGAAATAATGGGTAACCATCAGTTTCTATGTATTGTCCTTATTGGTCAGAGAATTTGGAGATCCCTTCCCTTTACTTCTCCTTCCCCATACTGATATGAAAGAATTTATTTTGATTTATTGCAAATAATATGCATAAAGGTCAGTGCTTAGTTTTTCATTTCTTTCATTGTTCTTGTGTGCTAGGCATTGTTCTTAAGATTAGGGTCATCAATATGGACAGATCAAACAGGGTCCCTGCTCCCAGGAGTCTTGCATCCTAGCCAAAACAGGTAAATACATAGGTAAGATGGCTCCAGTGTAATGAGAGGCCATGGCCAGAAGGGGGCATAAGCGACTCTCTCAGATGGGCTGGTCAGGGCAGGCCTCTCTGGGGAGACATTTGCACAGTGGCCTGAATGACATGGAGCCCATACTGCCATAGAGGTGCTTTCAACTCTGAGGGATGGGAGGCTGCAGAAGGCAGGATTTTTGAGAAACAGAAAGAAGGCCAGCATCCATGAAGGAGAGAAGGGTGTAGAAAATGACAATGGAGGAAGATGAGAATGGAGGTAAGAGGTTCGGAGTGAAATGGCTATGCAGAATATTCAATATCTTTTGGGTTTTTTTCTCCATTAGTCACTGTTAACTTTAGCCATTCTATTTTAAATTATTTCGTGATGAGCAGGAGGGTTAGATAATATGTGCCTAACCTATTCGTCGTGCATCTGTTTCTTTTCCCTTAAGTTTCTTTATGCTTTCTAAGACATCATTATCCATATCTCAACTAGGGTTCTGTCATCTGGCTTCCCCCGTGTTCCTTTCATGTTTTCTCCCATAGGAGTGAGTCACAATCTGCATGTGCTAGACCCAAATTTTTAGAGTACACTCAGAATGAATTCACATGCTGAAATAAAGGGAACCCTTGAGACGGTGGGGAGGGACTTACTTTGTTAAATCCTAGAAAACCAATTTAATTGGGATAAAGGAGGGATATTTAAAAACCAGAAAAAGGACTTGGGACAATGGAAAGATTTAAATAGATACCCTGAATGAACATATCTCAAGTGTTCATTCTCTGCATGTTTTTTCAACATTCCTGAAAATTTACCAAAATAACCTATAAAAAAAGGTATTTTATAATTTATGATTTAAGTAAATTATAATTTATAATTTTAGTGTGACTAAATCAGAATTTGAGAAATACAATGTTTAACGTGTTTATACAAATTTTCCATTTAGCATTTAAATTATATTTCAAGGTGGAAAAAGGGAGCTCTCTTCTGAATACAAATGGGTAAGTTGTAGAATTCTCACTTGCCATGAGAGGTCTGAATTTGATTGTCATAATTTCACATGGGACCTCTCTCTTAAACCTTTAGTACTATGATTGGCATTAAGGGGTGAGACAGTACACGTTTGTTTACTGAATAAATGGATCAAATAGTGAAGTTATAACTTATAAACATAATGTAAATATAATATAAATACTATATGTTAAAATTATCTATGTTAGGAAAGAAATTATGAGCTTACTCTGTATTTACACCACTAACAAGTAACACTTAGGAGTTCATTTAAATGTTTGTGTTTTAAGTGTAGCTTTCCTTTGCATGTGTTTTCTTAAAGAAGTGTAATCTTGGCTCATCTGATCAACTTGATATACCACTTGTATGGTTAAAGAATCTATTGGTAATATCTTTATTGGTTTACTTTTTTAGATTCATTTTTCACGCAAAGGTAGTATTTTTCATTGCTTCATAGAATTAGTAAATTAAATGTATAAATGAAGCCATTTGTTAACTGTCGAGTTACTCAGATTTGTCATAGAAGTAGGATGCACAGGCCTAATGTTTGTATTGGCACACTTTTCCACTGACTACTGCCATTTTCCAGGACTGTTAAATTGAATCAAGAGAGTACAAACTTACCATAAAACACTTTTATCTGCTTATCAATTTCAAAGCACCTTAACGTCATGAAAATGACAAAGTCTCATTGTTCGCTGACAGGTCTTCCTTCTGAATTAGATTACTTACTCATTATAATATCTATGGAATTCCTGAATAAAATTCTAGTAGAGAAAAATTTTGAAAAGTAATTTGAGAAAATAAGTTATGAAGTTAAAAGGATTCAAAAACCCCATGAAATTTTTTATAGCTTCAAAAATACCAGCCATGTTTTGGTATCTTATATAATAAAGCTTCACATATATGGGTCTTTCTAAAATATTGTGGTAACCATTTATTCACACATAGAGCTGAAAAGTTTAATTACTATCCACCTCTAAATTTTATGTTATAAACTGATATTTTAAAATCACTAATGTCATGCTTTACTCTACATGAAAATCTTTACATTTTATTATTGCAGACTCATGCAGTGGGTTTCAATGTTTAAAGTATCCAATAATTAAATATAAGACATAATATTTTATTGAAGTATTCTCTTTCACATCTTTTTATATTTATTAGCTAAATTTATTAAAATATTTAGATTTAACAATCAACATACAGAAACTAAACATGATTCAGTAGAACTCTGTTTGAATTTGTTTTAATGTAAAACATGTCACTTAGAAACATTTAAAGTCAATGTGGACACCTACTTTCATGGCATTTATATGTTTTTATAAATAGTCACAGAGCATTTGTTAAAATTCTGTGAGATACCTTCCTATTTTCAGAGATTTACCAGGTGTTCATTACCTTTTGTTTTTCATCTCTAGGTATACCTTAGTGGTTATTTCTATAACCATCAATCCTCATTTGCCCCAGTTCCATAGTAACTCAGATGTTAAAGTAACAGTAAATGAGACTTTACTAATGTCATATTTGCAAGTCCAAATAAATTACGTTTACATATTTCCTTTTGTTTACATATTTATTCTAAATCCTTTAGTCAATTGATAAGGCATAATTTGCTTCATGAAAACCCTTGTCCTTCTCCCAAAGGATTGTGTTTGCTTATTTTCCCTGAACTTTCTGTACATTTTAAAGACTGTCTACTAAATTCTAGATTGATTTTGGCCTTCAGACGTTGAGGACTTGGGCAAACTTTATGTTCTAATGACTGAATTTTCTTTTTATAAAAAAATACTTTTTTATTTCATCACCAAGTTTTATACCTTGTTCTCTTTTGTTGGTATTTTCGTAGAGTTATTGTTATTGTTCTGTTTAAGGTTTTCTATTGTCATTTTTACTTAAAGCTGTGGTCCATTTCTTCTGAGCTTTCCACAAGTTACGTTTTTTGTCTGTTTGTTTCTTTGTTTTTGTGAATACCTTCCAAGCTTCTGATGGCTATTATTTATATAAATGAAATAGTCTCAGGAAAAAAAATTATAAATGTGTGCCTGGTATATATCTACTGTACAGAATAAGGACCCCATTTAAATAAATGACAGATTGATTAGATACAATTATAACTTGTCAGAAATTATTTTCTAAAGATATTTTTTTCTGACTCTTCCTATCCATAAATCAGTTCATGAGGGGGGAAAAACCCACTCTCAACAAATATAAATGCCTTTTAGTGAGTTCTATTTTAAGTTCCTAGGAAATGCTTTAGTGCAGCGGTCCCCAACCATTTTGGCACCAGAGACCAGTTTCATGGAAGATAATTTTTCCACGGACGGGGGTTAATAGCAGGAAGGTGTGGAGCTCAGGTAGTGATGCAAGCCCAGCTTCTAACAGGCCACGGACCTATACTGGCCCGCAGCCCAGTGGTTGGGGAATGTAGCTTTAAAGTCTTTCAAAAATCAGAAAAGATTTTATATTTTATATGGATACTTTATGTCAGAAATTGGCACTTAGCTGAAAGCTTAAAGTAGTAGATGGAGAAAACTCAAGTCTGGCTTTATTTCTAGCTACATTGAGCTGCTTGCATTCTCCAACCAGATTCACACTTTTATTTATGTCCCTTGCTCTCTGCCTACTGCTCCCTCCTACCCCAATCCTTTGACCACGTGTTTCTCAAGGCTCTTCTGTAGTATCCCTGACCCCTCAAAGTCGGGTTTGCTGTCACCTTGGGAGCTTCTCTGGAAACCTGAGTTTTGCCCCATCAGACTAATGTGTGAATGAGTGTTGTTGTTTTTTTTTTTTTTCCCCTCACTGCGCTCCCCTCTAGCCTATGAGCTTCTCGAGGGCAGGGATGTTGCCTTCTTCATCATAGCATCCTCAGTGCCCAGTGTGGTACCTAAACCATGGCAGCTGTCCGTGGCTCAGCAACACACGTTGAGTGGAGGAGCACCCAGCCTTGAGTGTGGAGGTGGTGGGAGAAGAAAGGGCATTACTGGCAGATGAGCACGGAGTTGACTAAAACCTTCACAGTAGAGGAAGCAGAATAGAAGGGAAAGATTTGTAAAATGATATATACAAAGACAGACTCAAAGATGATAAAGGAATAAATGTGGAGACTAGAAAATCAGATTGTTCAGAAAATAGGGAGTTTAGTAGAAGGGTAGGAGAAAGATAGTTTTGCAAAATAATCATATTTCACTTGATTTGGTGATGTGTTAACTGATCGGTGGTGACCTGGAAAAATTCACTGTGTGATATGGTATTAGCAGAAAAACCTCTAGAATTTGACAGGTAGGGTCATTTATATGCTGGTGAGAACTAAAATTGTAAAGAACAGATAGATAGAGTAGCTTTAGGTTTTGTATATTTATTGAAAAGGAAAAGAGAAAGTGGGAGAACCTTAAACTGTAACTTAAAAAGGAAGAGCCAGATTCTAGAGAGCAGGAAATGAGACTTGGATGAAAAGCCATAGATGCAGAATAAAAAAAGATTACCTGATGTTTGATAATAATGGTAATGCTGATAAAAATGATAACAGTGCATGACATGGGCCAGGCTTTTATTATTTAACTTAAACCTTAACACAACCATCTGGGGAAGATTTCATTGTTTTCCCCAGAGAGATCAACAGTGACTGACAGGTAAAACGCCCACCATCTCAGAACTACTAAATTTTGGAGTCGAGAATGGAGTCTAAGTAGAAGTTCTCTAGGGTCTGAAAAGATCACCCACCACCCTCTAGTCTAAGCTTTAACCAAACACTAGGCAACATTTATGCTATAGCAGTCCCGAGCTTAAGAAATGTATTTGTTTTACCTCATTTGAGCTTTAGAAAATCTGCAAGATAAGCAGAAAACGTGTCACCATCCTAAACTTAAAGGCAAAGAAACGGGCTTAAAGGAAACTGAGAGATTTTTCTCGAAGATCCACAGCCTGAGCCAACAACAGCTGTTAGTTCTAATAACGTGGCAGGTTCCACTAAATCATGCTACCTCCATAGAGAATGTTCCTTTAGGAAAAGAATATTAATGTCAGTATTTTTATTGTAAAACATGAAGTGTATGTATGTCTGTTCATGTACACATACATGTGCTATAGCTTATTAGGCCCCATTTTATCATTTTCAAAGGTTATAGGAAAAATTATATTCTTATATAATGAATCTATTACCAAAAGGTATTTTGTGGAAAGTTTTATCATTATGGATTCTAAATGCTGAAAGCATATGACTGCATTTTAAAAACCTCTCTACGTGACGTGTTCCTGAGTACGATATTTTGTGTGCAAAGTTAGTTAATAACAGCTGCAGGCCAGTGTTCCAGTAGGAACTCTCCTTTTCTTCCAGTATTGCTGGTGTCTTTGAACAAGTGAAGTGAAGCCACATGGGAAACCTATGAGTTTGTGTTCTCCCTTTTTAAGTGAAGCCTTCTGACAATGGATAATAATCACAACTGGTAATAGTCTCTAAAAATTTACCAGTAATGATTAGATGCTATCAACAGATTATTGCTTTCTCTCCAGGTCTACTTTTTCCCACTCAACCACATATAGATGCTATTGAAAATAATTTCCTCCAATCAACTGTTCTCTAGCACTTTTAGCCATGTTTCCATTCATTTCTAAGGCTTCTGACCTAAATCGCTAACTTGAAGGGGTTGCAGAAGAGGAGGCAGTGCTGGAGGATAAAGGAAGAAAACCATTTTGTGTCACTGCTCCAGGGTCCACGCTGTGCTGATTACCTTTCACTCACCTCGCCTACACTACAGCCCTGCAAAGTCACTCCTTTGCATTCATTTATACCAAGGAGGAAACAGAGGAGAGAAAAATGAAATAGCTTGTGCAAAGACTCTCAGGGAGTAAGGGAAGTAGATTTAAACCCATGTCTGACTCTTTTTTTTTTTTTTTTCTTTTGAGACGGAGTCTCTCTTTGTTGCCTGGGCTAGAGTGAGTGCCGTGGCGTCAGCCTAGCTCATAGCAACCTCAAACTCCTGGGCTTAAGCAATCCTACTGCCTCAGCCTCCCCAGTAGCTGGGACTACAGGCATGCGCCACTATGCCCAGCTAATTTTTTGTATGTGTATATATATATATATATATATATGTGTATATATATATATATATATATATTAGTTGGCCAGATAATTTCTTTCTATTTTTAGTAGAGACGGGGTCTCGCTCTTGCTCAGGCTGGTCTCGAACTCCTGACCTCGAGCGATCCACCCGCCTCGGCCTCCCAGAGTGCTAGGATTACAGGCCTAACCCACCGCGCCCGGCCTAAACCCATGTCTGACTCTTAACGTCATGCTTTGATCTCTGTGCTTAAAGACTCTTGGATTCAAATTCATTTTAATATGTATTTGAGAGTCCATATTGTGAAATAGGACTCTAATTAATATTTTGTGAACCACACACACACACAGAATATTGTACATAAATACACAGAATAATTTAAAGTAAATGCCTGCATATCTGCCACTCAGGGCAAGATGGAACCCTCCTCCCACCTGAGTCTTCTGTTGTCTTTTCTGGTCATACCCACTTCTTGCCTACCTAGGGGAAAATACTATTCGGATTCATGGTAATCATTTACTTGCTTCTGTTTTCCTCCTTAAAACATATTTTTAATAAGTTTTTTGTTATTGTTAGCTAAGAAAACTTAGTTGTATTCATATGAGGGGAACTGCTATTCACTAGGAAGGTATGCAGGGATATGCTTATTATGTATTGTTGGCTGTTCTCACATTAAAAATTATAGGTCTTCAAATTTGAATTCAAAAGACCATTTCTAGGCCTTTGAGTGCCCCTAAGTGGCCATAACAGAAAATACAGGATTTTACAACTCTGGGGCTATCTCTCCTTCCATCTATTTAATAATAGCTAGACTTTCACTGGGTTCCTGGCCTTGCTTCTGCAACATTCTGCATCCTTTTTTCCCATTAAACAAGGGCTCCTAGAACTTTAATTTGACTCTTCTAACAGAAGGGCATTTGTTGGTATTAATTGTGCGTGGGAAATTGCTGACAAGTTACAGTGTCATCTGTCCCACTCGCCACTTGGACTCCACTTTGGCCCTGTCACTGCCGTTGTCGGTATCAGTTGGGGGTTAGGTGGAGCTGTGGCCGGAGAGTTGCTGGTCAGTGAATCTGCGTTGTTTTTGCTCCCTGTTCACGGAGCTTTGCATCTTAGGGAAGAAGCCCATTCGCTGTGGTTTTGTTATGAGCTGTCAGGTCCTCTATGACGCAGCTGGACATTTTGACTCTTACTCTCTTTTGAAGCTACTTCGTGTGGGTCAGGCTGCCTTTGAACACTTGCAGTTTGTGGACTTGTATGGGGCATGGGGAGGTGCTGTGAGCAGTGGAAAGAAAGTAATTTAGTATCACTTGTAAGACTCATTCTTGGTGAGAGTTTATTGGTTCCTCTGCTTGTTTCACAGTCAAGGCAGAAATTTATTTTTCATGTGTTTCCATGGAGTCTCATGCTTGGCCCTAATTTTTTTAAATGTTGCAAGAGTGGATTCTAATTTAAACTGTTACCTGATATTTTGAAAGATAGTCTTTTTAATGGAAAATTTAGTTCATTCGCATATTCAGCAAATATTTATGGGAGGGGCTATTACTTGTCAAAGTTATTGGCCTAAATAAGGCAAAAGGTTTCTATTTTCATGGCACTTACGTTCGGAAGGGGAGAACCTAGAAGTAACGACAACATACATGAATACATTTTTAAAAAGCAGATGTGATCATTTCAGATAGCAATCAGTAATATGAAGAGAATAAATAAGATCACGGGATGGAGTGGGAAAAGGGAAGAGCTGTTTTAGACAGGAGGGTCAGAGAGGCCTCTGAGGATAAGACATTTCAGCTGAGTTCTAAAGGCAAAAAAGGAATAAAAAATCAAACCACATTTGAGACCGGGACAAGAAAATGCAAGATCACTGTGGCATAAATTTATCTTGTTACATCTAAGTAACAGAAAGAAGATTAGTAGTAAAAAGAGAGTAGTCAGAAGTGAGGTTGGAGGGTGAAGAGGGACCAGGTCTTGTGAGGCCCTTCGGGTCAGGCTTGGATTTTATCTGTGGCGGGGGACATCAGCAGGGAGCGGTAATATCAATCCACCTTATGTTTTAAATAAATTGAGATAACAAATTATATTTTCATTTAGCTCTTTCAAAGAAAAACTAAAATTAAATTAATGGGACCATTTATATGAGTTTTTACGATTGTACAGATCATATGGTATTGCTTGTATCATAATGAACCAGGCACAGACCCTGCAGTTGAGGAAGTACAGCGGAAGGATTACTATTTTTAGATTAGTACACATTTTCTCAAAGCTCCTTCTTGTTCATTTCACACCTTCCTTACTGACGTGGACTTTTCAGGAGCTAGACCGTCGGAGAGTTGCCTGCTTATGGTCAGCTATGTGGTTTTGGTCCCAGCGTAATCACTTGGCTACTATGCCCTTGACTTTCTTGAGGGAAATATGTAAGGTGCTGCCGTGACATCTACTCTTGTATTTATGTATAAATGTCATTGAGGACATTATGCACTGTTTCATGATGTGGCCTCTTAGGCAGATGTGCTCTCTGCTGCAGCGTCAGGGGAAAAATAATGTGTTTTTCTGGCATAGCTGATATGTTTTTAATCTCTAAGACAGGGCATCTTTTCTCTTTGCCAGGAACACAACTAAATTTGTAGTTCACTCTTTACTTGGGACAAGGGTTTCTGTGAATGAATGGCCCTTAATTTAACTAAATAACCACAAGTTATTTATTTCCTAATATTTATTTATGCATTGTATTGTAGCAAACACATTTTTTAAAACCACCTAGAATCCTTTCAGTATCTAATAACAGAATATGAAAATAGCATAAAACTTGCTCACCATCCTCCTCCACTGCCAGACCTGTATTCTCATCATATTTAAACTACTGCTAACAATACTTTGGCCTTTCTTTAGGTCTTTAATTTCCGTAGAGCACAGGCCATGTGTATCTAAGGAGTGATGTATTCTTCCCTTTAACCACAGCCTGTACATTGAGGTCCACAGCCACATCCACGCCATTGACACATATGCTGACACTGGCTAAGTCCCTCTTGTATGCCGAGAAACTAACTATCCAGGAGAAACCCAACTTCTTGTGTCTTAAACACACTCTGTTGGTTACTAAAGATGACGATAGACCACGAAGCACTTAGTTCTTGAACTGTGTTACATCGGTCGTCTTATATCATTATCCGAGGAATTTTCGCTTTCCTATTGTGCATAACATTTTTCTCAGACCCCAGAAATATGTTAAAGAAAGAATGCTTCTCTAACCCATATCATATTTTCTTCAAGATAATGTCTACAACAACACCTTCTTGTGCTTTCAGAAAAACAATAATGCCAGGGGAAGAAACTTTCATTAACATAAAGTAAGTTGACTTTATATGTCTAGAAGATAGGTTTTCTTTGTAGGCAGAGAAGGGAGGGGACTAGGAAAATCGGATGCTAGGATGTAGCATCGTGCATCTACATTTAAAGCAAATTTTTTTTTTTTTTTTTTTTTTTTTGTCTAAGACAGAGCAGCCCGCCTGGCAAAAGCAGGAATGGAGGGGCAGAACACATCTTTTATGGAAGTCAGATAAATTTCATGCTCTTTAACATCGGCTGTGACTGCAGGCCTTTCGCCGCAGTCTGGCTTCCTCCCCAGTGGGAACAAAAAAGGAAAAGTGATTAAAGTTCCCTCAGTAATAGTCAGCAGGAGGCAATGGTCTTGGCTTCTTCTACAGAGGCAGAGAGAGAGCCTTAACAAGACTTGTGAGAGTGCTTTGAAGAAAAGAAGTTAAGACTCGAAGGACTGGTACAGTTCTGTCGTAACATTTCTTCATTTCCTCTGCTTCGTATGGCTTCTTTGACTTCTTGGAATAGCGTCACCCTCTTCATTAAAACGTTCCTGATAAAAAGAGAAAAGTGAAGTTGAGCTCCTAGCTGGGGCTTCACTGTGCTCTACTGTGAGTAAGAGTGTTTGGAACTTGACTTTTATAAGACATTCAAATTGATACAAATGATAACTAAATCCAGTGTGTGTGTGTGTGTGTGTGTGTGTGTGAGAGAGAGAGAGAGACAGACAGACAGACACCACACACACAGGGAATATGAATGAATGAATGAACACAAGCAAGGATTTTGTCTGTATGGTAGGTGGCCTGGGATTTTGGACGGCCAGAATTGCCTTTGCCTCAGTCCAACGAACTGGCTAGAGCCCCTCACCCCAACCCCCCAGGACAAAACCACTGGACCTTTCTTCTCTCCCTCTTTAAAAAGAAAAAAAAAAAGAAGTTTGCAATCAGTATTCAGACATTCATATAACTAATAGGATTAGGAGTGTTACAAAGGGATTTGAACAAGGTAATTAGTTTACTGCTTAGTCCACAGCAGAGCAAGCAAAATCCTTCTGAGAAAAGGCAGACAAAATAGGTCAGAAAATGTGTGGGAAATGAGGTAAGGCCTCTCAACAAGGACCACGATCAGCTGGAATATTATGAAAGGGCTCCAGAGCCTTCATTCATTGCTGCAGACTGCCTTTTTTTTTCTAACTTGGCTACCAGAGGTGTGAAGAAAAGTGACTTACTTAATGTTCAAGTTAATGGGTGTTGTTCCTGGACGCTGAGTATTCTGTTCCAAGTATATAAATGCTGCCCTCAAAATATTTCTCACAACATGATATAAAGGGAATGTTTTGGAAAATCTGAAGAGCTCTTATCGGGCATTTTACAAGCTGGAAAAAATTATACAATTAGGAGAACTCACACAAAAAAAATCTGTGATTTTCTTGAATAGATTCATTACTTTAATTGCAAAAAAATATTGCAAACAGAGATGTGAGGGGTGTGTCCTATGCTTAATTAAAGTGCTCACTTAAATCCTTGTGCTCTAATTTGCGCAGTTTTCATTGCAGGAGAATATGCTTAGGAAGCGTCATGTGAATTAAAACAAATTCACAAAGAGTGTATATATTTTTTTCATTGTAGCCACATGGCTTTCTCTCACCTCCTCCCTACCTTCCTAAAAACTAGTGTTATCAATTATGCTATTACTATCTGTGAGTTAAAAAATGTTTCCAAAGGAATGCTATAGAAAAATATCTTCAGTGTCTCTGTATGTATGTGGATACCACATGTGTTATTTAGTTAGCTTCTGAATCTTACAGCAACCACCAGCCACATCAAAGCCAACAGAAGCTGCTAGAAAGCCTTTTGGCTTGGCATTCGCACTGTTGACTTAAGACTGGTAGAGGAAACAGCAGGCATTTCTGCCTAAGAAACTATGCAGTGGCTCCATAGAAGTGGATCTTTCATTATCTACCTATTATAAGTGAAAGAAAGAAGGTTATTAGCTGACAAAATAACTTGTTAGACATGGAAAGCAATTAAACCTCAGAATAACATATTGTTAAAATATGACATGATAACTACCTTAAATAAAGAAACCCAAATGTGTGATTTTCATATTCCCAGAGCGTGGTATGTTTGTATTCCTTTTGCCCATTTAAAATGCTGGACTGCACTGTGTTAGACACAATACATTGCATATTCTTTTCATGTCACAATAAAATGTCATATTATTTTTCTTCTGCACAAATATGAAGCGATTTTTTTTCCATAATATCTTGAGACCATGGTTTAGTTTTAGGATACAATTTGAAACTAACCTCCTAAAAAAGAGTAATTCAGGGCCATTTTCTGTGGTTGGGCAAGTTACTCTCTGAAACAAGGGTGCCCAACCAGCCAGTGGGTTTTTAACTTTGGCTCTCCTCTGCTGGCTGAACTATCTGTGCAATTTATCTGTAACTTATCTGTCTCTTTATAATTAACTCAAAGATGCTCTGCATACTACGGTGGATTTTAAATGATTGATACTCATCTTTAATCACTGTGAGTGATGCATATGTTTAGAGGATAAAGTTCTTCTAATGACTAATTTTGACCCCAAATCATTTATTAATAGATGGTTTCTGAAGAAGTTTTCTTAGGCTTCTCTTAGTAAAGACTCAGGACATCAAATACTTATAATTTTATTTGACCAAGTCCAGAACATGGAGCCTTACCCACAAGATAAGTCCATGTTCTGGACTTGGGCAAATAAAAATATGAATAACAGTGTTCCTAATTTTTAGGGGATGTCCATCTGGAGAAGGAAGACATTGACCCTGAAGAGAATGACACCAGCATTTGTTATTTTTTTGTCTTTTTTATAATGCTGATAAGGATGTGGAGAAAGGGGAAATCTTATATATTGTTTCTGGAAATGTAAACTAATACAGCCATTATGGACAACAGTATGAAGGTTTCTCAAAAAATCAAAAATAGAACTACCATATAATCTAACAATCCAACTGCTGGATGTATAGCCAAAGGAAATTAAATCAGTATATAGAAGAGATATATGCCCTCCCATGTTTATTGCAGAAGAAAACAACTCTGTTTTTCAAAGACTAAGGTGCAGCTTGAATGAATTTCTATGCATTTTGACATACAAATACTGTCCAAATCTTTAGTGATTAGTGGTGACATTACACAGAAATTTTTCTGGTCTGGAATTTTGGTGGCCATCTGCATTCTAATAACATATTTCTATATCATTAATTATTCTTAGAATTATTTATTTGAATTACTGCCTGATAGTATTGAACTATAATCAATGTACCCTAGCTCTATTAGCAGACATTTAGCTTGTTTTATATTTTTTTAAATGAAAGTTGCTTTGAAGAACACATTTGCTCCTGAAAATTTTGGCAACATGGCTCATTATTTTCTTGGGTTAGATTCCTGAGATCATTCATTCATTATTTTACTCATTAGTTGTGGGGAAATGCTATGTATAGAGCTTTTTTGCTAGGGGATGGATCGTAAGTGCTCTCTGGAGTCTAGGTGGTTACAATTTCTAGTTAGTATGACAACCAGTGGTCCATGCACTCAGCAGGTATCAGTTGATCCCTGCATTCAAGGTACAATCTTGGACTCCACCGAGAGAAAAGATGAAAAACGTAAGGTCCTGGACTTCAAGGAGTTTGCAGTTTAGTAAGACAGCACAATTTAGTACCAAAATGAGTATGGTTCAGAGAATAAATGCATAGGACTTTAGAGACTAGTGCTAAAAAATTATTAGTAAATGAGTGTGGTTCAAAGAATAATGCTGTAAGATAGGGAAGGAATTAAACATCATAGATTAGAGTGGTTGAGAAGGGCCATACTGAACTGGGTCTGGAAAAAGCAGACATACTTTCATTCAGTGGAGGACAGGAGATTTCATTTAGTGTGAATGAAGGAAATTTTATATGAGAAGGAGATGAATAAAATTTTAGAAATTAGCCTAGGAATCTTTCATTTGAAGAATAAGATGTTGACTCTAACCAAATCTGAGCATTCCAGATGAAGCCAAAGTTTTAAGCTAATAGGTAAAAATGGGTTCTGGTCTGCCTAGAAGTTCAGGCTAAATATTAACTTTATTCTGTCATTAAAAGTTGTCCTATGTAGATTTTGTGCAAAGAAAGTTAGTTTTCTGTACATTTGTGGTATGACTAGGAGAAGAGATGGAAGAATAGTAATATACCATAGGGTAGCCAAGTGGGAGTGGAAGTTAATAAATGCCCAGATTATAGAAGGAATTGGAGAGTTGAATGCAAGATAAGCAGTTTGTTTTCAATGAGCGAGAGAATGAGCTGACATTTATTGAGTGCCCACTTTGTAACAGGCTATGTGTCGTGCTTCTTACAGAGTTTACCTCGCTGACTTGAACTTAGTCTTCTTTGTTAGCTTGGAACCTAACATCATAATAAACATTCCAACATAAAAGTCCTGATGGTGTAAGACCTCAGTTTAAATAGATTATTAGGAATCATCATTTTCCAGAGTAAAGGATTAAGAATAAAATAAGATGATCCCCTTTCACAAAATATGCATTAGCTTCCCCAAAGTCACACCACCTCTTTATACATACAATCCAAGTAAAAACCGTGTGTGTGTTAGGCAAACAGTGCTTCAATACACACGTCTAGCTCCCATCATTCCACCATATACCCATCCCTAGGCCCTTGCTGTATTGAACTTCTAGAGTCCTCCCAGGAGAGGCTCACCAGGCCATGTGTTTTATGAAATTTCCTGGGTTCTGGCATACTCTGAACCTCAGGATCACTGCAACATGAAATCTGAAAGCATCTATATTTAGTATTGAGAGTGGTTTGCTCACTGGAAAATATTATACTCCTTTTCTGAATATTTATCTTCTGATTTGATCAACATGAAATGTCAAATTAATTCAAATCACTTACTTCTATCCAGAGTCTGCAAACTACCGCTTACAAGTGAAATCCTACCCTTTGCCTGGTTTTGTAAATAAAGTTTAATTGCTACAAGTACAGAATGGAGTAGTTGCTACAAAGACCATATAGCCTGCAAAGCCTAAAATATTTACTGTCTGGCCCTTTACTGAAATAGTTTATTGATCTTATATGAATTGGGACAGGGGTGGAGGCACAATTTAACAATTTAACCCGTGATGGCCATTTATTTCATTAATGGTAGGGCTTTGATTCAAACTTGGATTCCAGAGCTCACAATGTACTAATGTCCAAGTCCATACATGGATTTAATAATATGTAATTGTGCCATGAACTGTGTTAGAAACTATAGGTAAATAAGAATCCAGCCCCTGCCCTTGAGGAACTCAACATATAGCAGGAGAGAAATACATCATAAAGTTAAGACCTATGACTGAAAAGTGCTCAGAAAGCAGCTCACTTGCCAGTTTTAATCGTATAAAGTTTTCCATCTATTAGGTTTATTTTGCCAAAACCTTCTAATGAAATAGTTCCACCATTTAATTTAATTTTCAGTGGGGTTGCCAGAAGTGCAATTAATTGTTAAAAGTTCCAAGTATGAAATTTTGCTTTGGAAAGCAGTCTGCCCTATCTTTATATACCATTAAATTTGATCATATGCTTGTCATCCTGGCAGAACATCTTGATATACTTGAAGAAACATGGTAGGGGAAATAAAAAAAAAAATAGATCGTCAGTACTACACTGTAGGGTTTCCAAATACAAATGTTAGCATGATTGGGTTATACCAATCCATCATTAGGTTGCATCTCCCTGGAGTTGAAACTACATCTGGGCTTGGCAGGGATACATTATCACTAGTCAGAGTAGGGACTATGTGTCAGTCTCTCAAAGAAGATATATGGTCTTGTGTTCTATTAGGATTGGATATGCTTATGTTGCAGACCTTAAATCAATTTCTGAAACCTTTTTACAGATGTTGACTGCTGCAGGTCTGTAAATAGCATAGTATATTGTGAACCTCAGCTAGTGCATACAGCCTAAAAAACTGCTGAAATATGGGGCATTAGAAAACAACACAATGAATGAAAATGGGACAGCTCAAAATTTGCTGAAATGATCTCGTCTATTTAATGATATCATTTAAACAAAATTACTTCTGAATTTGAAGTTGCCATTTTCTTGGATCAATGCAGAAACATAGTAATTTTAAAATTCTAGAAGTTTCTTTTGTAGCCCTTATTGTTTAATATGGATTGGATTTATTTGTAAAATGTGATGTATTTTGAGATAGATTTCATTCCTTAAATATCCAGCTAAAATGCATTTAATTGTACTCTAGCATTTAGAAGCATGGTGGGCATGTTGTTCACCTGTGAAGGAATTAGCATGCCCATGTAGAAACCAGGCCTTTGCAAAGCGTTTTAGCCTCTCTGTATTCTGAGCACAAGGATTTGACTACAGTTACAATTATAACCCCAACTCCACAAAAATAGCTTTGTGTTACCAAGACTTTTTACTCAGGGTCACAACAGGATTAACTTAAAATGGCTGAAGCTTCCATAGAGGGGAAAAAATCATTTCATAAACAGCAAACTTCTAGCTAATAGACAAAGTGATTTCAATATTGACTTTAAAGTCCCCATCAACCAGGAACTGGTGAAAATCCGTGGTTGGTGTGGCAAAAGCAGCTGCTGTGTCCTGGCTCAGTTTAGACTCTCTTCTTTTACAACCTGGATTTTATGTCATTTACTGATGCCTTTTTTTAAACTCACACATTTTGTGCCCCAGGCACAGGTGACCATTTCCTTAACATTGGTTCTTGTATACCACTGGCAAAGAATTTTCAATCTTCTACTTAAATTGGCTTCAAATACACAATTTCAGAGCAGTCAACGCTTTGTCTAGGTAAGCTTGTTTGTCTCCAATATGCATTTGCTGCAAAATAATAACTGTACTGTTAACTGAGGAACATACTCCCTCATTCAAACTCTCCCTCATTCTCTCCCTCTTCCTCTCCCGCTTCACTCCCCCTCTCCCAAACCCCCATGCAAAAATACATGCACACATACCAAATATACAAACACATACCCAAAATCAGCACCCTCTCTGTCTCTGTGAGTTAAGGCTGTGATAGCTCTTGGGGCATGCTTGGAAGAGAGAAACTTCCAAGCCACAGAAAAGCTTTATAAAAGCGTGTCCTACCTGCTGACAAGTCAGACTATGATAATTCCCTTGTAGGTTTTCAAATATTCCATCTACTGTACAACAGACCAGAACTTTACTCCTTACCCATTTTACTCCACTCTATAAGGCCCATAAAGTAATTTGCCGAGGAAAAAAAAATTCTCTGAGTAATTATTATTTCATAGGTATAATTTAGCCTAATCAGAGATCCCAACACATATTTTTTTAAAAACTCCTTTTAATAAAACAAACATATAATAACATTACAAAAAATAAGTTATTTAATCAAAATGTATGTAAATTGCTCTGTGACAACAGAGGAAGAAAAGTATAATAAATGTTACAGTTGAGAATGGGGAGGAAAAAGTTTGGGGAAAGGCAGACTGGTTGAAATGGGATCTTAATGAGCTTATGTTTCTTCATCAATGAAGAAAGGATATGTGGGGGGGGCAGGTAGGCAAGGTTAGTGTGTACAAAGGCACCTAGACAGATGGAGGCAGGCAGGGTGTGTTTAGAAAAGGGACCAGTTTTAAGAAATATATGGAACATGGATGAGGCTATGTTGTGAAACTGAGAAAGGAGCAAAACAACATTTCCAAGACTTTGAAAGCTCTATAGCACAGAAATGAGGGGCCCACATTTGTGTATTAAAAAGTTACTCAGGTGGTGATACAGAGGATGCATTAGAGAGGGCATAGACTGGAAGCAAAGTTTTAATGTTCATTGTGAGATTTTTCTTCAGAGTAAAGAAGAAAGTTTGGGAGACCTTGCTGTATTGCCAGTAAACTCCAACAAATTTTCCTTGTAATGGAAAGGGTGGCTAAAGTTTCATATCTCCTTAATATTTTTCTAGGGAGTGTTTAGGAGAGAGAGATTGCTAAGAAAAATAAAGGAAAGTGAAAATTTTGCTAATAGCATACTGAAAGAGAAAAAGGCTACTTTTCCTTACTCTAGTAGCTTAAAAGTGACTATAATAAGTCACATGAATAAGAATGTTAGAATTGAATAGAATTTTGTTTCTCATAGGTCACATCATGCCTGGGAAATCTCCAAGTTCTTTATGGCAATATATCAGGGAATGCAGTGACATTTTCAGCGTATACTGTCCCCATTATTTGTGCATGCACACACACAGCTTTGGTGATTAGAAAGTCTTTTATTAAAAGATGAAGTGTTGGGTAGGGCACAAAGGATTCACTTTGGTCTTTTCTAAAAAGGCTACTGTAATTTTGACTTACATTTTACTATGTGGGGACACAAACAGATTGGATTTAATTTCTTTCCACATGAGAGATAGCTACCTTCCTGGAAAAGGCTTGAAATATTTCTCTAGGACAGAACCTTGAGGACTGAAGGTTTAAGAGATGGGTGCTTTAGGGGACAAGGCATGGAAATGATACATTTTCTCATAAACTTTAAATTCATTTTGGCCCAAGCAGATAACTTTTAGCTCAAGGCGTTTGGGTGCATTAGTCATTCATTCATTCATCACAAGTTTATTGAACCATACCTGAAGTACCAAGTCATCAGCTATTAGCAGAGGAGAAAATCTAAAAAAGAAATTAAAAATGTAATTTGGAATTAGACCATGAATAGCTTTATAACCATGATTGGCAAGTATGTATTGAGATCTTAAAGCGCACCCGGCAGTTTGAGGTGCTGGAAGTATTTATTTTAGAAGTTATCCTGGAATATTTGAGGATAAATGAAGCCTTGAAAGTAGATGAGATAACTTAATAACCCCTGAAGAGCCTCATCCCTTCTCCCTGGAGAAGAGGAACAAGACGTGAGATTGAGATGAATCACTCAGCATGGCAAGAGAACCAGGAGACACAGAGATCCGAGAACAACGGAGTCAGAATGGCAGATGCTGGACTGAAGAATCTATTGGTTTGGCAAGTACAATACCATTTGACTAGAAAAGAAGAAAAGAATACTATTAATCACATGCTGGAAGAGGCCTATGTTAATGTTCACACACGGATGTTATCCTTGGAGATGAGGGGGCCCCAGACAAGGATTACTGTAGATATTATGCACATCAGTTGAAGTGGAAAGGAAGAAAGGTTCTCCCAGAGGGCTGCCGTTTTCTGAGCAAATTAGAAAACAGACTTACTTTCCTAGATTGGAGAGGCTAAGCATAGGTTGGGAACCATGAAGAGAATGATAAATTGAACCATTGCTGCTACTGGCCCTTGTGGCAAATGGAAAAGGAGAAAATAGGCTCAGGTAAGGAGGATTGTTGGGGACCCAGCTGAAAGTGAAAACCCTAGATATGTAAGAATGGTATTACCTTGTTTTATTTTTATTCTCCTGTTTCACTAAGAGCTGTTTCAGAAAAAAAAAAATCAACTTAATTGGTATTCAAATTTAACTTACTTGCAGGTTTTACTGCAGTTGTGATAGTTTTCCCAATAGGTGGACTTCCTCGTCTCCAAGCTCAGGAGTCACACACACCTGTGTCCAGCGGATAGCCCGGTACAGTACCAGTGTGATAAATGCTTGCTACTGCCATTGCCATTTCCAAAACTCTCTTTAAAAAACACGCTGCTTGCTTTTAAATTTTATTTTTAAGACAAAAATTCTTTAAAGTCTCTCAGCCTGCCAATTTCTCTATTCTCTGCCTCTGCCTTCTGCCGCATTCCAGCACCATTTAATTGTCAGGTCCGCCCACTCCATGAAGCTTTCTTTAATACTGCAGGGCCCCTGATCTCTGTACGCGCTTCCCAATGCCTTGGTTACATATTTTGAGACTTAACCATGTTCTGTCTAGGAACACTAACCCATACTTTCTTTGTATTTACAATAGCATCATACTCTTTATTTGGACACAAAATAAGTACCTTCTCAATATCTCGTGCATGAAATTCAGCTGCAGTAGGGGTGGTTCAGCAGAACACTGGATGCACCAATAGGTCCTGTCCTGCTAACAGTCATGTCAGTTTCTGCCATTCTCCTGGCCCTTCTTCTGGTCATTAATTCAGAGAGCTCAGCACCCAACCCTGTTATTAAATTATCTGCTATTAAAATGATAAATTGGTTTCTGCTTCAGTAATTCAATGTGCTTGGAGACTACTCTTTCCAGAATCTCATTTTTATATTAATATGTTATCTTAAAAGGAGATATTTCTTACCTAAGCATCACACTTTCAAGAATTCATTATTTTTATTATGAATTTGAATCCACTTAACATATATTTTAAAGAATTTTAAGAATTAAATGTATTTTCCACAAATAACAACTCCGTAGGGATGTCTATTAAAGAATAGGTTTAAAAGGAAATTCAGAGAATCAGAAAACTAAAAGGGATTTATGCCATCTCCTCTTTTTCAAACATTGCCATTTCTTTTCCAAGATATTGTTTTTTGCTGTAATTAGGCTCAGTTTTTGCTGTTCTTCCTTGAGCCACAGCACACGTCGTTACAGGGGATTTATTAGGGTTCTGTACTTTATGTACCAGACAAAAACACATGTATGATCTTTTGGGTGTGTGTGTACATGTATATTTTTCTAGGAAAATGTCTACAGATTTCTTAAGAGTTTCCAAGGGTTGTAAGTTCCCTCTCTTCTCATAAAATATAAGAATCACTGCTGTAGTGGAAAGGACTTTCAGTTGTATAAAATTGGGCTCAAATACAAGTTCCACCACTTATTATTTTGGTAACTTTGGAGAGACTCTCTAACCTTGGTTTCCAGTGGGCTGAATGAAGCAAAATATGCAAAGCCCCAGCCCACAGTGGATGCTTAATAAATGCTATCGAGGCTTCTTCCTTCTTGTCTAAAGGTCATCATTCCTCCCGGAGTGCTGTCCCATTTCCTCTTGTTCATTCTCCATCGAAGATAGAAACCAGCTGCTCCAATCTCTGTGGACAACAACTGTCTGTGTGCTTAAAGTACTTAAGCACACCCTCGCCTCCTTAACTACGGGTTAATTCCTTTGACCTGTCTTCGAAGACAGTTGTCAGACGGGAATTTTCTCAGTGGTTTGCCCACTTAAGGCAGTATGTCTCTAGAGGCAAGCGGTCGAAGAGGGAAGCCGGAATTGTTAACAACATACTCAGCCATGAGCTTGGATTCTTCTGTTTTTCCATGGTAGCCTGGGTCATCTATGCTTTGTAGTAAGGAAATGATAAATTCAATGTGATGTTACATGGTTCTGATCAGCACTGGACACCACGTCCACCTAAAATTGGAGAGTGAATCTGAGAAATCAGTGCTTTTTAAGTGTTGGATAATGAAGAAGAAAGAGTGAAGCAGCAATAATAGGGGAAGCTTGGGGGAAGTGCTTGAAATTACATCCAAGATTTCCAGTGAGTCTGAAGGCAAGAAAAGCCAGAAGTCAGTACTTAAGACTAACCATCCAGATGTCTCTTCCTTCACTAACCAAAATAAATCAGTCAGCTTTTAAAAGCAGGGTCTTAACAATTTCAAAATTGCACATTAAGAAGAGATAAAAGAAAACATGAACAATTTAAGAACAAATAGCTGCTTCAGAAAGGCCCTTCTGCCTTTGTCTATTCAACTGGTTCACTAAATCTTAGAGGCAGAGTATTGCAATCCTAAATTCAAGACCAGCTATTACATTATTAACTGTATGTACAGAGAGTTAATAGGAAACTCTATCAAAATAGATGATGTTCAAAATATCCAAACACCCACCTCCTCTTTGTTATACCAAATGAGATAATGTGGATGAAAGTATCTTATACATTTTAGTCTGGGTTCTGATATATTGTTAATATTTATGCAGGAAAAAAGCAGTGAAGTTAGTTAGAGGCCAAACCTAGGAGTCCATGAGCAGGACAGAAACTTCTCAGAGGAGGGCGCTGATGAATGTTTGCCTAAAGGGAGCGCCTTGCAGGAGGGAGAGACTCTTGGGAAGGCCATCCTAGGACAGACAGCATCGACCCTCTTCCCTGTTAGTCACAGATTATCCATAAGATTCTGACTTCCTGAGGATATTAATTAAAAAAACCCTAAATCTCTTAGCAACAACTGTTAAGCCTGATAGTTTTCTTTATCTGATGGGAAGGAAACACAGTCTGTGAGGAGCCAGGGCAAACGATTCTTGAGCAAGGGAGAAGGGATCAAGTGGATGCAACCCTCTTACTAAAGAAAGAGCCAGAGGTTCTCACTGGGCTCTGCAGTGATCGGTGGTGAGGGGCGTTGTGGGTTATAATAGCTGAAGTAGCTTTATTTCAAAAGGTGCCATTTTATAAAGTCTATTCAAGGTTATCCTTATTGCAAGATTGCTCTCACTTGAATTTCAACATCCTTTCTTAATTCAGGCAGAAAAGATGATGTTACTGGGTAAGAAAATCTCATGGGAGGGTGCTGTAGCCTGTGCTTCATATAAGGAAATGGGTTGCACACAGCTTGGAAAGACCAGCAGGTGTGCACGGCATCTGTGGGAGACGGGGCTGGGGAAGAAGGGCTCAGGGTCTGTGTCTGCAGGGGCCCGGCTAGGTTGAGAAACAGCTTTTCAGAAAAAAGTAAAACCTAAAAGAATCTTTCCTCTTTTCTCCTCTCTTTCTCTCTCTCTCTCTCTCTCTCTCTCACACACACACACACACACACACACACCCCCCACTAAAGCAGAAGATGAATTCAGAAGTAATTACTTTGCACTAGCAATAAAGTGAGAATCACTGGGGCTTTTCAGCCACTATTCTCACTGGACATAGGAGGAGAAAGAAGAGAATGGGAAGTAGTAGCAGAGGAATCCGCAGATCTTCTTCAGTGGGAAGACGTGGAGAGTGAGAAAACTGGTCAAAAGGAAATGGAAATTTCATGGGCTGTGATTTTGCCAAGCCTGGACCCACATAGTAACACATGGAGCCCCGAAAGCCCCTGGGTCAGACTATGTCTATTTACTTCACTTGCCATTTGCGGTCTCTGTGAAAGATGTAAGAAATATACTAATACCAATGTCCTAATCTTTAAGAAAACATTAACTCATTTTGATGTGCTAATAATTCACTACTTTAAAGGTAATAAATATACTGATTGTTTATTTAAAAGTCTGCACTTTTGCATTATCCAAATGGCCATAATTGTTTAAAGTATTTCAAAGCATGATATTTAAGAAATACTTTCACTTCGGGAGTGGCAGGGAAAGAATATTCCTGCCATTTTTAGAAGAGCTTTCAGTTTTGATTTGTGTTTTGAATTGTGGGGGCTCATTGCTTTCCTTGAAAATTACTTAAATTGCTTTTAATTGTTATTGTACTAATATTTTAATATTTTAAATAAGTTATTGTACAAATAATAATTAAAAGCAACTAAAATAATTGCTTTTAAATAATGTAACTATTTTTACTATGAAAATAGTGGTAGTCTTATATGCCCAGGGACTGAGTGAAATCCAGGTAGGCCCATTTGGAAATTTAATTCAGTTTTTTACTTATTCCTATGATTTATTAATTTATTGAGAAACTGTCCATGGGGAATTGTTGAATATTTTCATTGAGTCAGATTATTTAAAAACTATAGACAGTGTATAAGTTTTGTTCTATTGCATTTTTTTCTAATTTATAGAGAAAAATATATTTTTTATTTTGATTTGCTTAAAAATGAAAAAAAAATTAGAACACCAAAAGTGTAAATATTAAATATTGAGGAATTAAAAATAACTTACAATTATTTATAGAAACTAGAAACATTATAAGGAAAATGCAAAAGATATGAAAGCTTGCATATTTAAATTGAAAAATAAAACTATTGAAGCAATTTGATTTATAACTATGGCTAAAAAAATTAAAATACAGTGTGAAACCCACTACTGTGAATTCAGCATTGACATCTCCGTGTTTTTGTCTGCATTACTGAAAACACAATTTGAAACATCTAACCTGCAAGAGTATAGTTAGTAACTGGGAACCTATAGTCTTTTTTTCAGTATCAACTTTAGTTTCCTGGTTATATGAAAAT
Organism: Varecia variegata; assembly: GCA_028533085.1. Taxonomy (NCBI): domain Eukaryota; kingdom Metazoa; phylum Chordata; class Mammalia; order Primates; family Lemuridae; genus Varecia; species Varecia variegata. The sequence goes on from CM052437.1 coordinate 81,012,142, forward strand.
GAACTTTGATAATGTTCTAAATTGGATCAAAATATAGTTGAGCAACTTTGAAATCATGGTATTACAATGCTGCTACTTTTATCTCTACCAGACCATGAGAGAATCATGCCCACATCTGTCTCTCCACAGGAAAATGAAAACCATGTTGCCTATACTCTCTAACGAAGTGACAAGAATGAATATCAAATATCATTCAAACTGCCCAAGCCATGTGAATACCCTATGGTTTGGGGCTACATTTTAGTCAATGGGACATTAAAAACAGAACGTCTTAATTTTTTCTTATATTAGAGTTTTGTGTTTTAAGTCACATTTTAGATATTTACAGTTCAATTTCATTTTATTTTACCTGAATTTCTGATAGGATATCACTTTAATATTAGAAAAAAGCCAGTGATAACCATCAAAGTAGAAGGGACCTCAAAATGTCACCTCATCCCTCCCTCTTACTCACTCCAAATGGATGAAACTGTATCCTGTTTTTAAAGATCTAATCCACTGAATAACTTCATCTAGCTGTATTTCTGATGAAGGAACACTTTGACCTAACTAGATATGCTAATTTTAACTATGCAAATAAAACAAATAGGATTATTTTTTACTCTATTCCAATTTTAGCCAGCTTCTCTTTGAATCTAAATGCTATGGAGAATTGCACCAAGACATTTGTTCATTAGGTGTGTTTGGAAAAGCCACAGTTTAAATGTAAACATTTGATTTGTGATTATACTTTTTCCTATATAACACAATGAAACTTATGCTGTGCTGCTTCACAGTTATGATCTAGTAGTTAGTCCTAGCATCTGAATTCATGTTTAGGGAGGGAAGTTAACTTGAGTAACAAAGTAAAAAGAAAAGAGAAGAAACCCCAGTATTCATTTCATAATAATCTATCCTTACCAAAAAAATGACAGTGTGCAAATTCAGTCAAATAGAAGAATGAAAACTTTAAAATATGCAGGTATGTGGTTGTGTATACATACACGTGGTCTTTAAACTTCCAAAAAGAGTGTTTTATTTTTCTTCAATATTATACGTCACCCAGCATCCCTAGCCAGGAGCAGAGACCACTGTTTTCCTCACAGTTCTGGCTCTGCTGCTCTCTCAGCAAGTACGTAATGGCTGCATCTCTCTTATACCTTCCTGAAGTTTGTTCCACCGTCAATTGCTGTCACTCAGTCCTATTTTCTGATGTGACCAACACAACTTTCTCTGGAGGGATAAATAAAAGCCCTACATTTGCCCCCTCAATGTTACATTTCCTCCTTTAATGTTAACTTTATGATTTCTTTAGAATTAATTCACTGACTTTTTTTAACTCTTAGTCAATTCCTACTAATTTCTTTACAGATAGTTCCTTTGTTCCTACTAATACAGCTAAAAGAAATCAAGTCAGAAAAGGATATATTGAATTGATGTGTAAGATCAAAATCTTTTAAAGTGAAAGCTATTCATACTTTGTAGTTTATTACTAATACACACATAAATGATATGTATATATTGGAATTATTTTATCAGCAAATATTTCTCACAAAGATGTACGGACACTGAGAACTGTACTCAAATGTGAGCCTTGGATCTGCTGGGATTAATTATCTGTGTAGAACGGCTAAGTATAGTTGCGCATATGTCATTTTCTGCAGTACCTTTGTAGCAAATTGATTTAAGTGCCTTTTTGGAACAGTTGTTAGGCAGAATTGATTTGGTGGTCAGTAGATTGACTTACACAGCAAAACTGTGTCTGGGTTTATTCTGGCATCTAAATAGAGTTTTAAGCATGTGGAAGGGTAAGGGTTGGTGGAGTTGGAATGCAGTTCTCCATCAACTTGCACCGTGAAATGTGACGTCCATTATTAAAAGACATTCAGCAAAAATATGGTGGGTCAAAATACCCATTGACAGCTGGCAAAACAACCAAAGCATTTGAGTTGCATTAAAAATGTTAAAGTAAATTTTGTCTCATTGAAATTCTATCGTCTGACTCGGTCAAGGAACAATCCATGAAATGTTTTAATTGCAAAACTTTTTGTGCCACAAGATAAAGACACAACTGTGCAGTGTAAATAAGTATGGAGGGTGTGTTAAATGGACACATTCGCTGCACTTGTACTTTGTTCTCCTTCAAATTCCAAGCATCTTTCCAAACCCAGAGCAAATCCAGCCTGTGTCACTTTCACTTAGGTTTCCCTTCCTGAGGGCTGGGACTTTATTCTGCTCACTGCCATCTTCCCTAACAATACCTGCTAAATGTTTGGGGCAAGTTTCCTCAACTTCCTATACCTCTGTTTCCTCATCTGTGTCTTGTAGATACCAATAGCTACTTCATAATGTTGTGAATATTAAATGTGTAATGTGTATAAAGCAATTAGAACAATGTCTCAGAGTGGAAACATATTCCTACTAATTATACAAAAGAAATAAAATGGGCAGTTTAAAACTTTCCCTTTTAAAAACTATACTCTGACTATTCCTTCATTTGCACAAGTTGCTCTTTTGTCATTTGTATGCCCTGCTGTCATTTTTCCCTCTCATTCCTCTCCTCTTTTATTTTATCCCCCTTTCTCCCTCTCTGTCCTCTTGTTTTCTCATTCTTTTTTTTTTTTTTTTTTTTTCTTATTCCAGCACAGCTCTCAGTCATTTCCTTGACTTTCCGTATCATGTTGAATGCTCTCTGCACTCCTGCAGCTTTCTTTCAGCCTCATCGCCCTGTAGTATGCCCGGGGAAATAGGCAGCCTACAGTGAGGAGCACTCTGGGCTTCTGCCTGGCCGAGCAGGCAGCAGGGGTGATGGGGTTACCGGTGCTTCCCAAATTTAAAACCAGAAATTGCCTTTCAGGCTTTATATCTGTGGTTAACTCTGTTTTGCCTCCTGTGCGGACATCAGGATATCATGAAATGTAACTTCAGATACCCTCAAATTGTCTGCTAGCTGCATAATCAAGAGTGGTTTGTGGATTTAGTGGAAACATTAGCCTAAGCTTGCCTTTGAAAAATTATAAAATGGCTTTTTACATTTAGAACACTGTGATATGCCCGGATATGGGTTATGAACCTCTTATCCTCCTTTGTAATTCAGAAACTGTATATGGTGAATTTAAATTTCCTGAATTTAAAGTGTATCTTAAAATAGCTCAGTGCTTACTGGGATCATTTTGAGTATTTATTGATAATGACAGCAATATGATTCATAAATACTATGTTTAACTGTGAAAAAGACTTTTCTGTGTTTTCCTAAATTATAGTTTGATAGATATAATTGGTGTGCTAAAATTTTACCGAAATTGTAGTACATCTTCCAAAATCCTGTTTGTTGTTATGTATATCCACATTAAAATGGTAATATGTAACATTTACTGAATGTTATTAATATGTGTAAGGCTCTGCACTGAATATCACATATAATTTTCCCACCAGCCCTAGAAAATGTGTTCTAAATGTTTGCCTTAATTTATAGATTAGGAAATTGAAGCTTAGAGAAGTTTAAAATAAAAGAAACTGGCTCTAGGTCTAGTAAATGACACATCCAGGATAAAACTCTTAGATAATTAAGGCCAAGTCCTCGGGTTCACCCTAAAGTGGAGGAAACAAATAGAAATACACAGAACTGTGCGTAGGTATGGCAGGTCTAGTGTGTATGGGACACTTATTCTGTGCTGAGCACTCCACGAAGCATTGTACAACCTCGATCCAAGCAACGACCTTATGAGGTAGACAGTTTTATTATGCCCATTTTACAGATGAAGGTGTGGACGTATAGAGAGGTTGAATGGCTTGTGCAAGTCACAAAGCCAGTAGGTGGCAGAGCCCAGATGTGGATCCAGGCACTCTGGTTTGAGTGACTTGGCTCTTAAACCCATATTGTACTATACCCTCCTTTCTGTTCTCAGGAAGACCTATGATTGTTTTCACCAGGTGTATGTCATAATAAATTAGCTTGGAAATGTATACTAACTTCCGCCCTTCATAACCATGCTTCCCTTTTACTCCTTTAGAAACAGCTATTTTGTAAGGAGTTCTAAAGAAATATAGAAAGCATTTATGGGGAACACTTTCTTGTACCTCCAAACCTCTCCTCAATCGTCCATGAGTTTCTTCCCATGTAACTGTTGTGATATTAATACTTGATTATTTTATGCAACACTGTGCTACATATAAGTTTGTCTTTCTCTTGAACTAATGCAAACATCTCTGTTATGTGAAACTCATTTTTTTCCTTACATGTACTCAGTTATTTTCGTCTTCAAACACATGAAAATAATTCATTTCCATGAAATATATTATTCAATTAGATATTTGAACAAAATACTTTTTATTAAATTAGGAATTTAAGTTGTGATGACTTTTATAGGTTGGCATAATTATTTCCCATGCACATTTATATTTCTTTGCTTTTCCAAAGTTAAAATATGGGCAAATACTCATTTATCATTACTCAGTAGTTTCCAAAGTAGTCCACAGAAGTACAGATTTATGATATTCCCGGTCAGACTCTAAGAGAGGTTAAACCATGGAGGAAAATAAAATTACCAGTAATTAAATTTACAGGCAGGTTTGCCATCTAAAGCAAATTTATTGCTTCATAGTGAAAGATAGTTTAGACACTTTCACGTAAAGTGAATCCATTTTTACATGATATAGGTATTATACGTTGCTGTTTCAATTTATATAATTAAAATGATATCATTGCACTCTAAGGTTAATGGATACTCAACTGGAAACCATACATCGTGGGCAATAAAATAGCAGCATTGCAGTATTGGCTCTTTTGTTAAAAGCTGATGCAGTATTTCAGCACCATTAGATTACATTATAACTTTTTAAAAATCTTTAGAACCAGTAAGAAACAGAGATGCCAATTTAAAAAAAAAAAAAGCATACTCTTGAAAGTGGCCTTTACTTTTTTAGAAATAGAAGAATTAAATAAATATATAAAGAGTGCTTCAAATGAATGTATTTGAGAATGATTTTCATCTTACCTCTTTTTTTCTGGAGAATACTCTAGAGAAAAACCTCAAATGAGGCTTCTAAAATTATCATTTTAGGATTTACTATATAATATAGGTTTGTTTTAAATTTAAAATCATTAAAATCTTTTAAATCTGAAGAAGACCATAGTATTTCACAATTTTCCTACCTAAATTACAGGTAGTGAGATATAGCTATCTATGTAACTAATATATATCTCTGTATATACCCAATGCTTGCTCATGATGTTTCTCTCTTTCTCTCTCTCTCTCCCTCTCTCTTTCATCTCTCTCCACCTTTCTCACACACACACATATAAACAGGTACACACATATACACATTTAGAAAAAATGTATATAATTTAGTATTTATGCAATTTAATATTTATGCAGCTCTGTATTAGCATGGATATAAATATGTGGGAAAAGCAATGATAGGAAAATATTTCCAGTCCTAATGTTGAAAACTGTTTTCTCCCAAGTTCAAAATAAATTAAGAGCTGCTTCTGTAGTCTGTACAAATTCTGTTAGCATGATGAAGAATATATCATGCTGTTGTGGGTATATGAAGGTAAAATTGAGGGAAAACTACTATAACCCAATGTATGGAACCAGAACAGACAATTCTTCTGAGAAGTGTGGGATCTAAAAAGATTTGAGATGATCTTTGATGGCCATGGTCTAATAATTGGGCTCTTGTTAAACTAGGAAATATTAAACCAAGTACAGAAATTCTGCAAAGGAACCAAAGAACGTACTAAATATACTAATCCCCAGCAGAGGTAATTGAAATTGCCTTACAGAGTCTGCTGCATCCATCATCTGAGGAATAAACAAAAAAGTGTTATATCTATACAATGGAATATTATTGAGCAATAAAAATAAATGAAGCGTAGATATATGCTACAATATGGGGGTGGAAAAGCAAGGCCTGCTAATGAGTACAAGGTTTTTTCAAAGGAAATGAAAATGTTCTAAAATTGGATTATGGTGATGGTTGCACAACTCCATATGAAATCTAAAAACCATTGAATTGTACAGTTTAAATGGGCAAACTTTTTGGTATGTAGATTATATCTCAATAAATCTGTTAAAGTCTACTGCAAAGAATTTCTGTCTGGGGGCCTCTTTTATGGTGGTTTTATGTTTTCCAGTTTTACTTATCAAGTCTTTTTTTTAAAGGATTTTTTTTCTTTTTTGTTTTTTTATTTTTTAAATGTTATTTTTTTTTTAATTTCAGAATCTTACAGGCGTACAAATGCTTTGGTCACATTATTTGTAGGTATTTTTTCAACTGAAGCTTACTTTCCGTTGGTACTTTTTCATAATTATCAAGAATCATTGTTTAGTTGAAATCTGTAGATTCTGCAAGAAAGTCATGATGGTTACCTATCTTTATAGACTACAAGTTTTTATAAAGTCAGGATTGAATACAGACATTGATATGAAAAAGTTTGCAAGGGCATAAAACAACAACAAGGCTTGCTGATCTGAAACAGTGAAATGGTGAACTCTAGTTGTTCTTGCACAAAGATCCCTGAAACCTTTGTTAGGTTTTGTTAAAGAATAGGGAATACAAGAGTGATCTTGTTTTCTTTACTGCTATTAAGATTAACTGAAAACTCTTAAGATGACTATTCAAATGTTCTAGAATCCCAACACAACCTCTCTCTTTCATTCTAATTGTTAAATGAAGCAAATTCTGTCTTCTTACCATTCACCCGCAATGATGTAACCCTTAATATATCTCTATCTTTCATCTTTCCATGCCGATGTTTTAGAAATAACTTCCCATTTCTCCTTACCAAACCATCCTCATTACTGTCCCTAAAAGCCAACTCAGTGCCTTGCTTTTTCAAAAGCATTTCCTGATTTCTGTGCCACCTCACTTACCGTTATTTTATTTACACATGCATGTCATCATGAGTTTGTGTTTGCCCTTTACTCACATGAACATGCCTGCTTTTCCTTACTACATTGCAGTCATTTTTTCTTTTAGTATTTAGTTTTGTTTATTATTTTTTTATTTCAGCATATTATGGGGGCACAAAAGTTTAGGTTACGTATATTGCCCTTGCCCTCCCTCCCCCACCCCGAATCAGAGCTTCAAGTGTGTCCATCCTCTAGACGGTGCACGGTGCGCATCGCACTCATTATGTATGTATACACCCATCCCCTCCCCACCCACATCTGCCCGACACCCAATTAATGTTATTCCTGAATGTCATTTTGATGAGAAAAGTAGGGTAAATTTTTTTTTATATATCTACATAAATGAGTAGTGCAATTCCTGACACAAAGGCATGGAGTTGGGTATTCGGGAAATGATCATTTCCTGGTTAGCATCTATGCTTTATTGACTACATTGTGAAACTCACACATACCCCTGCACCCAATATCGAGAGAACTAAAAGATTTTAAACTCCATCAGTTGAGACCAAGACTGTAGTTAAGGCTGAAGAAAGGCTTTCAAAGGCTATTTTCCCCCGGCCTGGCGCGGTGGCTCACGCCTGTAATCCTAGCACTCTGGAAGGCCCAGGCGGGCGGATCGCTTGAGGTCAGGAGTTCGAGACCAGCCTGAGCAAGAGCGAGACCCCCGTCTCTACTAAAAATAGAAAGAAATTATCTGGCCAACTAAAAATATATATAGGAAAAAAAAAATTAACTGGGCATGGTGGCACATGCCTGTAGTCCCAGCTACTCGAGAGGCTGAGGCAGTAGGATCGCTTAAGCCCAGGAGTTTGAGGTTGCTGTGAGCTAGGCTGACGCCACAGCACTCACTCTAGCCCGGGCAACAAAGCGAGATTCTGTCTCAACAACAACAACAAAAAAAGGCTATTTTCCCTTTAAATTCCAAGGAACTTATACTAACATGAACATTCTATTTTGATATTACTTTATGTTACTGATCTCATTAAAGATATTTGGATTATGAAAAGAATATCTATACCATATCTTAGAGAACCAAAGAGTATCATTGTTTTATTAATAATTTGCCAAAGCAGAAGATAACCTTTTCATAAGTCATCTAAGAACAACATCGAGTACCTGTTAAATAAGTAATTTTCTTGACAAGCTAAATATCAATAAATATACTAATTTTCTAATCACTCATGGACATTTTTGTTTATGATTTATTGCCACAGCCAGGCACTGCATTAGGCAGTGGGGATGCAATGATGAATTATTCATTATCATTTCTTAGGAAACTTTGGCTCTCAGGGGATGTGTTAACAAGTAAGCTAATGATTATAATCTGGTATAATATCAGTTAAGTATACCAAACTACCAAAGTAGAAGGAAGGGGGCCTACTCCAGTATATTCCAGACAAAAATTTTTACAAGCGAAATGTTCAAAGTCTGTTCCAAGGGATGAGTAGGAGGATTAATCAAGTGAAGGACAATGTGTGAATATTCCAGGCAGACAGAAATGCATGTACAAAGGCTTGGCAGGAAAAAATGTGTTGCTATTACATTGTGTATGCATAGATATTCCAGGAATCCATACATAAACTTAAGAAACTGCACTGCAAAATCTTTTTTGACTATCATCTACCATCTCCAACACTCTGAGCAATAACAAAGTATATTTCCTCCTTTATTATTTTGGGACTTTCTATATTTTGTTACTGATTGTTTAAAATCATTTCAGTAGTATAATGACCACTTTATGTACCTGCTTTCTCTTTCTGAACATGAGCTCCTGGAGAGAAGATACTATGTTATTTTTGTCTTTTTATTTCGAAGAACTAGAAATGTGTTCAGCACTCTCTGCCTTAATAAATAATTTTTGAAGTGCCCTGAATTGAACTAATGGAAGTGCAGAAAGTAACACGTGCCCAGTGCTTTTGTATGCTAAGACTGGGTGAAGTATTTTATACCTTCACAAAGAATACATAGGGTCATTCCATTGTCACAGGAACCATGACGCAGCAGTGCTTGGTATTTTCTTCCAGATTTAGAGAAAATAAAACATGAGTCAAACTTGACCAAGATCACGTGGTTACCTAGTTTTTATGGGATGGAACCAGGGATTTCTATCTAAACCTGTTTCTAGACCTGTCCCAGTGCACCACCCACCAGGACACCATTCCAGGCAACTGTAGATGTTCAGACCATTGGGATTTTCCCTGTGCTTAGATGTGAAAAAAAAACAGGGGTTATTCTAAAACATAAGTCATCAGCTCAGTGGCTCTCCTCATAAAGGCACATAAGAAGGTTGTTTTTATTTGTTACTTAGACACTATTTTTAATATGTCTTGTTACCTGGTGGCTCTACCTAATTAGGTACCTCTTCCTTGAATACACTTATAAGTATGCTTATAGGTAACTTAAATGATGACAAATATCACTTTGAAAGAAAGATCTGATCTAATATGAAGCAATGATGTGGGTACTATTTAGTAGAGAAGAAAGAGGAAGGATAAAAGTTCTTTACATTATGAATTCTTTATTATTTCAAGATTTGTATCTTGATTGTGAGATTTCACATCATGCAAAGTGTTCTAAAAACGGCCTCTTAAAAAGTTTTGAAGATGGATAATGGTGATGGTTGCACAACAATGTGAATGTACTTAACAGCAGTGAACTATACACTTCAAAACGTTTGAAATGGTAAATTTTATGTTATAAAAAGTGGCCTTTCTTATTCAGCAGTCTTCTTTGTCCAGAATACTGTATCTATTCCTCTTGGCTTTAACAGTGCTTCCTAGTTTTTATTTTCTGTTGCCATTCATAACTTCCAACTAGATGCACATACACAAATGCCATGTTTATAAACCAAACAAAAGCTATAAGATACCATTTATCAGAGATGTTCCAGTG
>CM052437.1:81022429-81078157 GCA_028533085.1 Varecia variegata
ACCTGAATGTCAACTCCATTGTCTTTCCCTCAATTTTTGTTGAAAGAGACTTGCCCTAATCTCTATTACAGCTACCTTTTGCTTCTTCCCCATAAATTGACAAATGGATGTAACTGTATACCATTGACTATTCCAATAAAAACTAAGATTCTGTATTCCTTTAAGAAAAACAAATTATTTTACAAATTATTGTAAAAGGGTTAAATTCTCACACAATGTAAGTTATTTTGTATTACTCAGAGTAGTCATTACCTTGTTTTCTTCACCAATGCCCAAGTGAATGGTGATGTGCTTTTATGCAGAGGTAAATGATATGGTTGCTGAAACTTCTGTTGAGGGTCTTTATTTATATGGATCAATTTTTATTCTAATCCTCTCTATATATTATAATTTAAATCTTGGACTGCTCTTTAACAAATCACTATTGGCACAAGACTTGTATATTTAGGCACTCATATTGACTTGAATTTGATACACATGTAAGAAGAAATAGAAGAGACTATGCCCATATACTTAACAGTTTTTTTCTGTTTCTCCCATGTGATTTATATGTTTTATCAGATTTCTATACAGTAGTGAAATACTATTATTCCCTCATTTTAATTCTAACCAATTGATATGTTTTAAGTCAACTAAATTTTTGAAGTTTCCCATCTTACGGTAGTGATATGAACATGAGCTAAGCTATTTGTAGCACCTAAAGCAAAACAAATCAAAATTGGAACATAGTCCTAATGATTTTGTTGAGACCTTGAGAGATTCTAATTGACATAGAAATTATTAAAGATTTTTATGTTCCATATTGTTTCAGAGCTAAGTATATTTTACATGTTCTAATTCTTACAAAAAGAAAATCAATTAGTAATAAGATCTTATTCTAATACGTGGATACTGAAGTGAAATATGAAGTTATTGTCAGTAGTGACACAAGGAACTGAAATCAATGCAATTTTATGTGTCATTAATGTATGTCTTATACATATAATTCAAAAACTGTATTGTATCCAAATTTAAAAAGACAAAAGCAGGAAATCCCATAAGAAAACTTAAATGACAGAATACAATGTGTTTCAGGATGTCAAGTAAGCAAATGGTTAGCCTTTTTGTCATTTAATATACCATTTTAAAACTTATATTTAGCAGTATTATATATTGTCTCTCATACCTAGAATATATCAAACTCTGAAATTAGGATAAATTATTTTGGTGTTAAAGAAAATCAGATCAGCTCTGGAAATTGTGTGTGTGTGAGGCAAGAGAGTCATATTTAATAGAATGTTAATACTGAGAGAAATCATGAATATTATTCTTTTTAACCTCCATTATTTTCATGACATTAAAGTGGTTTTTAAAAAACACAAATTTACACACTAGTACACTGAAGGATCAGATGGAGAGGGGATTTGGAATTTGAATGGAAGCCAAGAAGAGGACCGGAGTCAGGAAACAAGGGAGGAGAAAACACAAAAGTCTATGTTTGGTTAGGTCAGCTGAGGGTCGGAAAGAAAACGGTTATGATACTATACCATACTTTTTGCCAAGAAAATAAGAAAAGCCCTAGCTTGCTTCCCCCTGGGAAGTAGCCCCTTGTACCAGGAAAGGATCCTAAAACTGTCCTTATTATACCTAATTCCCTTATCACCCAAATCATTCTAAAGATCAAGAAATTTACCTTATATCTGGCTGAATAGTTTGAACTATTATCTTTTGGAGAACTGAAGAAAATCTCTTCTTGCTATTTCCTTAATTCAGAAGAATTTCATGACACAGTTGGAAATCACATCTAAAAAAAGGTCAGCCTGTCACTAAACTCATGGCTGAGAACAGATCCTTTCCTGTTTACAGAAAGCAGAAGTACCTAGGGCTTGAAAGGTAGTGGCGAAGGGAGTGAGCAGGGTGAGAGAAACAAGGTGCAGCAAAATAATCCAGAAACTGTGAGATAAATTATGCTTTTGCATAGTTCTGACACTGTTTATCTTCAACCATGTGCAGACAAGCGGAGGTCTGTGTGGAGAGGATTTCTCATGAGCAGTCACGTGGGCACAGCGCTTTCCATAAACATTCCTTTAAATTTCACAGAATTGACAAATGGATGAAAAAAATTATTCACTTGTTTGATTGGAATTGTTCTTTCAATATGAGAAACTTTTTCATGGAATACCTTTGTGCTTGGAAGATACGTGAACTGAGATGTGACAGCATTCAGAAAACTTTTCCGGAAAACTTCAGTCCTGTGCTAGCTAAATACTGTCAATGTTTCAGCACCAATAAGGGCTTAGATTTCTGTTAAGAATCAGAAGCAGCTTGTAACCATGAGCAATGTTAAAGAGGGGTGAAATTACCAAAGTTTCCAGCGGTGTCTCAACTTCTGCTGGTTTAGGGAAAGAAATCTGCCTTCTAGTCCTTGTAGGACAAGGTTTGCTTTAGTGCTTTCTGGCATGCTGGAGCTTCCCCTTTGTGTATTGTATGCATGATTTAGAAGAAGCTGTGTCAGCACTGATTTATACATTGACAGCTAAGGATAATAAGATATGGGCAAACATACAGCTCACCCTTTTACAGATTAACCTGGAGACTGCATTAGGCAAATTTGATAGCATTAAAAGATTTTGCCAATTTGTCTGGAAACAATTTCTCTTTTGTAGTGTGTCAAGGGTAACACTTCATGCCATTGTACTAATTTAAATGGCTTTGATAAATTGTTCAAGAGGTTAGACAATAGTAGTGTAGATATATATTTAGCACTTTAAAATAAAAAGGCTATTAACTTAATTGTTAAATGAATTTAATCTGTAAAACTCAAAAGTGCTCAAGAATGTAAGTGTTTTCTTGGAACCACAGCAACCATATTACATCATGAGGCTTTAAATGTCTTAGAAAATAAACTTATACTTCTGCATTACCTCCTAATCAGTAGAAATGCTTTAGTCTCTTACAGTAGCATAGATGTTTGCTATTATTTGGGAAAAGCCTTGGTTTATAAAAGCAATAAAATTTTAGCTTCTTTGGGGTGCACTTTTTTAAATATTGCATGCCCTAGATTGTACCATTTGCATGGAATCAAGGTAGTCTTGTGTATGATTGTGTCCCCTAAAGAACATCTTAAAAATGAGATGTATATTTCATGAGACATTCTCTATGTACATAATTTCTAAAGTAAGGAATTTGAAGAGGCCCCTCTGAAAGTCGTTGGATTAAATCATTGCACCTTTATTTAGTAGGCTTGTGAGAAATACAACTATTTTATGAAAATTTCAAGCAGTTCTCTAAGAATAAACCTTAACTGTGAATTGGCCCTTTTGGTGAATTTCAAACTTGAAACAAGGACGAGATTCAGGACGGGCGCGGTGGCTCACGCCTGTAATCCTAGCACTCTGGGAGGCCGAGGCCGGTGGATTGTTCGAGCTCAGGAGTTCGAGACCAGCCTGAGCAAGAGCGAGGCCCCGTCTCTACTAAAAATAGAAAGAAATTAGCCAAACAACTAAAATATATACAAAAAATTAGCTGGGCATGGTGGCATATGCCTGTAGTCCCAGCTACTCGGGAGGCTGAGGCAGTAGGATCGCTTAAGCCCAGGAGTTTGATGTTGTTGCTGTGAGCTAGGCTGATGCCATGGCACTCTAGCCCGAGCAACAGAGTGAGACTCTGTCTCAAAAAAAAAAAAAAAAAAGGGTGAGATTCATTTGTATTGTAATGATAATCTTACTCCTGTATATCTGCATTTCCTCACCAATGCATGCAGAGCTGACCACTCACCTGACTATTTCATGAAACATTTCATTTCTATCTCAAGTGAAACATTAGAATACTTTTTTACTGTAACTATAAAATCTCAAAGCATCAAGCTACTATATTTAAATAACAACTGCTTATTTGGAAAAAAGATCGTGTAAATAGGACTGGGAACTTAGCTGTCCATTTCAACCAAGTAGAAGGCTTGATATGAATATGGAAATTTTAATTCCAAAAACAAGCAGCAGGAAAAGGCAGGCTTAACCAAGTTTGGGGCATTCTTTTTTTTTTGTTTGAACAGAGGAATTTTAACAAATTAGTTCTTAAATTACTGGAGAAGATTCGTTGGCTTAAATTATGTATTATTTAGAGTTAGTTGATACAGCTTTTAAACTTTTTACCATAAGTACATGTAGTGCTTAATGATGTACCTATAGGATAGGTTTCTTAATGTTTTTGACTGAAATTAGCATGTTTGAGAAAAGCAACTTTTTATTAATTTTATAATATGTAAAAACTTATTTTCTAGAGAGTGATATGACTCTGGAAGTTCCTTAACTCAAAAGTATGTTGTATTTACAGTGCAGAGAATTTTCATATAATGCTAAATAGTGCAAATTATGAGAATAGTGAAGCTTAATATAGAACTACTGCTAGCTTTCTAAAGTGCATTCCTGGGTCAGAAGAGCAGGGAGATATATAGGACATTTCTCTCTCTCAATTTGGAGTTCTCGAAGGAAAACTGCTTTTAAAAGAAGGAAACCTAAAAGTAGTCTTGCTCTTTCTTGCCAAGGATAGTGAAATTAACATGCAGCAGAGCTTCTCTGATAAATGGATTCTGTTAGGTCACTGAGGGGGTGCATGTGACATTAAGTGATTTACAGTCCTTTACCTTAATGAAATTGTTTCAGCAAGATGACGCTGAAAGCTCCTAATGGATAGCTTTTCTTGATGTAATGAAATTGCATTCCTATGGCATTTAATATAAGGTGCAGTTATTATTTACTGGAGCTTTCCAAGGGCTGCTGTTTGCACAGACAGTTCAGAACAAAAAGAGATTTTAGTGGTGGCATAGAGGCCAGAATGGTTTGTGCCATTCTTAAGCATTTGAGTATGTTTGCGAGAGCATTTCATAAGTGTGGCCAGGGCTTCATAGACCCTTCAGGAGACTTCCTATCACCTACCCCTGTTACCGTCCATCCCTTTTACATAGATTCTTCTAATCTATTTAACAGGCAACTGGATTACAACCAGATCAGCTGTATTGAAGATGGGGCATTTAGGGCTCTCCGGGACCTGGAAGTGCTGTAAGTACTGCTATTTCTCTTATTCTTTTAATGGAGGCTTTGTATCTAGACGGTACTAATGTGGAGGCTTATCTGCTAGCTTAAAACCTTGTGTCAAAATTGTCTCTTAAGAGATACTTAAATAACTCATGGTGAATACAGAGAAGAGTAGAAATGTGTGTGTGCAAAACCTTGCGTATCATATCTGTATGTTTAGGTAACAGCGAATAAATATTTAAGGATACTCAAATGTTCTCTTTATAATAAACTATTTCCATAACCTTCACAGGGTTTTTGAGAATTCCCAGAATTGTTAAGCATTAAGATTAAAATAAATTTGGAGGAAGAGTAACATCAAAAAATAAAACCCTTAGTAGCTGGTAAGTCGCTGTATTTTGTAGTTGTTAGGCGCTGGAAACATGTTTTCTCATTTAAAAAGGTAATATTTAACCAGGTAACTTAACATTATTTTTTAAGGTTATTTTGAAATCTACTTTCTAATTTTAATAAGCCACCCATTAGGTCCATTTTAAAGTCTTCACTACTGACTTTGTAATGCACAACATAAGCTTGAAAAATTATAATTGGCATCCTCTCTCTTTCCTTGCTGGGTAGACACAGCTGACAAAATTGGTTAGAGGCAACTGAGTAATCTCTATTGACTTTTGACTTAGTAAAATAATTTCAATGAAATTATTAATTTTAATGAAAACTATAGTTACTAAATCACTTTATGCCGCGTATACATTGCTGGAATTTTTTTTTCAGTGAAAGATTCACAGTTCTAGCTTGAAATTTTAAAACAATAATAAAAAAATAAATATATTTACCGTTCCTCTCCAATTAAAATATTTTTCTGTATTTTATTTCCTCCTTCACATAATTAAGTCAGAAATCCAAAGTTGAACTATGTGAGGAGGTTTTGAATTGTTAGTCCATTTGTTAAAAGTTATCTAGAAATCATCAAATTCTTCCAAAAAAAGAAGATTCATTGCTTTGCTTTATAAATTGAATTTCAGGAACAGAATGTGCTTCTGAAAAAAATTTAAACTTTCAACTAGGATCACTTATTTTAGCAATATTTTCTATGTGGTTTTAGTTTTAATTATGAGTAAATTAATAGAATTTCTAGCTGTGTCATGTGCTAAGTTCATAATTATTTTAAAAGAGATTTATGTATGAATGAGTTGATTGAGATAAATTGTAAAATAAAAAATATATATTGCTTTCTAACTGTATGAGATGTCACCTTTGTTTCTGTTGATAACAGTCTAACTTTTTCTATAGAAAAAAACATTTCAAAGTGCTTATCATACACATTTTAGTTATAAGGCCACTTTATAAATTGTATATTAGAGCCATTTTTAATATATGAAACTCACTGATGCTATTTCAGATTCAGAATAATTAAGGTAGATCTTAATTATCTACACATCATAGTAGTGGTCTGATGTCAAAATCATAGTCAGTGTCACTAACTTTGTATACGAATAGACTACCACAAGAGTTATTTAACTGAACGGAGCTGATCAAGCCAAAAGTCTGTTACTAAATCAGTATTCCTTACTAGAAACATGAATGATACCAATCATTTTATGAAAAGTTAGCTGAGTATTTTGGATGAATTAAATTCTATAAAGTACCTTATTTTTAAGTTAAAAAGCTTAAATAATAGATATGTAATTATTCAGATTTTTTATTCTCTTTTTGTATATACAGAGTACCTATTTATAGTTCATATATATATATAGTATATATTTTTAAATCCTCATACTTTAACCTTTAGAAAAATCAGTTGATAAAGAATTTAAGGCAAAATTAGGTAAAGCACTGAAAAGACTAGGATTTATTAAGCCCCAATCTCTTGTCAAGTACATCAAAAGTTTACCTATTATAAACATTTGGTCAAGGGCTTTTATTAAAATAGAATTTATGCTCAGAAGGGTTCCATAAGGAAGCTTGACTATTTGATTCTTTTTACCATTCATGACTCTAGGATGTATCATCAGATTATGTGAAAATAATGAAGGATCATTAACTTACACATACATCACCTTAAACTTCAGATTCCCAGTGTTTCAGATTTTTTAAAATTTTAATCCCATGAACCATTTGTGAATGTATGACCATACTAAGGCCAACCAGGAGAAGATGGGGTAATCATCCTAGGTCATGCATGAAAATGTGTAAGATTAGGATATGTACGAGGGTAGGGAGAATGAATATAGTCCAAGAAGTCAACTGAAAAGTCAAGGCAGATGAAAGCAAAGAGGCAGTTTATCATTTGTATGTTCATGGCAAACTGGTTTATTATGACATTCTGATTGGTTGGATATAGAATTCACTGCTTGTTTTCTTAATATTGATAATAAATACCATCTCAAAAATAACAGTGGAAACTAAATCTAGATCAATATTTTTCCTGTGGACACTAGACTCAGAAATGAAATATATCTCTTGAGTTGCTAGTTTTACACTTTTTTTTTTATTTTCCACAGAATGGCCATAATTTAATTTAATTTAATCATAGTGATTCACATCCATTAAATACCAGATTCTCTTCCAAGCCTTATGCTTGGCACTAAGGGAATAAAAAAGACTAAATCAGATCTAAGTGGGTGTGTTGGTCCATGATTATAAAGGCTAGCATTTTGCATTTACACATCGAGATGTCCTTTGTACTAGAATACATTCTCATTACAAAGAGGAAATTGTAAGGTTGAGCATATAAATAGACTTACAAGAGACAGTATTCACAAGTAAATGAGTACAATATGTTTGTACCATTTCAGAATAGGAATTGATCATAACCATAACATATATGTCATCATACTTAATTAACAATTATATTTATTACTAATTTTTAAATTAACTTAATTTTTTGGTTCCCATAACTCTCAGTCACTGGGTATCAGTAGCAATATTGCTTTGCCAGCATCAATTTTGCAAAAATACTAAGATAATTTATTTTTTCAGTTGCATTATATAAAATAACATTTTGAGAAAAGACTTTAAATTGGTAGCTATGGGTTTCAGCATTCAATAAAAACTCTTGTTTTTGTGGGAATGTAAGAAGCTATAGTTCAAAATTAATGCATGTCTGCTGTGTGTGAATTACATTAAAAAATTTATCCCCAAAGTCATATTTCAGAACTATATACTGTAAAGGTTTTAGCCATATTAAGTCAGCATAAATTTTGAGGGTGGGGAAAAAGGGTCATTTGAAAGCAAATCTCTTTAAAAAAGAAAACCTTTTAGTTCAAACATCAGGATGTATTTCAATGGTGTTTGAAAAAAAAATCTCCTTTCACTTGAGCGTAAGAAAATGCTAGGAGCTTTTAGATAATATGAGCCAACTAATCCAGCACTTTATAGGTCCTCTGTAAAGTAGTGTATTTTTCCTATGTGACTTAATTCAAGTCACTTAGATTAGTTCTGATATCATTCAATACATTGCCAATTCAGTGCATAGGTCTGTAGATGATGTATCCTACTTCACTGAAAAGTTTTAGTCAATCTCCTACCCTCTGAACACCCCATGTGTTACCGTTGGTAACCACAGCCACCAACTGGCCTAAAGTGGCCTCACAAATGTATTTTGTGTAGCATGAACAGACTTGGTCCACAGACTCTTTGAAATATTGAATATTAGTTGCCAGTATCTAAAAATTAGGAAGATTAATCTGAAAGTTTTCATTTCTAGCTTCCCTTGGAAAAATCAGATTCTTTGACAGCCTTTTATTCCAGCAGGTCAACAGTCCACTGGAGCTGAACATTAGCTGCTGTAACATAAAACATCATCGCGAGCTTAACAAAGTCCTCACCATCCCGGCTGCCTGTCTGCTCTTCTCCATCTCTCTTTCCCATTGCATTTCTGTATACATGGCTTGTTTCTGTCATATATGTTCCCTGCCTGGTCTCTGTAGGCAAGTGAATTTGCAACCCCTCATTCAGACCCTTATCTGGTATTGAACT
Source organism: Varecia variegata (assembly GCA_028533085.1). NCBI lineage: Eukaryota > Metazoa > Chordata > Mammalia > Primates > Lemuridae > Varecia > Varecia variegata. The sequence continues at coordinate 81,031,423 of CM052437.1, forward strand.
TCAACCACCTGGACCATTGCTTCTACCTTTCTTGCCTCCTTCAGAAACTTGCCCTCTTTAGTCACCAGCACATTGTATCTTCACCCTCTCCCCCTCTTAGAATTACTTTGCATTTCGACACTTTACTCACACACCCCTGGGATAACTGTTGTACCACTTTCTTACCACAACCAGACTTCTCCAAAGAGGGGGGAAAATCTCTCATCTTAATCTCGTTAACTCTAAGTTTTTATAATTTGTCTAATTCATCTTTATTTTAGAATAGGATTTATGCCTGATTTATTTTTATAATACCCTATGTTGCCCTAAAGTAATAGCCAGTTAAGAAATATTTGATGACTAAATGAGTAGTAATAGTAGAAATAATAATTATTGTAAATAATAATAAAACTAACAATGCTGTGTTGGAGAAAAATAGGAAAAATTTGAACCAAGCAAGACTTATACTTGTTTTCACCATAACAACCTTGACCACTCATCTTCCTGGCTCTATTTCAAGAAATTATGATCACTACCCCACAGCACCAGGCAAAGGAGAGTATCTGCTGCAGCAATTGAAATCTGTTGGAATAGGTTAATTTTTTAATATAGTGCTAAAGCATGTCACTTTGTCTCCACCTGATGCAAGTACCAATATCAATGTCCTTCTACTCAAATTTCCACAGTGGCCGATGTCCACAGTAAACAATAATTAGCAGGACTCTGTTCCAAGACCTGACAGGAATAATTCTGTATTGCTGCTATGAGATTTCAGTTAGAGAATTCAAATATGTTCCTTTACTCATGGACAGGGAAATGTAATTGCGCAAATTTTCTAACTATGACTGTCCATCATACTTTCTTTTTTTTCCTTGTGAGACAGTCTTGTTCTGTCGCCCCGGGTAGAGTGCAGTGGCATCATCATAGCTCACTGCAACCTCAGACTCCTGGGCTCAAGTGATCCTCCTGTATCCGCCTCATGAGTAGCTGGGACTACAGGCACGCGGCACCACAACCAGCTAATTTTTCTATTTTTAGTAGAGATGGGGGTCTCGCTCCTGCTCAGGCTGGTCACGAACGCCTGAGCTAAAACGATCCTCCTGCCTGGGCCCATGTTCATTTCTTAACCAATATCATAGATAGACATGCATGCACAAGGTACATAAAGTAGCATGTAAATAATCAAAGATGCTATGATTAAAGCCATAAATGTGTAATAAATGTTGAATAAAACTGAAGGTATAGTAATATGTTAAAATATGTAATGTATTTATTAACTGGTCTACAAATAGTGCATTCTCTAGGTCATCTCTACCACATAGTTGTCCTTCATATGTACAGTCATTAGAAATTTTCTGTATATTAATAAATAAAATAATCAATAAATGTTTATATCCAAAACTCTAACTTTTTTTTATTTTGCAGCACTCTCAACAATAACAACATCACTAGACTTTCTGTGGCAAGTTTCAACCACATGCCTAAACTTAGGACTTTGTAAGTAGTCAACAATATATGTGAAGATCAACTTAATCAATTAAAGGTTCCCTTAAGTATTATTTTCATTAAGCAAAGAACAGGAGCACTAGTTTATGAGGTAGACAAGGAAAACACAACTTTAAAAAATTCTAGATATGATATTTGAGGAAATGAACTATTACTCTGGAAACGAGAAAGCTCTCTTTTAAATAATATGCATTGTGGGAAGTTTGGAGTGGGGAAAAAAAAACATTTACTTTGAGCTATTGTGGAGGTCACATTTCATTAAGAAATGGAAGACTCCTTGATTGGCTGTCAGAAATGATAAATGAGAAATCTTTATGATTTTATTACTGTACTGCAGGCAGACCTAATAAAGCTAAACTGGTTCTCCAACATTCTTTGTAACATAAAATTACAGCATCACCCTCTAGTGCTTCTATAATTAAGGTTATGTCAGCATTTAAATTTAAAAATATCTTTTTGGGGGTTATGGACAGACATTGAGATATTTTTGGTGAATAAAAATGATTCTGTAATAAAGTATTGTCTACAGCTATTTTTTTTTCCCTCTTGAACAAAAAGTAATCCTTTAAGCCCAGGGTGGTGGTATTTAGTTATAGCACTTTCAGAGGTAAATCTCATTTGAACTGAGTTTCAGAATCACCTTGACCTAAAAAATATATTTACAGATATGTGGAACATGGTTGGAGACAAAACCAAGACATTGGACTTCTTGAAAAAAATGTGTTTTTAAGTAGGGTAAATATATTTTGATTAGATTTTCAAAATATTTCTCATTTTATAATAACATAATAGCTTAGCACTGCAACATATTATATTTATTTTCTTTCTTTAATAAAAAATCAGTTGAATTACCAGCTCTTTAATGAATTTGACAAAAGCAATCTTTTTTTTTTGACAAAACCAATCTTAATGCCATTTTTTCTTCACTGCAATTTAACTTTGTATGTAAAACATACTATTATAATTCCCTTGTAGTATGATTTAGCAAAGTAAAGGAATTCTAAAAGTATATAAACATAACTAAATTTTGTTTTCTTGGGACTATTAAATTGAGACGAATCTGACTGAATTAACAGTCTTGTTCACTCAAACTATAGTTTCCCGTTAACTTCAGGTAATTTTTTTTAAAAAATTGATCAAACTTTCGATCCTTGAAAAAATAAAACCCCTGAAACTATAAAAGCATCTATCATTTGAAATTTTGATAGTGTCTGTTATTGTAGAAATCCACTAATTTGTCTTACTAATCAGGTTTTTAAATTTTTATGTTCTTTTTCTCATTTCAAATTCGTGCACATTTAATTGTAATTTTTGTAATGTGCTTGTTTTAGACAGGAATATTTAGAGAACAAGGATGTAGAATCTGCTATGGTGGCTTCCAAAGGATAGCACTCTGACTTCCAAGTAAATGGAGCTAGAGGTCACCCAATTTCCCCAAAATGTAGCTTTTTGTTCTGTGACATACCTTCTAGTTTTGATGCAAAAGCATCTGTTCTTTATCCAATGTTTCAAGGAGAATGTAAAGCAGTCACCTAACTTTGAATCCTTTGCTTTGGTTGGTTCGTTATTCTATAGTATCGTTGCTACTTAAAAATTCCATTTTTATAGCCCAATTATCTTTCTGGACTGAGTTCCATGTTTTAATATCCATTACCGTTATTGGGTTAGAATTGAACACATCAGCTAAAACGGACTAAAATGGTATTACTGTGTCGCAGATGATTCTGGGAATGGTGCTTTGATTTATAGCTTTGGATGTCCTTTCCTTTAGTTTGAGAAAACATAAAAAGCCAGTTTGAAGTCATTTACCTAATTTAGTGGATACATTTGTCTGATATTATATTAATGGCAAAGTGCTATTTGCCACTTGGAAGAAATCCATGATCTTGTACCGATCCTGCCTCCATAGAGGGGACTCACTTAATTCCTTCACTCCCAGCCACTTGTGCCTTTTAATTTCAGTCCTCGCTCTTTGAGGATGGGTCTCCACCAGGGAAAGCAGCTAATCCCTTTTCTGTGATGAAGAAAAAGAAGGAAATCAGAATAGGGATGTTAAAAGCATTTTATATTGAATTATTATTCTATCTTGTTCAGCAAAATGAAAGTGACCTGCTAAAAAGATTTTGCAGGCAGTTTCTATAGAGGCTCATAATGGCAGGACTTACTGATATTTCAAACTGGGAGCCACAACTTTTATTAACTGGCCCCCTCCCGTTGCCTTCCCATTCTCCCACACCACCCCCATTGGCTCTAGTATGTTGGGACCGCAGAACAGTTTGCTTTGGATGTATTTGTTTTCTCATTACTCTTGAATGAACATAGGTGAAATTATTTTATGGTCATTTTCAAGCTTCTGTGTATTTGCGTAGCTCAGAGCAAATGAAGAGAGACTTCTGTGTTTGTAAGCCTGTTTGATTTTTAGAAAAAAACAATTGTATCGGAATTTGCTAAGCTTTGTGTGCTTCTACGTTAAGAACTAAAGGGAAATAGTATTATTAATGAATTTTTCGAATTTTGAAATAACTATTTTCTGTTTTCTTGCTTTAAACTTCTTTCCTGTCATCTAGTCGACTGCATTCGAACAACCTGTACTGTGACTGCCACCTGGCCTGGCTCTCCGACTGGCTTCGCCAAAGGCCTCGGGTCGGCCTGTACACTCAGTGCATGGGCCCGTCCCACCTGAGAGGCCATAACGTAGCTGAGGTTCAAAAACGAGAATTTGTATGCAGTGGTAAGGGAGAAAGAAGGGTTATGTTATCCTATTATTGTATGCTATCACGTAATGGAATGTGAAGGGTGCATGCTTCAAAGGCTTTGATGTTGTTCACTAACGTGTGCAATTATGCACTAATCACTCTATGGAGGTCCTCTTTTTTAGTGATAATGATAATATTTTCTAAGATGTTTGTACACCGGTTGGCAACTACTGATTACTTGCATCTAAATTATGATCAAAGATTTGTCAGTTTTTACTCCAGGGAAATATAGGAAATTCCTAGATTATGGTTTTACTTGTGACTCATTATTTTACCTTTAAGTAACAATTATAGCTACTTTTATGTTAATAATTGAAAAATTATTAGATAATCCTGGATCCTTGCTGTGAAATTCAGAGACAAATGCAACCATAGTTGCAAAGTATACTTTTCCTGTGTACATATATAATAATGGTTCAATTTTACTTAAAGCAAATAATAAGTGACTAGCTATAGTAACAAAAATCTGAAAACAAAAATAAGACATGGGCTATGTCTAATTTCCATAGCCGACATTTACTGAGTTTTTCTATGTGCTTAAGAAGCAATCTAAGTATTTCACATATATTTACTGCATTTCACTTCCTTCATAACATCTGTATGAGAAATGTATTATTATCTCTATATTAGAGATTAAAATGCTGTGAAAAAGAATAACCTTCCAAAGGTTATATAGTTGAGTCCAAGGATCCCTACTCAGCCAGATTCCTGTTTTTATTTACATATATAGTAATGTATTTGTTTATATTTATATATACACATTATTACATAACATATTTTATGAATATAGAGCTGGTTCTGCTTCAGAAGTGTCTATTCAAAATATAATAAAACAAATTATTTTATGTATATATAAAATACAGATAATGCATCATAAACAGTTGAGTGTTTTTGAAAAAGCCATGGGGAGACATTGCTAACACTTGATTCTATTTTATTGTTATCTGTTGGACCCTTTTATGTATTTTTCCACACATTTTATAAGCTAAACAAAATCCTCTTACAATATCATGGAATGTTTGATTGCTTTTTAAAAAATTAAATAATGAAATAACTAACAATTCGTTACTAACCACTTTTTTCTCTCTTCACTTTTTCCTTCCTGTTTTCTAGATGAGGAAGAAGGCAAGTTCACGTTTCTTTTTTAGACTGAGGATATTTTTGTAAAGTTTGAGAGCTCGTTTAAAGGGACAGGGTTAGCAATTAGCTAGCAGCCTCTTTCTGGCACGCCACCTTCACGGGGGACCTTTCCCAGCAGGGGGGCGCGGGCAGTCCCTGTTCCCTAGAAACCATGAATTTGCAGATGCCTATTTGGTAGAGCCCTGCTGACATTCTGGTGTTCATCTTTCAAGCAGTAAAATCTCATGTCAAAATAGCTTTGTTTCCAAATACTGAGTAGTAAAAAATACATCCCTGAAGGTAACTACTTGTGCTAAAATTTTAATCATGTGACACGCAAAAATGAATTATATAGATTAACAATTACAAAGTGACATGACACAAATTATTATAATAACTTCAAAGAAAGTGGTAATTTTTTACCTATCCAGACATAATATGTAGGGTTATCTAATTTTCCTCCAGATTATTGGCACATGATTACTTAATTTGAGCAACAGTTATATTCTACCAAGATGGAAGTGTTATTTTCCTTTTGTTTTTAAAGACAAAGTAAATTAAACCACATAAATTTGTTAAAGATCAAACTCTATTTGAGCTTCTTTGAAATGAATATATGTTTGAAATTGCTGGGTTTTTTTTTGGGGGGGGGCTGGAAATCAGAATAATTTTGAATAGAATTCTGGTTTTAAAACTGAATTTAGCCTATCTCAATTTTTTCAAGTTTTAAAAATTACCACTTTTATGACCAGATTTTAAAATCTCATTTGCTTCATCTCATTTGCTTTTTTGACCTAAAAAGATAAATACATGCCTCCTAAAATAATATTTTAGAAACATAGCACCATTCTATGATCAGGTATTTAGAGAAATATATTTCTGTCACATGCTTTATTATTTAAGCTAAGTCTGCATGTTTCACAATTATGAAGTTCAGGAGGAAAAATATAATTGCTGTTTGTTTCTTTTTTAGGTCACCAGTCATTTATGGCTCCTTCTTGTAGCGTTTTGCACTGCCCTGCTGCTTGCACCTGTAGCAACAATATCGTAGACTGTCGTGGGAAAGGTCTCACTGAGATCCCCACAAATCTGCCAGAGACCATCACAGAAATGTACGTGCCCTGAAATTTTTTCTTATCCCTCCACCTCCCCAGTGAATCAAACCTTAATTTTCTTTAGGAGATTCTGGGTTTATCAAAGGCACATCTGATCAATTAACTTAAACAAACGTTCCTTTCAGAAGTGTATTGGCCTTTGCTCTGTTCAATTAAATACATATCTTGTTAAAGTGGCTAGGATTTGGCAGGGGCCGGGGGAACAGGGAGAATTAAAAGGAATGCATTTTAAGGAATAACAATACTTTCTTCACCTGAAAAAGCAGTCATTAGGCTATTTAGGAAAAATAAAACAATTAGGATAGTTTGTATCTAGTCCATCCTCTCTGATCTGTAGATCTGCTGTTATCCATTTCCAGTTTAGTGCAGTGGGAGTACAAAGTGATAGAGCTGCTTTAATAAACCATAGAAACAAGAGAGCAAGATGCTGCTCTGCCTCCTCAAAAGCTCACGTTTTAAAATGCAGTTTCACTATTTTGTTCGAATTGATAGTTCAATGCAAAGTGTAAAAACAATAATATTATTAAGTCAAGTATAAAGATTTCTTTTTAATTAGTGGGAATTTTAGCCTATTTGAGCCAATAACTACCTCCATCAAAAGTGAAATTCTCATGATAAGGTATTATATACATGTTTTGTGTGCAGCTGCTGAATACGTTTCTATGTCCTTGCCAAATATAAGTCATGTGGATAAAACAAGGTCACATATGATGCAAAATGGAATGCTTTTACCATCTGGGGAAGTAAGCACTAGGGAAAATCCTTACCTCAATATCCATTTATTAAGAAAGCCCCTCTTAACCACCCAGCCCATCATATTATTGTTTTATAGGCTGCTTCTAAATTGTAACTAAAAAAATGGTTTTGGATGTTCTTGTATGAAATAATAAAATAGGAACAGCTTTGTGTGGTAGGCCTACAAAGTAGACAAAAAAATTTTTATTTTTAAAAACTTCTCATTTTTTAACCAGTTTGTTTAATTGCTATAATAATGTAACTGCTCTAATTCACTTTATATAAAAACAACCTTAGTTCACAAGACCATTATTTTAAAGTACCTAATATGTGCTTTACAGTGGGCTTAGAGCTTTGCAGTGTAAGACATGATTCTCTGCAGAAACTCTAGAATCTGTAGAGATTTGACACAGACACCAAATAATGTAGGCACATAATAATATTATTCTCATCAAAATTTAAATTGTTGTGACACTACCTCTCCAATATAAGACATTTGTAAGTATTTTTTTAGCTGAATCTTGAAAAAAGAATAAGATACAATTTGGGATGAGTGGGTGACATTCCTGAAAGAGAAATGTTGGCAGCAAAGGGCAGAGGTGGCAATAAGCATTATGTTTGAGAGATTGTGCAGTTGAACCTAATTAGAACAACAGGTTCATGTTGTGACATCATGGAAAATAATGCCCTAAAAAGGACATCTAATTTTAAAGCCACAGATAACTTAAGGCCTTTAAGCTTAGTCAGAAGATATTAGATGTGATAAAGTAGATAGTAGAAAGATATAGTGAGTTTTTTAATAAGGGAGTAGTATATTCATTTATCCAGGCAGAAGCACTTATTAAGTAACCACTTACTAAACAAAGGCACCATGAATTCTCCAGAGATCTTCCATCAAGTGGCTAGCAAATTTGACATGCAAATTAAAAACTATGAAATGAAGTACAAAGTAAAAAAGTCAATGTACACTATTCTGGTCATGAGTACACCCGAAGCCCAGACCTCACCGCTATACAACATACCCATGTAACAAAACTTGACTGTATTCTCCTAAATCTATTGAAATTAAAAAAAAAAAATTCTAATAGATGAACATATCAAATTCAAGGTATTATAGAGGACATAAAGTGGCGGGCAAGATACAGTGGTTAATTACAATCAGAAAGTTTTCATTGGAACCCCAGGTTTACCTACCATTTACTATCTGTGAGACTGTGGCAAGTTACTGTCCTCTATGAGCCTGTCTCCTCATCTAAAACTAGGTGTTACGGTCAGTTTGAAATTAAATAATTAACACATGTACAGCTATATGTGGTTAGCATAGAGTGATCATTACATAAATGATACATTAATCATGGAAGCCTTCTTGTGGAAGTTAACACCCAAGCTAGGCCTTGAAAGATAGGTAGCAAATGGAAATACAGAGATGATAAAGAGGATTTCAGAATTAATAGACCACCCAGAGCATAAGCAATAGGAATGGAAGTACAAGACATTGTCAAGCAGGACCTGGCTGGTATTTGATGCCTGAGATAGTACTGGAAAATGAAGTTGCAAAGGTAGATTGGAGCCAATTCATGGAAGCTCTTGTTAGTGTAAGGATCTTAGGCTGTATTTGGAATGCATTTGAGCATAGGAATCTTCTAGAAGAATTAGTGTGATAGATGCCTGCCAGTGATTTGGCGAAAGGAGAGAATATAAGGCAGGAGGCTTCCTAGGAGGCTATTACATTGGTCCGGGGGGGGGGATGTCAGAAGAGCAGGAGCTAGTCAGTAACAGTAGGAATGGTGATGTGGAAACAGACATGATAGGTAATGTCCGGGCAGAATTAATGGCACTTGACATTTAATGAGATGAGGGAGTAATGTAGAAAAATAAACCAAAGACGATGCTGATGCCAGAGTTTCAGGTATGAGTGATGGGCAGGTTGTGGTTATATCACTGCATTTAAGAAGCTGAGGAACAGACCAATCCCAGGGAGAAAGATGATGGTGAGCTCAATCTGTAAAATACTGAAATACTAATGACACATCCAGCAGTACTGAAAGAATACAGATTATAATAATTTTGGAGCAAGACAAAAACTTGAGACAAGTATTTCAGGGTAATTAACACGATAAAAAAACAAAGTTGATAGTTGAAGCCATCAATTTTCCAATGGGAAGGAGAGTAAGAAAAGAGATGCCCAAGAATCTAAATAAAAACAGCAAAGGGCTCTAACAGGGCAGGGAGGAAGGGTTTTCTAGGAAAAATGATTTGCAGAGGCAGATACTGCTGCTAATGAACCAACCTGAGATCTAAGAGGTCTTTGAACTTGTCCAGCATATTGTTCTTGGAGGATTCAATTTTGATAGAATGGTAGGTAAGTAAGCCACTTTTTAGAGTGTTAAGAAAGGGAGTATTGATGATTATTGGAGAGAGTGGATATGGAGCAGTTTGAAGAGTTTGGCTGAGAAAAGATTTTTAAAAAATCCTTTTAAAAAAAGACAGTTGTTGCTATAAAGGACAAACTTGGGTTTATTTTAAGATGAAAAAACCTGCAACCATTAGAAGTCAGAAAGAAAGAATAGGTTTAAAGAGAAATGTGAAAGGGTTAGAATTGAATAAGATACATGTGGGGGCAAGATGATTCCAGACACAGGAGGGAATCGATCCAATCCAGATCATAGGAAAGGAGAACAAAAAGCTGCTGTAGGTAAACAAAAGGAGAGAATAAGTTGTAGACATAACATATTGAAAGCAATATGAGACATTTAAAATGGTTTATGTTATGTAGTCTATTTTATTTTTTATCGTAATGCTTTTCTTCTACTTAGTATGCTCTTTAGATTTTGTGTAATGGTTGGATTTAGTAGCATAAAAGTTATACTAAATAACACGTCCCATTGGGTTTGCCATGTTGAGGAGGTGGTGTAGCAGGTAATGATACAATAAATTAAATTTATAAGGAGAGATGAAAACATATGTGAAGCTCTAGGTGAATTTTACTTCTCTGATTATTACATTATCAGCTTTATCAGTAGAGCATCTGGTAATAAATTATATTGATCTTCAACTCCAACAAAATACCTCCATTTTCATTCATTATAGTACATAACTTACTAGCTTAGTAATTCATTTCTTTTATTACTCCCTTATTTTTTATAAGAATAAAGAATATCAGTAAGATTATGAAATGTGGAAATGAAGCTATATACATCTTTTTATCTTTATAGATTCAAGGTTTTTAATACATGATGAACTGAAAATTATAAATTCCCCTCCATATTATTCACATATGTTTCTTAAGTCTGGGTTTTTACCATAAATTGTCAGTAGAATTTCTTTATTGTAAGTTATCAAATATTTCATTTAATAATGTTGACTTGATTTCCTGCTGTGTGATGTCTTTATTCTTGCACCTGTCTCAATATAATTCTAGAAAAAAAGAAAGCGTGTATGTGTTATATAGGAGTGATAAACTGCCTATAAATCTAGGTAGAAAAACATGACTCATTCTTTTTTATTCTACATTGTGTTTGCAACTACAAATTCATACTTCTGGTATACACTAACACAATTATTTGTTAAACTATAGAAATGAAATATTCTTTTAAAGTCAGAATTGAAATAATTTGGAGAAGGAATAATAGAAAGAGACTAACATTTATTTAATACCTGTACTGCTGCATACTTTATACACATTATATAATTTGATCTTCTCATTGACCTGTGATGAGGTATTTATGAAATTAAATAAAATATGAAAACTAATGCAGAGGCATATGCCAGATAAAGACTGGTGGTTTTCTCCAAGAGGCCTCATTACAGCAATTATTTTACCATGGTGCAGGAGCTGCCTTCCCATTTGTAGGCTAGGAATCTGATTTTGACTGCACCTAATTATCACATTTTGTAATTATGTAAGTATTTGTGTGTTTCTTTTTTAACATCTGTCTTCCCTACTAAAGTTATAAGCTCTACAAAGGCAATAACCAGTTCTTTTCTGATCACTACTGGATACCCAGCAAGAAATTTAGTACCTTAGCACATAGCAAGCACTTGATAAATATTTATTAGGTGAATGGATAACTTAAAAATTAATCAAACGTGTAGAGCAGATTTGTCTCTGAAAAGATGGAGCTGTATTAACCAAGATTAATAAATAAAACCATAGGGAGCAACCCATTATCACCTGTAAACAAACTGGTACTTTTTAAGCATAATATCAGTTAAGAGAAAAGTTAGATGAATATAATGTTTAATAGCATGGGCTAAAATGCGGCTAGAATACTAAAACATCATTAATAAAATTTCCCTGTTCCTCATACTGGTTTGCATTCCACTCTCTACGTATTTCTAGATCTTTTTCTTTATTCTCAGCTGACCAAGACAGCATCTAATAGGTACCCTTTTGTTGAGATATATTAATTATTTCAGTCATCTTACAAATAAGTTTTAGACATCTTTCTCTAACGTCATATTTCCTCTGTAAGGAAGCCTATAGACATTTAACTCAAATCTCTCAAAGACTGACAGTTTTATTTTTTAAGAAAAAATGTTTTCATTATTTATTAAAAAAAGAGTCAAAAAATTAAGAAATTTCTTAAAGAAAAAAAATCAATTGGGAAGTGGTTAAGTTGGCTTCAATCTTAGATTTTCTTGATTCTACAGCCTGTGTTTCTTCCTTGATCAAGTTGTAAGAGAGGTAGCCATAGCTTGGTCTTGCTGGGAGGAAAAATTGAAAAAATCATGAAGAGACTGATACTCAGAAAAACAGGACAAAAGATATGTTAAGAAATTTACCTATGAAGAGAACTTAGAACAAGCAGAGAGAAAAACAAAGTGTTAACATGTAAGATTGTTTGCAAAACTGAGAGCTGTTTTATATTACTTTATGTCTAGAACTACTAATTGTCATCTTTCCTATTCTCTGTTAAATGTTCTCATATCTGAATTTTCTCTGCACAAAACTCATCAAAGTTTAATATTTTAATTAATGTGAAACTATCCCATGAGACTGCAAGCTTGATGAGGGCAAAGCCATGTCTATTTTCCTCACCATTTCTTCCCTAATACTTAGCGCAGTGTGGGTGGGGAGAACAGTGTTGTGAGAAGGTGGAGGAGGTCTCAGGCATACCGTCTGGAGAGCCTCCAACTCTCCATTTTTCATAGTAAAAAAAAAAAGTGACAAAGCAATATGGACCAATGTTGAGAATATAGAGGGGGAAAATAGAATGTGTAATGTAATAAAATTAGGTGTAAAATAATGAAGCTGTTGCTCCCTGAAAACCTTCCCAGCCCTTTGCTGCTTTGAACTCTGCTGATTGAACACTTTGTTTGCAAACAGATGGAATGCCACAGGCAAGTCTATAGAGGATCTGGTCCATGGCAACAAAATCACTAATAGCAAACCAATTTTATATATCAAATCCTCAGAATTAATTTCTTAAGTCATATTTTGAGGTATAAAATTTTGAATATGATGTGTTAGATTGCTATAAGGTGGACATTTAGTTCCTTCAATCCAGTTATAAGTTTCCTATAGCATATGGCCTTTCAAACTATTATGCAAAAGTTTCATAAATCGTGGAGCATAGTTATAAAGAACATAGGTTGTACAATTTAGTATGTCTTGTTTATTCTGATATCCTCCTGCCTTGGCTTCCTTTTCAAGGCTCAGAAGCTGGAAGCCTCACAGTTCTTTCTGTTCACGTATCTGAAAGAAGATCAGGGAAATGTTCAAATGATGAGAAGAGAAAGGAAGGTAGCAGAGTTCTCAGACACAAAACCAATCTTGTGAGAGTTGTTTCGATGTTTTCAAAGATGTATTGCAGCATCTCAGAAGTTATAAGACTTTTAGACATGCTATTCAAATAGGTAAAATATAAAGGAAATGCAATTTGTTGAGTAAACTCACTGAACTATTTTTACTGGTCCAGTAATAAAGAAGGCTCTTTCAAAGAGAATCATAATGATGAAGATTGAATATTAGATTTGGAAGTACTTTTGGTCTTTACTTTCCTCTCGATCCCTTGCATGCATAATTGTAAAGAAATGAAAGTAAGAATGATTTTTCAATGCTATATTTGATTTCAGCTTGCATTTGTAATATAGAACACAACCTTAAAAATTTCTTAATTTTGTCCATTTCTATTTACATAAATGCTTCCTCTCATATATACTTCACCCGTTTTGCATGCTATTTCTGCATTGCTCCCTCAGAAATTTGAATCCTCAATTATATTAAATAATACTTACTCAGTTTTGAATCCACATATTTCAGAGTCATCTGACTTTCTGTATATAAAGATATGCAAATTAAATTTCATCAACTTATCTTTAAATAGCCTATTCTGTGCTGGTTGATTTAAAAGAATTACAGATACTCATAAAAATAAAGCATCACTTTTAGATTGTTTAGCACATACTTAGTAATATCTCAACTAATAGTACATCTTTCATGCTGTGTAATTAGTTGATTTTATTTTAATAATGCTAAATTTTTAAAACTAAATTTAAAAAATAAACCCACTGTACAATTTGGCCAATTTTTCATAGCACAGGTAGATAAACTTGACTTTGTTATCTAGACGATATTGATAAAATATCTAAGTAAGGCAAATGGTACCATTTTTTAATGTAACTTGGTATAAAAGAAGTAAATAGTCAATAATCTGAGTTTGTCTTGTTAAACAACAAGTAGGTTGATCATTTCAAAGTGCAATTGTTTTGACTATGAAAGAATTTAATTGTAATAAAATGCAATAGAAAATAGGCAGAGTTAAGAAAATGTTATAAAAGTTAACATATGAACAATTCTACTTTAGTTCATAGTTTTATTAGAGCACTTGTTAACAACTGGAACACTTGTTAGCATTTTGCAGTTTTACATATTCCAGATATTTTTGTTCCTTCAGATCCACCCACAGAATTAGCTAACCTATAGTATGGCTTTGGCTTTGCATTTTATATTTTTTACAATTCTGTACTCTTCAGATTAGGTAATATATAAACTCTCAATATTTTATGTCTATTAGAAATATAGATGACAGTACTTTTTATAAAGCATCTTGTATAGGAGTTAACATGTTCTTTTTGATAAAAAATTTGCCAAAACATTTTTGAAATTGTTCATTTTATTTCTTTACTACTGAAACAATATAGAAAGCTATATATTCTCCAAAGGTTAGCAGAAACCTTTTAATTTTTCATACTTTAGAAAACAGTTTTTTTAGTGTTTTTAACATAAACCTGGTTTTAGAAAAGGAGCTATCATTCTGATGTAGGGAATTCGAATTAAATTCTCAAATTTTGCTCTGAGATCCTCATAATAGCAGAAACTACATATGTATTCCCTATATGCCATTAAATTACTAGCCCAAGAACATACACAAGTCAATATTAGTTGAACTCTGATTATATGCTAGCATACATATGGTTAGAAAAACAAAATGCCATGATTCTTTTCTGGAATTTTGAAAAATTAGATGAGTAGTCACAAAGTCATTTTATATAAAAGAAGTTTTTTCATGTAAACATTAATCATCATTTTTATTTCCTAATGTTTTTTGGGTTGTATTTTCTTAAGTTTTCATATCATGATTTCATAAGAAAGGCCCAGAAAATGATACAATAATTTAACTTCTTAAAAACTGCATAGTGCCAATTCATTATTCAACATAGAAAGCAGAGCTCTCCAATATGTTACCTCAGAACAAATGTCTCATGTTAATTCTTAGTTGTCAGTAGCCACACTTAGTATACTCCCTCAGCAACTTTAAGTCTACAGCAAAACTATTTAAGATAAATTATGTAAAATGCATTTATATATAGATTAAACTATCTTTCAGTAGTTCCATAGGCTATGATTGAGTTCACTATTAGTCATTGGAGTGTTTTCATCTATATTTTGGCAGAATTCCCAATTTCATATGCATATCCTGAGTAATCTTTAATTGCCACTGACAGAATAGTAGAATAGAAAATACTCTACCATTGAAAGAATAGTAGAAAAATTATCTTTAAAGGGCTATATATATTCATTACATGCAAAGAAATCGTTTTTATTAAGACTTTGTGTTCATGATAAGAAAATTATTTGTTTTTACCTATTTCCCCCTACGTATTTCTTATCTGTACCTAATTTCTCCCAAAATTATGTATGTAACATATATGTAATACATACATATACCCATACATGAAAACACTTTATATGCATTTTTGGTTGAGTTGTGTGATTATTTAAGCAGAAAGCTATATAATGGCTTTTTTAAGAGGAAAAACACAGAAGATTGAATCACGTTTTTGTAATATTTATAGTTAAGAAGTGGAAATGAGTATAATGAAACTATAAATAAATTGGAGAAGAAGAAATATTAAAATGACAAGGGCAGAGATTAAGGTGGTAAGGAAAAACAGAAACCCCAACTCGTTTCTCTTAAAAAGTCCTAAGAATTTGATTAGTACTATTGCAACAGAAGAAAGACATTTAGAAAAATAGCATTTTTGTTTCATGTACTACATACTCAACAAACATTTCCGAGTGCCTACTCTGCATCAGAACACAGGCCCAGACTTCAAAATGTTTACAGTGGAGAGAATTGAAGCTTTATACAAACAGAAATTTTAAAACTATATGATAAGTGATAGAACACATATGCACAAAGAACATAGAGGAAGCCAGCCTTGATCTGCCTGGGAGAATCAAGTAACCTTCAGGTAAGAGGATGTGTTTTGCAGGCAGAGAAATTGGGGACTTTGCTAGACAGAGCTGAAAGAGCGCATGCAAAGTGCCAAGAAAGTGATAGGGTACTTTGTTTTTGGAGGAATTAAACATTTCTAGTTGTTAGAACATACAGCAGAAGCCAAATCTTAGAGAGACTTCTTCAAGTCATGATGGCAGTAGGATACAAGGAAAATTTTTGAGCATGGTAGTATAGCATGATTAGATTTATTTGTTAGGAAAAATTGCTCTAACATGGAGTGGAGAGTGATTTGGAGGAAAGAAGCCCGCTGAGAATGTGCTAGCAACAGTCTCTATAGTGATGATGAAGGCAAGCTGAGCAGCAGATAGTGATGAGAAATTATTCCAAGAGGTAACTCTAGTGCTAATGCAGTTGACTCCCCCCTAGAACTTCTACAGGAAAAAACTGGAAACCCCGCAAATGTAAAATAAGACCTGTGTAGACGCTAACATATAAATGAAGATACTTGGGGTCACAGTCATAGTATTATTCATTCTCAGAATGAATGAATGTGTCATTTGCTTTTTCAACAATTATGTTATAGATATATGGCTAATCAGCTGGAAAGACTGAGTTGAAAGTTTATGTAGTTCAAATACTACTAGTGATTGCAGTGTTATCTAAACTTTAGGAAAGAGATGATGGATAACTTAGGAGAATAACTCAGTGCAGGGATAGGGAAGAATGCAAACTACTATCTACTCATTGAGTAATTGTTAAGTGATGTATAAAGATGATTTTGTAATGTTTTTAAAACTAAAATGATTAGCAAATGGGTGACTTAGCTCAGTGCATAATTCATGGTAAGTGTCTACATTTCATTTAGTTATAAATGAGAAAGAAAGCAGAACCTCTAAGTGTTTTTCTTTCTTGAGTTGATAAAAAAATTATATATGAAAACAAAATGTTAGTGACATTATGAATATACTCTGTCCCCCTGAAATCAGTGGGCCATGTGGCTAAGCCCATTTTTTTGCTCTAAGTCTAAATCATTTGATTGCATATATTGAGTATATCTTTGCATTTGAATACGTGTCCATGTGAATACATGCATGAAAATTTTAACACTCAGAAAGCACACACATACACTCATGCACACACACGTAGTTTTGTCTTACTGTAAATGCTTTAAGACCAAATGGAAAAAGAATCATTTCTCAACTATAAAAGCATCAATTGAATTTATGCTAAGGGGAATGTATCCTAAAATGACATCACAAGAAATAAAATAAAATTAAGGAAATGAATAATTTTCAGGAACAAGTTCATCCCAAGACAGGGATGGCTGATAACCAGTTAGTATAGACACAATCTTAAGGCAAAAATGCTAGATATATGCAAAGTCTGTCCCTTTAGAGGCCAATATTCACTCAGCTGCTGAAGATAGTTATTAAATTTATAAATTTCTAGAGACTGCAATTATAAAACAGAAATAATATTGTAGGCTAAAGTATGTTTGGTCATTTTATGGAGGGACATATGAAGGATTTCAGTGGACTGCATTTACTGCCAAAGTTGGAAATAACATCCCAGAAATATAAAGTACTTATGCTAGAATTATTATGTAATAGACAAAAGAATCCTTAATGTCAAAGAAATATTGTTGTTTCCTCCTTTCCAAATGCTGGGCCAATGTTACCTATGATGAGAATGTATTGGTTATACTGAGCAATTTAAGATTCAGAAGCTGGAGTCATTCTTCCTCCCTCCTCTCACTCCGTTAAATCTAGGCTTTATTCTCTGGCAGCTGTTTTTGCCATTTACGTTAAAAGCAGATGGAGAAAATGCAAAGAACTGTCAGTTTTATTGCCATGTATAATCAGCATCTGGGCTGTATGTTACAGAAACAATCAATCCAAACAAATACTTTACTGGATTTTATAAAAACTTCTTTTGTGTTTCTAAGATAGTCCCCAAATTAGAGAAAGTGCTATATTTTAATCATGTTGACCATGGACATTGCAAGCAGTTATATTGTTTCAGCTTCAGTGTGAATGGTGTATGTGTGTATGTTTTTGATATACAGTTACTGAGTTATCTGCAATACTGTACTGCTAATTTGTTTAAAAACATCATTTGGAGCCATATATATTTATTTCACATTAGAGATCCAATCATGTGTCAGGTTTAGTCCTTTGTATAATGTGTGAGTGTATATGTGTGTGTGTGTGTGTACAGTAGTCCCCCCTTATCCACGGTTTTGCTCTCTGTAGTTCCAGTTACCCACAGTCAACCACGATCAGAAAATATTAACAGTATTTTGAAAGAAAGAGAGAGACCACATTCACATAACTTTTATTACAGTACATTGTTAATAATTTTTCTATTTTATTATTACTTGTTAATCTTTTACTATGCCTAGTTTATAAGTTAAACTTTATCATAGGTATGAATATATATGAACAAACATAGCATACATAGGGTTTAGTACTATCCATGGTTTCAGGATCCACTGGAGGTCTTAGAATGTATCCCCTGTGGGTAAGGGGGGACTACTATACATGCTGTAGACTTTTTATTATGTAGTGCTATGTATTATATTTGTGATTAGCTAATACACATATATAGCCCCATAATTTTATTCTTTTGCTGATTTGGGGTAAGAAACAAAATACCATATTTTTTTTTACACTTCCTATAATTTTGACCAAAACATTTATGGTAAGTTCTATATTCCCCATTTTTCAGAAAGAAAAACTGACACACAGGAGAAAGAAAGTAACTTTTGTAATGTCCACAGAGCTAATCACTGGCAGATTCTGAATTTAATTCAAGTCTATGTGAGTCCAAAGCTCATAATTTTAATCATTAAATGACAATTTTTTTTATTTTTACATATTTATGTATACAGAGCATATAAATGCCTCCTGAGGAGGGCTATTTAAGAATTGGCATATGGATGTTATTTTCTATAGTTTTTTAAAATAATATAATTTTTCAAACATTGAGAATATCATCTAAGAATTAAATGCTAATGAGCTGAAAGTGTCATTAAAGCATGCTAATATTCTTCCATATCTTGTAAATAGCTTCAGAACTAGTTGGGGTTTTTTAATTGCCCAATCATACTTACATTGTTTACTCATGAAAGATCTGCTCACTGCTAATGACTGCAGAGTATTTTATATGTCACAGAGCCCAGCAGTCCACAAGTGACAGAATTGGAATTCATTGGGCTAAAAATTGTACCTACACATAATTGACATGTTCTAAAGGTCTTGAATATTAAAGCAGAGGGATAGTACGTGATTTTCTATGTTCTATAACTTTTGAAATAGACACCATAAAGTGATAGATATTGTCTTTCATTCTTTAGGAACTCTAAAGGTTTAAAGACATGTAGGATAAAAGAGCAGTACTTAGAGAGCAGGAGAAAAAAAATTAGGTGTGTGGGGGGAAGAAGGGTCTTTTATTGGCTAAACATTCTTCTGAGTTTCTTTTTTTATAGGAGCAGTTGGAAATTATCTCTATTTTCTCATATTATTGAGCATGTAACTAAAATTTCCTTCTAATTTTGGAGTGGTAATAGCCATTGCTTTGGAGGGTGTGTGTGTGTGTGTGTGTGTGTGTGTGTTTGATAGAATGTTTTGCAATCATTAACATAAATTTTGTGTAGACAAAGGGCTGGCCCCTTTTACATAAAAATATCTTCCTTTTAATATGTGTTTTATTGGATTTTCTTCCACATTCACTTTGCTAAATCTATGTTTATTTCAAAACTCACAATATTGAATTTTCTCTGAAGGACTAGCATTTGGAACTCTTTTAATTATGGTGAATTTTATCCACAGCATGCAAATATATCTTAGCCATTACACTACCTATGTTTGTAACCCTGGAATGTTTTTAATTAGCTTCTTTATGGAACAATGTATTCAAATTTTCACTCTATAAAATTCAGCCAATTCTATGCTATTAAGGCACAAAATTAGGGGGCAGCAATGCTAGAAAATGTAAATTTCATTTGCTTTTTTTTTTTCTTTAACCTGAAACTCTAATATTTCTATTCCTTCATTTTTATAATCTGGTTTAAATACTTTCCCCCTTTTTGTAGGAAGAAGGACACCATTTGAGATGAATATTGTTTGCAGTTTATCAAATATATTCTAAAGTTCTTGTAATAAAAAAGAAAAGCACTTTATCCTAAAGACCTAAAATTTGACAAGAAGTATAATTAGTTTCTTATTTTTCCACTAAAGAAAAGACAACAGACATTCTGAAATGTTTTAAAATTTATTGTTTGACGTCTGTCAGTAGTAGAATATTTTCCTGCTTAAGAATCTGTCTCTTTGAATGAAGGATGCAATTATGTCTTGCTTTAATGAACTGCTGAGACAGTATGATAAATACCAATTAGCTGCTGAGTCAGTGTAGATAACGATACAAGCTCTAGTTCAAATACTTTCTTTTCTTGGAACCAAGATGAAAATAAATAGATAAATAAAAGTGACCAAATCCATTGTACATGTCATTGTTCAGCTTTCTGTTGTATATGTTGTAAATGAAATAGTCTGCAATGTGAAGATGAAGTCACGGTAAACTGCAGTAACAAATGATACGTGCAATACACTATATTATATTTGAAGTATTATTTTTGCATATAAAATAGAGTACTATTTCATCATGAATTCTCCTTGTTTTATAAATTTTTGAGTATGTATTTTCTAACAAAATTTATTGTATATCTTTTTTTGTTTTGTTTGCTTTAATAGTGATATTTATCAATGAAATTCATAATAGATTAAACACAAATTACCATAATGACATGTATTTGAGTGCCATTAGAAAAACTTGTGATCATTGTAAGTATTCTAGATTGTGAGACTCTAAAATAATAAATGAATTTTAAAATTTCTAAGGAAGATCTTCATTTATATAAAATTATGGAATTAGTTTGACCACATTTGTCAAAGTTATTGACATTTCAGAAGTCTCAATGATGAATATAGAATTTTAAAAAAAGTTATATCAAAGAAATTAGGTTTGAAATCTGACTGGAAAAGTAGGCTCTTTATCAATAAAACCTCCATGAGGGTATGAACAAGTCTGCTTTTGATCACCATTGAATTCCAATCATATAGCACAGTATTTTGTGCAGAGTAGACATTAAATATTAGTAAGGCAAATGAATAAAGAATGAATTATTAAGTACTGGTTTCTTTAGATTATTTTTAAGAAACTGAAATAATATCTATGGAAAGTAATTATATTAAGTAGTTTTGCATTACTGTCAAAAGAAATCTATTCATCATCAAGAATTATTAATTTTTCCTTATCATAGTGCTATGTTATTGTGAGCAAATCTTTAACACATTGAAATGATATTTTATTGGCCAGGACTCAAAGAAAGTCCTCTAACTAGTCAATAATGTTCCACCTATAGCTTGTTTTCTTCGTATTTTTATTGATTACATTTTAAGCTTCTTAAAATTTAACTATAAGAATGAATCAAGGTAAAAAAAAGTTTCTCTAAACCATCTATTCAGAACATTCTACTCAATAATGTAATGGTGAAATGATTTAAATGCCCTTTGCGATGTTTAGAACTTTTGGAAAAAAATACCCTTACTTAAGACCTGGATAAATAGTGCAAATGCTGAATGCATATTTTCTTTGTAGGATTTATTCCTGTCTTATGGAGTAAATCTTCCCTTAGGAGCCAACAACCTGGTGAGCAGGGTTATGTGAAAAATGTATAGAATACAGTGAAATAAGAACAGAGGAGTTAAGAGCATGCCTTTGGGTATATAGGGAAAAGCACAACTAACCATACCTCAGAAAATGAAGGCTTCAGAAGGAGATCACGCTTTAATTGTCTTAAAATAAATAAACAATATTAATAACAGTGTAAAATTATCACTAACCTAAATGTCTAATAGTAGGGAAGGATTAAAGAAATAGGGTATATTTTGACAATGAAATATTATGAAGCCATTAAAAGTAATGTTTTCCAAAATTCTTAATAATATAAGAAAACATGTATGATATGATATTGGGTGTAAAGATGTAAAAATTCTATATATGATAAGTCCTCAATTGTTTAAAACGTGTAAGCAAAAAAGAAACTATAGTAAAATTCACTGATCTGAGTAGTGTATTACAAATTATTTTAATTGTTTTCCTTACATAGTTTTACATTTCTCAAACTTCTGTCTTTTGGAGAGGGAGAAATCATTGGCAAAATTTAAGATTATAGAAAAGTGATTTTACTTTTTGTATGAGAGAGGAGGGTATGGAAAGTTGGGAAATAACTGTATTCAGGGGATTAAATAGTGAAACCATAATTGACATAGAGAAGAGAAAGCATCAAGAATTAGTACAGTAAGAACCAGGGCCAGATAGTGTCACATCCTAAGAGAAGGAGGATTCTTAGCAATATCAAATGTTACAGTGAGTTCCCGAGTGATGAAAATCTAGGAGACCCATTGCATATGGAGATAAAGAGGTCCAGAGAGTAAACCCTGAGACCGTTGAAGAACCCGTGGCCCTGTGAGAAGGGCTTTGGAATCAGAAAAGACCAAAATGTAGGCGATTTGATTTAACCTCCTAGGCATATTTGGTTTGCTTGATTTTATTTCATTAAATGTTAGTAATATATATATGGATGTTAAACTATTACCAACATTCAATAAAATGAGCCAATGTATATGACACATATAGTCAATATATATTGTCATTATATGTATACATAAATACTTAAAATATATACATATATATGTATGTGTGTATATGAGGGCTGTCTGGAAAGTATCCAGCCATGTAATATGAAAAATTATATTAACAATGGCTGTATACTTTTCAGACAGCCCTCGTATATATGTATATATTTTTTTTTTAATCCAGGCTGGAAAATAGTGCTCATGTCAGGTGAGCTTTATTTTTCTATTGAAGATGAATTCTATTCTTCTACTTAAAAATAGAGGAATTTAATATGGTGAATGAGTTAAACAGTCCTAGGAAGGTGACAGAGAGAAAAAGCTGCTGCCTGCCCAGGGCTACAAAGAGGAAAGAAGAAGGTGATGTTATACAAAGTTAGGAGGTGGCCCCAGCAGGAACTAAAATTAAGAAGGAGAGGAGACTGCTGCTGTGGAAATCTCCTGATACAGAGAAGAGGAAAAATACCCTGGCTTGTCCCCTCCCGCCACCCCTCAGTCTCCCACCAGTGTCTCTCATTGGCCAAATCTCACAGGAGCCAGTTGGCAAGTGATCTGGGATGTATGAATCACTGGAGTCAGCTTTCTGGGATACAGAGCAGAACAGAAGAGAAGGGGGCGGGAAATGTTTATGAGGAGGTTTATATGTTTATAAAGGAGGCTGAGAGGCAACATTTTTTGATGGACTAAAATATTTACCAAATGGCTTCGTGAAATCTACTTCTTTCTGTCTTTCATAACTAGATGGATAAAATCTTGTCTTTCTCTGTTAGCAGGACCGTAGAGTAGATATGTCAGAGAGTTATTTTCAACTCTGTGATTTTAGTGTATCATAAAAGTACTTCAGTTGTGTTTTAGAATGCACTTTGCTGCAGTGATTTTTATGTGAAATATTCAGATAGTGAATTGATATAGTTCAGACTGTCTTACTGAAAATCTCTGTAGCATATGTGGATTTAGAATTTAAGATTTTGCCTCATAAGAACCTTCAAAATTAATTTTGTGAGTATAACAGTTATTTTTTTCAATCTATAATATGCTTTCTGTAGACGAAGTAAAAGGTTTATGAAATGTAATATTCAACAGTAATTTTCTATGTGGAAGAGTTTTATGATTATCTCTGAAACATGTTATACATCTATTCAGTGTTACTACATATTTCTCTTACTTATATTTAGGTTGCTAAAATGTACTCCCAAATTAATTTCTTTAAGGTGTTTTCTCTTTTATACAAAGTCCATATTTAAATATTGATGGACCTGTAATATTTAAAAATCTGAATATTTTATTATTTTTATAATTGCCTTATGTTTAACCCCAACTTATTTCACATTTGAAAAGCACAATTAATTTTAGTAGTAATTTTTGAGGAAGAAAAGAAAATATCACTCGTGAAGAGCATCAACTTTGCTTCTTGACATGAATCTTGAGGCTTAAACATGTCTGAGAGTTCACATTTCCATTTAAAAATTGAATTTTTTTATTGCAGACGTTTGGAACAGAACTCAATCAAAGTCATCCCTCCTGGAGCTTTCTCACCATATAAAAAGCTTAGAAGAATGTGAGTGAACAATATTCTAGAATACACATAATTTTAAAAATTATACAGGTCATGACCATGCAAAGAAACCTAAGTATGAATATTTAAGTATTTGACAGTTTAAATATTAAGTGATGTGACTATCTGAATGCTAGTTCTATAATATTTCAATCTTCATACCTCAACTGTGTAATTTTTAAATTTCTCTTTAATTTAGCATGTTGATTCATACAAACTTGAATGCATGTGGTCAATACATTATGCACATTCTTAGGTGTTCTATTGTCAAAAATAAGACATGGCATCTTTAATAATAATTTCGGAAAACAGACGATGGTTGTTTTAAAAAGTGTGATTTCTTTTTTAAATTTAGGATTCTTCAAATGCTTTATGTTGCACATTTTATACATGTATTGATAGGTACAAAACCAACATGTAAAAGCCATAAATAGCTTTCTCCTGCAGTAAATCTCACTGACATGCTATTTAATTTAACCTAACCTTATTTCTAATTTAGCGACCTGAGCAATAATCAGATTTCTGAACTTGCACCAGATGCCTTCCAAGGACTGCGCTCTCTCAATTCACTGTAAGTGTTGACAGCATCACTGAAGCAAAGCAGAAGCCACAACAAACAGTGGCTGCATTTTTATATCTGGGTTTAAAAATATACTCTCAGTTTTTATTGTGGAATATGAACTATGAATAGTGTTGATGAGTATTAATTATTTATTAATTCTATCATCTTTATGGAGGACTGCTACTAAAATTAACCAATGTTTTTGAATATATATTTTATGATTTGATAATTTTGCTGTTAAGAGAGCAAGAGTTAGAGCCCCTTTTTTGAAATTTTTTTTTTCTTTCTGAAAGAAAGGGAGAATGTTTATTTTGGAAAGCAGAGAGCCACTGTGTCTGAAGACAATATCAGTCTCCTTTAAAACGATGCAGGGCGAAGTCTTGCTGAGAACAGATGAGGATGACCAGTGAGAGGCCCCCTCTACTCCTTGTTTCATCGTCTTATGACTTCCCTGAAAGAACCAGCTTTAATCTCTCACAGAACAAAGATAAGAAAGTATGACAGCTTTTTAATGTCAAGAGGACTTTCAGGAAGATAGCTATGTAAATTAAAGAAGTTCTCAAATAAGTTTGTAGAGGCTGTTATTTCTTCGAACTTGTAAAAATTCTTCAGAAGCCCACTAAGTAAAGTAACCTTTATATCACATTTTAAAGTTGGAAAGTGGAGGCTGGCATTTTTTTTTTAAGAGTTGATGCTCAGAGAAGGGTTCTTATTGATGTAAATTCCTGCAGAGCTCTTTCAAATTTTGTAAGTCAGTGGTGGCCATAAGGATGCCAGGATACACATGTGTGAGACCCAGATAAACCCCTGCAGTGTGTAGAACAATTTGCTCTCATGCCTACCAGGAGAGAACTGGAGTGTAGTGCTCATCTGGGCCCATGGTGTTCAGGTTGCTATTATGGTCTGCTCAAAACCCTACAGTTTTCTTTAAAGGAAGAAAATGGAAAACTGTCACTTAACCTGCAATATGTGCTTGGGCTCATTTTTGGTTGTTTTTTGTTTTAGAGGGTTTTGGCTAGAGGAAGCCCAAAACTAGAGGAACAATTGTCAGCAGGAAATGTAGAGAGTGTAGTCACGTGTTTCTTTCAGGCTGGAATGTCAGGCTCTGAAATAACAAAGTTAAAAAAAAAAAAAAAAAAACCTCAGTTAAATCACCCAGTCATGTTGTTCCTAAAGTACTGTTAATACCATCCTGGACAATGGTAATTCTGTCCAAAGGTAACATTGACAACCTCCCAGCTTTACAGGACAGAACAAAAGTCAAATCAGCATACCAATTCCTGGTCCTTGAATTCTTTGTGCCTCAAAGCTAATCATTAAATATAAAGAAGGAGAGAAATACGTGGAGAATTCTTATTTCTATATGCTTGCTTGCAGGGTTTACTATTAAGCTCTTGCCTTAATAATGTTAATTGAGTGTTTTGAGGTTGTGAGAATTAAAAGATAAAAAGAAATAAAAAAAGTCAATAAATAGAACAACTTATAATTTATCACTTACCTCAATAAATTATATTATGTTTATTAACACATATAGTTATGATTAGATTATGAATTATTATGTAATAAGCTATATAAAATAACAGAGAGTAAAAGGAATGATAACACATGTAGCAGGTACAAGAGCTGCCTTATGATTTCCCTGTTATGTCAAAGGACTATAAAAATACTCTATCAGCATAATTGTATACTTCAGATACTATGCTGAGTATAAGTCATGTATGAGAAAACTATACAGAAGGTACTAAATTTGGTATTTGATTGATATTATCCAAATCCTTCTTGTATTTATTTTCTTTTCAGCCAAATTTATTTTTATCTTTCAATTTTTTTTTTAAGTTTTCTTTCCCTTTTAAGAGTGTAGCACAAATTCTCACTAGCCTTCTTGAACTTTGTATCTTTATGTGATGATATGTCTTTCCCTCATTTTTATGGATTTTGGCCCTATTTCCTTGACTGTCATCCTACTTCTCTGTCCTGGTCTTTGGATTTTTGATATTTTAACTCATTTTCATTGCTGCCATTTTGATTTCATTGCTGTGTAAATCACTGGCCCCAACCCTAGTATTGCTGTAACTTTTTGTAGAGAAATCTCATTTCTGTTACATTCAGTATGACTTTATGATCATATTATTATGGAAGATAGTCTATATACCAATAACAGCTGTACAGCTAGATTTCCTCTGTCCTGTGATTTCCTCTTTCTAGTCACCATTTACCCATCTTGTCTCATTAACAATAAGCATCCATTATTTTTTAACATGGTCTTAAAACAGAATGATTTGTTGGAAAAAAAAATAGTTTCATATATAAATATGGTGCATCTCCTGGGTAATCCTTTTTCATGCTACTTGAGCCAACCTTTGAAGCAAAAGTTCCAAATAAATGTCCTACTAAATTGTTCATCTCTTGATTCTTATGTGGGACCCCCCACAATTTTTCTGCATCTTTGTTCCTTTCTAAGTTGTAATGGATTCAAAATATGAGACTCTTCTGGTATTCAAAATGACTCTTTTGGATTGCTTTTTGAAGCCATACCTAATTCATCTCAGTCATATCAGTGCCTGGTATGTGGGCAAATGGTGAACAATCAAAGAATAACAGTTGTATTCAATTTAATTGGCCACCAAACTTAGAACCTAGCAAAGTTGCTAGCACATAGTAAATACAAAATATCTACTGTCCAGTGAATTAATTGAATGATACTGAATTGAATATCCTGAATCACCATCTAAATCTGCACAGTTATATTTCCAAATGCCTTCTCTTCTCTTATTCTTGACCTCAAAACATATATTTATTCATGCTTTGTTCTTTTTTAATTTCCTTTCCAACTCTCTCTGACAATATATAATTCTCTCTTTTGTTATCTGATTTTTTAAATTATTTCTCCTCTGATTTGCCTTTCTAAAAAAATCTACATTCTATACAAATGAAATCTTATGTTATACTTTATGGCTATATCACTAGAATCTAAAGAGAGAAATGGAATGCCTCTGTGTACCAGACAGCAACCAGCTTTATTTGTTCTCTTGAGAATTTTGTTCATATTTTGTAATACATCCCACCTTTCTCTGACATCTTCAAAGGGGACCAACTTTTCCCTCACTCTTACTTATCTCTTTTGTATTGTTAGTTTCTTCTTTTTCAGACAGAAATCATGTACTGCTGCCAAACATATTAATTATTTAGAGTCTCATTCCAGATTTTTCTTTTATATATCACCATATCTGTTTGTTTCTTTTTCAAAAGAATATTTTTCTGATTTTTGAAAGTAATATATACTTATTGTAGAGAATATAAAGATACATAAAAATATATAGATGCAAATTCAAGTCATCTCTGAATGGCAAATCACCTGCCATCTAAATATTTTCTACTTTTTTGTATATATGTATGTATTTCACTCAAAATTAATATGATACTATAAATACTATTTTGTATTTCTTTTTTAATTAATGTTATATCATGATGACTTTTATGTCACTAGATACTCTTCAAAACTTGATATTTATCAATGTGAAATATGTATTTAACCAGTCTCATATTTGGGGATTTGAGAACATTTTATTGGTGCTTAATTTTTCACTGTTACAATTATGCCATGATTAACATTTTGTACATAAAATATTGTGTTTGTCTCTGATTATTACCTTAAATTGAACTCCTAACAGTAGAAGCACTAAGTTAAAATTCATATAACAACTTTATGACTTTTGATTCATATTGTCAAAATATAACCTCTATCTTTTTATACACTTAGTTCTTTTCCCCGTACTTTAGGGTTAAAAATAGATGGACATCATCCTAGGCCTATTGTTTGTAAATGATGTGATGAGTCAACCATTTCCATTTATTTGCTCTTGAAATCCTCTCACTTCACCCTTTTTGTTAATTTTACTCAATTTGTTTTTTTTTGCTAATTTATCATAATTTCACTTGTCAGTCTAATGTTAGAGCTTCCCTGTGTGCTAAAAGCTGTGCTAGGCTGCAAGTGTACTGAGGTGATTAAGTCATGGTCCTTGCCCTTAGTGGCTGTACTTACTGTCAGATCAGAGGTGGGTATCATGAGGATTCGTTCCAGTTTATATTTCTTTGAGGTTATATAAATTTCAAAAATTATCCTAAATGCATATTCATGATCACTGTCTTCACAGATCTTACATTTCCCAAGCATACACATTATATGTTTAAAAGAAAAGCTGTACCTTTATGAGTTCCTTCTACTGTTTACCAGCATTATGAGCCCAAAACTCACCTTTTTAAGGGTTCTCCCATTAGTGTTCTTCTTTGTTATACATAATGTGTTCTCATTACGTATAAACCGTGTGTGTGTTTGTGCGTAGAAAATCATGACAATTTTATAAGGAACATTTCTATGAAAGGGCAAGGAAATTATGAATTATATTACTTTTTGTTAATCTTCGTTTTTCTGTGTTTTCCAAATTTTCTGCAGTAAGCATACATATGATCTGTAAGCAGGCAAAAGACATTTGCAAATGAAGTTTGTTTACTGAACTGTAACTGCTATGATATATTGAATGCCTACTGTCTCCTCTATGCCTGAATACATATGTATTAGACAAATTTGCTATGCAAGTTTGGTGTCTGATTTTTTCCATTTAAAACATTTTTTTCAGTGTTCTCTATGGAAATAAAATTACGGAACTCCCAAAAAGTTTATTTGAAGGACTGTTTTCTTTACAGCTACTGTAAGTATTTGATTGTTTTGGATCTGTTAAATCTAATAATATCTATTAGTCAGTTTACCATCTCATATTTTCATGGAAGCTTCAGAAAAAATTGACCCAAAATTATATAGTTTAATAAAATAGAAAACATTAGTCTAGTAAAGCTAACGTTGAAGATGGTTCTTTACTTGAGGACACAATGTTTTGGAATTGTCCCAAAACTTTTTGCTCTACACTTTCATGAATGTATGCATTCTGGCTGCTCTATCATTTAAATCTTGTACGATCCCTGCCCTTGTGAAACATCTCTGTTTTGATGTAAGCGGTAATTGGAACCAAGAGAAATATGGTGATATGCTTATCCATCTTAGTCCGAAGAATCTGCTGGAGGTGCAGTATTGGATTAACTTCCCCAAATACAACGATGGCGGCAGTGAGCTATTATATAGCAGTAGTCCTCAGACTAACATTTAGTGAGAGAATTATCTGTAAATCAAAGACCACTCTGCTTAGACAATAGCTTCTACTCATTCGTCTTGAAAGAAGTATCTACTATACATATTTACAAGAAGCAGATTTGATCTCATATTTTCACGCATGCTCATAAAACATGCAAATACTAAGATTGTTAGTGTCCAATCATCAAAATTCTGTTTAAATCATCAAACATTTATAATATAGCTCATTTGGGGCAGAGACTGGCCTTGATGTTTTGGACATAAAGATAAGTGTGATGTAATTTCTTTTTTCAACTAGCTTACAATCTGTGTCTTTTAAAATTCTTAAGTTTAAAATGTTATATTTCTCTTTGGGGCATATTTATTTGTTGGTGTTTATTTGGTAAATATTTATTCCTAATCCCACAATCTTCCTAAATGCAGATTTTGTTCCTTTCTTGAT
The DNA here is from genome assembly GCA_028533085.1 of Varecia variegata. NCBI lineage: Eukaryota > Metazoa > Chordata > Mammalia > Primates > Lemuridae > Varecia > Varecia variegata. Next base: position 81,061,720 of record CM052437.1, read on the forward strand.
AAACTTACATTCATAATTATGTTTTATTATCCATGTCTTAAACTTTTTCACCATTATGCACAAATGCATTTTACAACATCTCCCAGTTCACACACGCACAAATGAATGGATGAAAATGTTAACAAAAAAATATTGAACATTACTATGTGAGGCGCTCTCCTTTCTCCTTCTGTTCACCCCTCTCATTCTCTCTCTCTCTCTTTTTTCTCCCTCCCCTCCCCTCTCCTCTCCTCTCTTTTTCTTTTTGTCTTCTCTATTCTTTCTTTCTTTTTGTGAGACAGGTTTTTGCTCTGTTGACCAGGCTGGAGTGCAGTGGTGTGATCGTAGCTCACTGCAGCCTCTAACTCCTGGGCTCAAGCAATCCTCCTGCCTCAGCCTCCCAAGTAATTGGGACCACAACCACGTGCCACCATGCCCAGCTAATTTTATTTTTTGTAGAGATGGGATCTCGCTATGTTGCCCAGGCTGGTCTCAGACTCCTGGCCTCAAGTAATTTTCCTACTTTGGCCTCCCAAAGTGCTGAGATTATAGACATGAGCCACCATGCCCAGCTCTCTCTGTTTCCTTAATGCTATATAACCCAATAAATTTATTTTACAATATACCAGTGAGTCATGAAAAATACTGGTTTTGTGACCTAATGACTTTATTTGGGTTTCAGTTATTTTAATCTTTGCAGTAAAATTATCAAATATCATTTCCGGTATGGTAAAATTATTCTATTCACATTATAGACACATAGTAGATATAGCTTGGTGCTGTAGCCAAGTATTGCCTACTTGTCACTCAGCTCTCTGCCACTTTCCCACATTTTACTAGAATTACCTTCCATGCTAGTTACTCACAATCCCTATCATGATCACTGCCCTATCTACTCCCAACACTTAAAAGTCCCCTTGTTTTTCTTTCCAAACACACTTATTGGTGGTTGATGAAAAAAACGTGCTAATAAAACCTGGAGGTCTGTATGTAGATAAACCTTATTTATAAAGCCACTTTTATAATGTTCCATCTCTAGATTAAGGCTCATTCTTAAACTTGCTGGGGGTGAGGGTGGGGGTGGGGAATGGCATGATTATCTCTTTATAGCTAGCTGAAAACTTGATAAAGTTATGTATCTTAGTTTTTTTTTTTTTTTTTGAGCAGATGAGATATTAGGGAGAGGAAACAGGTAAATGAAAGAAACAAAAGAAATTGGTATTCAGTAGTTATTTTCCTATTCTTTGGATCACATTGATGTGAAAGAGTACAGACTGCAGAGAGGCAGGATGCACAAACAGCATCTTGTTTCAGTTGCTTCAGGCTCCCCACCAGTTCCTTGTCCTCGGTTTGGTAGTTTGCTCTCTACCTCCTTTATGCAGGTAGCTTATGAACTGAGGAACATGGTCAGTGTTACTTGTGTTGTGGCCCAGGGGTCTAGGTATGGAATTAATCATTCCCTACCCCTGACCATCCCTCAGGGGCTTTTGAAAAAGTATTAGATATATCAGGGAGAAAACCAAAACTTCAGCTCCCGATGAGGGATCAAAGAGCACAGTGAAGAGAGGCACTAGGAGAAAGTCATGGCTTTGCATGTCTATGGAAGCAAAGCAAGCAAGTAAAATGGAAATACCTTATGTTACTTAAAGACAGAGATCATTTTGTTGTCAAAAGAGAAAACATTCTTTAGTATGTTAGATAATGAGGTATGCCCAAACCACATGGCACATATTTTTTGAGCTACTAAATATTTGTCTAAGTTCTACATTCAAAGCCCTATGAACTAGATGGTGAGGAAGAAAAAGAGTATCAAAAAAATGTCCTGCCCGAAGAAGGTGAAACTGTCATTGGGCAATCAAGCAGGCCTGTGTGAAACAGGTGACGAGACAGCCTAACACAGAAAAGCATCCTTAGGAACCCAGAGGGAGGGGCGCTTTAGTTGAGGGGAAGTCCTGCTCTGGAGGAGGCAGAGGAAAGGGGAAAGTGGACAGCAGAGTAAGTAGGTCCCCAAAGGTGAGCCCAACATGAACGAAAACTCAGACACAGTCATGTCAAACCTACAAGGATGATGTTTGCCGAAGTATGACCTGTAGACCACAATTTTACAGAATATGGATATAGTTCATGGGAAAAAAAATGAGTTTGTGGGATATTGTGTTAAAAAGCTAAGCAGTTTATAATGCAGGACTAAAACCTTTACTACAGTAATGTACAATGTCACTCTCCAAGAGGGTTATGAAGTCCTCATTCAACCACAAATATTTATCGAGCCTTGCATAGGTGCTGGGCATTTGGGAAATAAAAGAGAGCAAAATAGACAAAGACCCCTGATCCCTAGCCCGGTGGGGGAGGCATACAAATGACAATCAGCAATAACAAAATAAATAAGTTATGTATGACAGGAAGAAATACATACTTTAGGAAATGGGGAAAAAAATAGGTCAAAGTAAAGGAAATTGAGAGTGCTGGGTGGGTGGGAAGGTGGCAGAGTGAGGCTGCATGTATTAGGGGTGGTCAGGGGAGACTGGGTTGAGAAGGGAAGACGTGCACAGGCCTGAGGAAGCAGTGATTGGAAAGACATCTGGGAGAAGAATATTCCAGACAGAAAATAAGGGAGTCTGGTGTGTTTGAAAAAGAGCCAGGAGGCCAGTGGCTGGAGCTGACAGCCAGAGGAGAGAACTAGGAGGTGGCAGAGTCCAGAAGGGTGGGCCACAGTCAGACCATTGTGAGGACGTAGGCTTTTGCTCAGAGACAGTTGGGAGCTGGTGTGTGGTTCTGAGAGAGGAGTGGCACGATCTGATCCATGCTTAGAAGGATCACCCCGGCTGCTGTTTTGAGAGTAGACAGAACTTTTTTCCCACAGGGCAGTTTGAGGGACTAATAATGTTTTATGATGTTTGTATGATGTCCTTGCTAATAGAGGCTGGATCTCACCCACCTCTGTCTACTATTCTACCTCTACGTCTTCCAAGGAAAATGTGTAATAATTTCTCATTGAATACATGTATAAGTACCACTGGATTGAGGTTCATTTGACCACACGACTCTTGCTTTATCGAGCAAAATCCCAAATCTCCAGACTATAACGCCTAAATTATTCAAGTTAAAATGTTAGTGTTGAGGTTAAGAGAAATGTATTTCTTAATTGGGTTTTGTCAAGGAGGACTAAATCTGGCAGGTGAGTTAATGAGCTGCTACACGTTAATTCTACAACTATTTGATCAAACAGATTATTGAATGCCAACAAGATAAACTGCCTTCGGGTAGATGCTTTTCAGGATCTCCACAACTTGAACCTTCTCTCCTTATATGACAACAAGCTCCAGACCATCGCCAAGGGGACTTTTTCACCTCTTCGGGCCATTCAAACTATGTACGTATAAATGATTTGGATCCAATCTGATGACCATTGTTTTCGCTGTGAATGTGAGAGTTGATTCAGTTGCAAGTCGTATATGAAACTGTTCTGTGTGTGTCTCTGAAAGGCATTTGGCCCAGAACCCCTTTATTTGCGACTGCCATCTCAAGTGGCTGGCGGATTATCTCCATACCAACCCGATTGAGACCAGTGGTGCCCGCTGCACCAGCCCCCGCCGTCTGGCAAACAAAAGAATCGGACAGATCAAAAGCAAGAAATTCCGTTGTTCAGGTAATTTCCTCCTTAGTGAGGCATTTCCCCTGGGACTAAAAACAAGGGCTACACGAGACCTAACGAAAGCAGTTGGCCTTCGGCTGATGACTAAATATTGTAGAATTTTATTTTTCTTCTACTCGTGAAGAAAAAAATAAAGAGAACTGTAGACACAGTTCATAATACGTCTATATGTGACATTTTTAACACATAACACACAGCAGACGAGATAGAATATCCACCAAGTTAAAAATATATATACTATATACTTCATACTCCATACCCAGGGTTCAAATGTAACAGGGACCTATTAGCTAGCTCAGAATGCCTTTAAAGTAAGTTAAGTCTCATGTTTGTTACTATGACCAACTTAAAGTAATTAATCATGTTTTTATATCTTCAGAAAGGGAACTGAGATCTGATTACGTGGTTTACTCAGGCTCAGGAGTAGAAGGGCAGTGGGGACACTCCTGATCCTTGCTTCTCACTCTGAATGCATTCTCTCATTTTGCATTCTCTTATTTTGCATAGGACTGTGAGGATACTTTTTTCCCCCTACAAAAGGCCATTTTTTAACATTTTGGGAATATTGCATTTATTTATAAAATGCTAAATACAAATACATTGCATTCCTATTAAATAGAAAGCTTACCTCATTGAAATTTACTATTTGCTTTGATCTAATCTTTTCTATTTCCTTATGATAGAATAATTCTATATGTTTTTGGTAATATGCTACCTAACTATCCAAGGCGTATTTCACATTCGGCAGTTAATTCATACTAAAAAGCTAATATCGAAACCAAGCTGATTATTATCCATAGTTATAGATGCATTTACTACTCACTGTACATTATTATACTTCAGCCACAGCTGTGAATATACATTTTTCACTTAATTATCTATAGTAACTTTAGTCCATTCTTAATCTAATATAACTCATATCTCTGCTTGCTGACATTCAGGTGCATCTTCTATTTTTTTTTCTCTTTTTTTATTTAGCTAAAGAACAGTATTTCATTCCAGGTAGGTTTTGCTCGGTGGTAGGACTAACTGCAGACACCCTTTTCTCACCTTATAAAATATAGCTTCTAAAACTTTGATATGCATGCTTTTGAAAGTACGGTGGATACTCTATAGATAGATTGACTTATGCATAGATCACTTGTAGCTGTTTCCTGAAAACCTGACCTTTGCATGCAGCTTCTGATATTAAATATATATATTATTAAACTCCACCTTTTTCTCCTTCTTTTTTACTTTGGCACATTATCTAAAATTTCTCACAGTAGCTGAAATGTTTGAACTTATGGCTTTCTACTTAAATCATTTTTCTCTTTACATTGTATATCTGATCTTTCAACCTGTTTTTAAAATATAGCTTATTGAGCTAGTTTTAAAGACAGAGACCTTTCTGTTGTTAAAGAGCTAGTTCTACGTGAAATCAGTTACAAACACACAGAATTGCATTTTCGATCATGAGATTTACTTTTGTATAGTTTTTTTACACTAAAAAAAGTATACTTTACTTTTTGCCTTACTTTTACTTTTTGCTTCACTTTTTAAACAAAAACAGTAGCTTTCTGCTGATTTATATGCAGTTGTTCCTTGTTTGTGACTTTACATTCTTGCATATCCAGAGTTACAGTATAACTCCACAAAAAGAATATTGATGTCAGATGTGAAAGTATCAGAAGTTCTTAGGGACTAAATGTCTTGAATAATTTAGGCAGATGGATAAAATGTTTCTAAGAAAAGTAATTGCAACATTTTACCACTGCAATCATAACACCATCAATACTGATGATTGTAGAGCTAGCTCTTTAGAATGTTTCTTTACTTATTTTTCCTTGCCTGCCAATTGTGTAAAATGCCTCTTTGACTTGTTTGTTTTAAACCATTATATAAAAATATATGTTAAATATTGTTTGGCCATATTCACCATCTCCTGGGTATATATAAGACTATAATACATTTTGAGAGCTATAGATAAAAAGATATTTCTTTAGTGTTGGTATGCAACACCATACATATTTTTGTAAGAAAAGCTCTGGGTTTGGTCTGTATTTTAAGGAGATATTTGTTGCTTGCCATTATCAAATTATAATTTGAATATTTTTATGAATTTAACAGATTTAGTTATGTTACTTATTTTGAACTTGAATGATCAATAATATTTTATATATTATACTGGTCTCATAGTAAATAACATGTTGAAAAGAACAGTTAGTTGGCCTTCATTGACAACCTTTAAAATTAATTATTTTACCCAATTCAGTAGAAAGTCATTTGATATCTATTACTTATCCAGAAAAAGATGTATTCTAAACAGACCATTTATAGAATAAAATATTAACATAATTTAAATCCCCAAATTATAGTGATTAATATAATTATTACCAAATTATTCAAACTATTCCATTTAAATATGCTTTAATAATTTAGAAATTAATATTTCTATTTCACCAAAAATGAACAAAAGTCAAGCGTTTTCTTTTGTTTGTTTGTTTTCATTTTTGTGGGGTTTTTTTTGAGACAGGGTCTTGTTATGTTTCCCCTGGCTAGAGTGCAGTGATGTCATCATAGCTCACTTTAGTCTCCAACTCCTGGGCTCAAGGGATCCTCCTGCCATAGCCTCCTGAGTAGCTGAGACTACAGCCGTGCACTACCATGCCTGGCTAAGTTTTTAATTTATTTTTTGTAGAGACAGGATCTCACTATTGCTCAGGCTGGTCTCGAACTCCTGGGCTCAAGTGATCCTCCCACTTCAGCCTCCCAAAGTGCTGGGATTACAGGTGTAAGCCACCATGCCCAGCCAAAAGTCAAGTTGTTTTCATAAATTCTGATACACTTTTTGCCTCTTACTGACAGTAGCCAAAATAGGTTTCGGAAAGTTTCTTTATAATAAGATACCCTGTCTTAATTTGACTTTCTGATAACTTAATTTACGTTATTTAAAATAATAACTGTAAAAACCAGGACTCAAGGATTCTTTGGGCATCCTCCTCCTTTTTTCCCAAAATTTTAATTAAAGTTTGAGCCTACCTAAAGAACCACCATAAAATAAGCATTATTGTCAATGCATTGAATGGAGATTATTTGAAATGTAAGATGTCCAATATATTTGTCACTTAGATTTTGTGTACCCTGATTTTAATATTTCAAGTTGGTGTAAAGCTTAAATCACAATAGAACAGATTCTCTATAAATACCATGGTGTAAACTGCAAATGTATTGAAGTTATTATATTCAGCATTGCAAGCTTCTTAGATTCTAATCCATTTCCACTAAAGTGACATTATATGTTGGAAAGGTCATTAATAAGTATACCCCACAACCTAAGGATTAACCCAAATGTGCTAATGATAGTTGTTGAGGATCTACATAATTAGTTTTCCATTCACTTTTACATGTGTACTTGCCTAATACGATTCTATGTGGCATTCTAAATATTACAGTGATAACTCAAAAGAAAATCTGTCTTGCAGAGAGTTCATCTTTTAAAGGAATCGACAGAAGCTTAATTTGTGCTATCCATCTTTTATGCCATTTGCTTTTCTTGTAAGACCACCGTGCTTCAAAATATTATAAAATTTTACAAAGCATGACAACTCCCATCACACCATGCTATTTTTCTATAATTACCATAATAAAGAAAGAAGGAAGAGACCTTAGTTTTATATATATGCATATTAATCTTAATTGGGATTACTCTGTCTTTCTTTCCTTCTTGGTGATCTTTACTTTTGCAGGAATTCACCATTTTGGCTGTAAGTAAAAGTGTCTGATCTGAAACATAATGTCCTCCCTTTTCAATCCTGATGTATCTTCTTCTAGTCTTGGTCTTTTGCACCTTTTTTTTTTTTTTTTTTCAAGAAGAAACCACAGATCTTTTGAGCTTCTCTGTTGTCCTTGTAGCTTACCTCAACTTCTTCCTGGATGTTGTTCCCGAAAGCTGTTGTTTCCATTCTGCAGTTCTGAGAAACGGTGGAGGCACCTTTCAGTATAGCCCCTTCTTTGTGTTTCCAGGAAATCTTCGGTAGTAATACTCTTACTATGGTCATAAACATTCTGCGGGAAGAATGCATGTCATGTAAACAGTATTACATTTCCAGAACGTCTGTAGCTTTTTCTCCTACTTCCCTTCATCTTTCCTCTTGGTCTTACCTTTGGCCTAGTGGTTGGTGTAGTGATAATGTAGCGAGATTTTCTGTTGTGCTTGATCTAACCATGTGGTTGCCAGGTATGAGTAAAACATGGTTCCGTCAAGCACCATGGAACGTCACGCAGCTTTCTACAGCATGACAAGCTGCTGAGGCTTAAATCAGGATTTACTTGTCTCTTTCTATAAAATAAAAATGAAAAAAAGAGGGCTTTTTAGGCATTTCTGAGATTATGTGAGAGGGAGAGAATAGTCAAAGTCCATAGAAAATTTAAAAGTCTGAGTACATCCATTTGCCTTGAAAGCCCTAATTTACAATGATATATAGGAATATGCTTATTACTGGATACATTTCAATTCTTGACTCGGAGAAAAAAAATAAACTTTTTAACAATTAATACCCATTGTGTGATTAGCTGTGAAATAGGCTAGAATGGCTCAGAACCGGATCAGCAGAAAGTACAGCTGTGAAAAGCTGAAATTTATTAATGTTTTCCTGTCATGTGAATCTGGTCACTCTTTTTTCCAGAAAATTCCAAGCCTTTCTCTTAACCCTCTCCTGACATCCATTGACCAAAATTTCCCAAGTTGTCTCCCTGCTACATAATCTATAGTGATCTTTTTTCTTCCCACAAATTAAAAAAAATCTAACCTTCAGACTCAGTTATCTTTTTTCTTTGGTTTGAATTCTCAATAGGTACAGAAGATTATCGATCAAAATTAAGTGGGGACTGCTTTGCAGATTTGGCTTGCCCTGAAAAGTGCCGCTGTGAAGGGACCACAGTGGATTGCTCCAATCAAAAACTCAACAAAATCCCAGACCACATTCCCCAGTACACTGCAGAGCTGTAAGTTCATCCCCCAGCAAAATCCTGGTTGGGAGGAAGGAAATGAAGGCATCAAAGCACAGGAATTTTTGTCTTGCCGTTTTTATTCTCAGTAATCACATGAATTTTAGTTAATACACATTACATGGGCATAACTCTTCTTTATACAACAATATATTAGAGGCTATCTTAGTTCCTCAATCTATGCAAAGATAAAATTACACAAATTAATTTATCTCTCAAAATTCAGTTAGCACTTAATAATGCTAATAATAATAGTGTTTATTTGGTATTATTTATGCCCAAACCTATTTGTAAGCACTTAATAGATTTTCAATGTATTTAATCCTTACAGCAACCAAATAAAGTTGTTTGAGAGTCACCATTTTGAATCTCTGTTAATTATGAATCTGAAGAGTCCTTTTTATCTACTTTCCTACTTCACTGACTCACAGGTGGAAGGATTCAGTGATTACGAAGTATTAAAGTGGGAAGGGTAGCTTTTTTGTGAATAATGGATAGCATTGCAGAAACAGCTGAAAAGGCAACTCTTTGGGGAATAGCCAAACTGTATGTATGACCTGATTTATGTTTACAACCCTAACACAGGACCTAGCACATACTAGCCACTAAAATATGTTTGTTGAATCATTTATAGATTCTATGCTCATGTATGGTTTGCCTTTACTGACTTTATTTATAAAAAGAAGACCTTTCATGTTAGCAGTCTAAAAATTCAAGAAAAACCTAGTGAAATCTCATCATTTTCTAAACATCTCAGCCATGTTTGTGTATAGCACCATCTGGCATTTGTCATTTACTGCTTTGCAAAGTTGGTTGTCTCTTTATGTGTGTATAGTCCTTCTGCCTTCAACTAGATTGTAGCCCCTTGATGACAGGGATTGTGTATTATAGTTTATCTCCCACTGTGTCTATATTTATGCCTCTTACTTAATGAATTTTAAGCAATTTGAATAATTAAAAATAATGTCTTTCAAAGAATTGACAGAAACTACCTTGTGGTTATAATAATGCTTTTTTATTCCTATTAATTCATGAAGCTGTATCATAGCTCAAGTACTTTTAGAAATGCATGGGACCATACAACAAAAGCACTAAACTCTATTTTTATAGTCATGTAAGGATTTGTGCTTATTGCCAACAGTACTACAAAGAAATGATATCTTCCAGCATGCTAGCACCCTAATAAGGCTTATTTGTTAAGGAAGAATTATAGTAGAAACTAGCCTCTAATCGATACTTCAGCAAGCATGTATGTTTTAAGAAATTTATAATTTTTAAATAGTACATATAAAGTCAGTACTGAAAAGAAAATATTTGCAAATCATGCATCCAATAAAAGATTTATATCCAGAATATATAAAGAACTCTTATAACTCATAGATATTAATGAAAAGGTACATTGCCCAGTGAAAGAGTGGTTGAATTATCTGTATTGACATCTTCTCCCAAGAAGATATACAAATGGCCAAAAAAACACAAGAAAAGATGTTCAATATCTTTAGTTATTGGGGAAATACAAACCAAGACCACAATGAGATACCAATTCACACCCACTGGAATGGCTATAAAAACAAACAAAAAAGACAATAATATAGTAGAAGAAATTGGAACCCTCATACATTGCTGGTATGAATATACATAGGTACAGCTTTTTTGGAACACAGTTTGGCTATTCCCCAAAGAGTTAAGCATAGATTTATCATGTGATCCATCAGTTCTACCCCTAAATGTACATACAAAAAGTTGAAAACATAAATTTTGTACAGCAACATTCATAGCAGCATTATTCATAGCAGTCAAAAAGTGAAAGCAACACAAATGTCAGCTAACCAATGAATGGACACAGAGAGTGTGGCATGCCCATGCAGTGGAATATTATTCAGTCATAAAAATAATGAGGTACTAATATGTGCTGCAACACAAATGAACCTTTAAAACATGACACAAAGTAAAAGAAGCCAGACACGAAAGCTGCATTTTATGTGATTCCATTTATATGAAATGTCCAGAACAGGAAAATCAATAAAGACAGAAAATAAATTAATGGTTGCCAACAAGTAGTGGGGAGGAGGAATTGGGAGTGACTGTTAATGAGTATGGGGTTTTGGGGAGGATGGTGAAAATATTCTGAAATTAGATAGCAGAGTATATGAATAGTATCCTTATCATCTGAGAATTGCATTTTAATAAAGCTATAAATTTAAAAAATGTATGGAGCAAGCAATTGGGAAAAAATGTCTAAAAATGCATCTTGGGTTTGGGGGTGGTATTGAAAAAAAGTCTGAGAAACTTTGTGCTAGAGATTACTGAATGAGAACTGGTTTTGATTTTTGTTTTTCTTACTGTGTCCTTCTTAATATATTTTACTTTGATAATTAAAATTTGGGTAAAATAGAAAAAATCAGTATATTGTACAAATTTCTGTAATATGTGCACTATATTTTATTTTAGGGTTACCATTGAATAATGTTATAATTCAGTTTGAGAAATAAAACATAATCCCTTTCTAACTGTTGATAATGAAACTTTTCTGTTCTTTAATTTTTTCTCCAGGCGTCTCAATAATAATGAATTTACAGTATTAGAAGCCACAGGAATCTTTAAGAAACTTCCTCAGTTACGTAAAATGTAAGTCGTTTGTTAACTATCTTTTTGAATTTCAGTAGTATTTTGTTATGTCTTTCCCATTCCTTTATAGTTTTAAGTTTATTGGCAAATTGGAAAATTTAAAAAAATCCAGGGAAATTTCCATACAATGACTACCTGTGACATGAATTTAGTGTAATCTCTGAGAAGGACTTTTCTGTGTTCAAACAACGTCAACCACGTTTTCTGTAGTAGAGACTTAGCATCTTATGTTAACTCAGACAGCTGGTCTGTTATGTGGCCACAGCAGGAATCCAGCAATCTAAGCACATTAAAATGGGTTCAGTCATGTTTTGTAACTTCCTTTAGTATTCCCCAAACCATGCTGTTATTTCTTTTTCAGCACATTCATGTCAACTATTTGACTTTTTGCTTCATTAAACTTTCATTAGAAGATAGTCAAAATTAATGATTGGCAAACTGGCTTGATAGCTCATCTGTGTTACTACATGTCCACAACTCATATTTTAAAATAAGTTCATAAGCTCAGCAGTTGCAACAGCACTCAGTGGGGACTCCGCACCCTTGAGAAGGCATGAGAGAGGGACAGGACAGAAGCCAGGAGTGTAAGGCCAATGGAGGAGCGCCAGCAGGAGGAAAGAAGCATGGCTCCATGATACATGTGTGTCCACAATATGTAACTAACCCACGGTCACAGAGACTGTACATGGTGGAGTAGCCTGAACCCACTACCTGTGTCCTTGACCTCCATGTTATGCTGCCTCCCAAAGGGTTTCTCATTTCTTCATTGCTCTCCTTTTGCACTGGTACTAAATACACCTTCTTTTTAGCTATAAGATGATTTCCAATGCAACAAATATTTACTGAGCAGCTACTATGTGTGATGCTCTGAGAGAAATAAAAAGATAAATAAAAATGATCCTTGTTTGAGGGACACTTCTGGTCTTGGAGAGAACAGTGAGAAAGAGAAAGAAAGTGTATAGAAAAGTGTTACCTCAACTGGACATCCTTGGCCTCTGGGCAAACATTGTAGTGTTTGGTACTATACATAATACTGACAGTGAAGTTGGTTGTTTTAACACATTAAAGAAGTTCAACTGGGGATGAACTCACATTCAAGTATATTTCTGATGCTATCCAAACACTAACAATTTTATCCCATCTTTCTCTCTACACAATTGACTTCTTTCAGTCATTAATTCATTGAACAGTTTCAGTCAAGGACATTTCTTTGAAAAGTTCCTTATTAAGTTCTGTGGAAGGCATAAAGGTTTATGTAACCCAATACCTGACCTCAAGAATTTTATACCCCTGGGGACCCTTGCAGATTTTGACATGGATTTTGGCTGGTATTTTTTTACCCACAGACATTCCCTCTTAGTATTTTGGTCCCTCTGTCTTGATGGGACAGAGAAATGGTGTCTTTTCAAAGCCCTGGTAGGGTGGAGCAGTGAAAAGTTTAAAGACTGTGGAAGACTTTGTTCAATAGAAGGAAACGATCAGACATGTTGTTTCAGTGCCCTCATTGTAAAAGAGGAATTATTTAAAATCTTTGTTCCAACAATTTTTCCTTAGAAACTTTAGCAACAATAAGATCACAGATATTGAGGAGGGAGCATTTGAAGGAGCATCTGGTGTAAATGAAATACTTCTTACCAGTAATCGTTTGGAGAATGTTCGGCATAAGATGTTCAAGGGGTTGGAAAGCCTCAAAACTTTGTAAGTATTCTTATTTGCACCGCAATTCTTCCACCAAAGAATTGTAGTTCATTGTTCATTATAATCCTGGGAGGGGGCTACTCTGACTTCCCCCACTCCACTCTCTCTGTCTCTCTTTCACACCCTCTCTGTCACACACACAAACACATACACACACACATTTTGTGAATGCAAATGGTCCCTTCCTCCAATACTCCTGCCTTCAGTGCATTAATAGCAAATGGTCAGGAGAGTCCCTCGTGGCTGCTGTCACTTCAACAAAATAGACCATCCTCGCTGTAATGCTTGTATGGTTCTGGTCCCCCTGTCCTGCCTCACAATGATCATTCTCTTTCCTTTCCCTCAAACACCTGTGTCTTATACTCCCTCTTGTCCCAAGGTCTCTAAGCTTTAGAATCTCCTGCAACCGCTGCAATGGAATAACTCTAACAGCTTATCTGGAGACTACCTTTGTCTGTCCCTGCAAGGTCTTAATGCAGAAAAAGACTGGCTGCTGGTGTATCTTTTACTCTCTGTTTCAAAGAAAACATGCTAAGACTTGTATCTACTTGCTCAGGGATAGGGAAGTTAGGAAAAAGAAATTCTATGTTTCCAAAAAGGTTTTTGGCAAAGGAGGATGGGGATTAGATTGAATAGTATATACAACATTTTTGTATTACGTGAATTTTCTATACTGCATATAAATACATACACACATATGTATATATACACACATATATACATATATATTTTTATCTTTAAAGTATATAATTATATTTGACAAAAGCGGTGCTCTAAAAACTGGAAGAGAGACAAACCAAACTCGGAAGCCTCTGGAAGACATGAAGGAAAATATTTGCAACCAAGAAGCAGCTGTTGGCGATTGTAGTGGAGAGAGGCCCGAGCCACACTCTCTCCTCGAAATCCTCAACCCTGCCCTGTGCAGCTTCCGAGAGCCACGTACAACCAGGGGTGCTGACAGCTGAAAGAGTCCACTGCCCGCTGCTTATCTGATGCAGAGGGAGAAGGGCATTTCCATAGCCAGTGGGATGTGCTACTAGCATCCCCAATTCAAACCCCACCAAAAAAAGACCCTGCACATTAGAGCAGAAGTGTGCTCCATGCACTTTGCAGGGGTAGCTTGGAACTTAACCATATAGCAGGACCAGTCTGGAACCTGCCGACCCCTCCCAAGGGCTAACTTGGAGCCATTTCAAAATCATATACAAACGTCCCCTCAGCCCTTTTATGGAAGAGATACTGAGGAGTGGGTAGGAGGAGGACAGAGAAGATGTGCCGTAGTGGCTGCATCTAACCTCCCCTGGAGCTGCCTCAAGTAACTTGGCAAAACACAAATCTTGTAACAAGAACCCTCCCTTCTTAGAAAATATTAATATTTGTGGGACTGTTTTTGTTACTGGAACTTGCGTCTTTGCAGAGCAGTGCCCTGGAGTGGGAGGAAAGGAGTAGGCTATAACTCTACCTTTATTAATCTGTTCAGGCTGTCATAGCAAGATTCCACAGACTGGGCAGCTTAAACAACAGAAGTTTATTTTCTCACCTTTCTAGAGGTGAGAGGTTCAAGATCAAGGTGTTGACAGGGTGGATTTCTGGGAGGCCTCTCTTCTTGGCTTGTAGATGGCCACCTTCTTGTGATGTCCTTGCATGGCCTTTCCTCTGTGTGTTCATGGATAGAGAGTGAGCTCTCTGATGTCTCCTTTTTCCTTATAAGGATGGCAGTCCTGTCAGAATAGGGCCCTACCCTTATGACCCCACTTAACCTTAATTATCTCTCTAAAGTCCCTCTCTCCAAATATAGTCATGTGTTGAGTAATGATGAGGATGCAGTCTGAGAAATGTGTCATTAGGCCGTTTTGACATTGTGCAAACACCATAGAGTGCACTCAGACAAACCTAGATGTACAGCCTATTGCTCCAGGCTACAAACCTGGACTGCATGGGACTGCACTGAACACTGAGCAGCTGTAACACCATGGGAAGTATTTGGGTATCTAAACATAGAAGAAGTACAGTATAAAAGATAAAAATAGTACACCTGTAGAGGGCTCTCACCATGAATGGGGCTTCCAGGGATAGATAGTATTTGCTCTGGGTGAGTCAATGAGTGAGTGACGGGTGAATGTGAAGGCTTAAGACATTACTATACACTTCTGTTGACTTTACAAACACTGTACACTTGGGCTACACTGTTTATTTTACAAAGTTTTTTCTTCAATAACTATTTACTTTATAAACATTTTCATTTTTTCAAACTTTTGACTCCTTTGTAATAACATTTGGCTTATAACACACATCGTACAAAAATATTTTCTTTCTTTTATCCTTATTTTATAAGATACTTTCTATTTTTAACATTTTTTAAAACTTTTTTGTTAAGAACCAAGCCACACATACCTTAGCCTAGGCCTACATAAGGTTGGGATCATCAGTATCACTGTCTTCCACCTTTACATTTTGTCCTACTAGAAGGTCTTCAGGGGCAATAATGCACACGTGCTGTCACGTCCAATGGTAACAACGCCTTCTCCTGGAATCCCTCCTGAAGGACCTGCCTGAGGCCAATTTACAGTTAACACACACACACACACACACACACACACACATACATACACACACATATACACATAAGTAGAAGTGCACTCTAAGATAATAAAAAGTGTGATATATAGTAAATGCAAAAACCAGTAACAGTCATTTATTGTCATCATTGAGTATCATGTACTGTACATAATTATACATGCTAAACTTTTATATGACTAGCAGGACAATAGGTTTGTTTACACGAGCATTTCCCCAAACAAGTAGGTAATTGTTGTGCTCAGACTTTATGATGGCTATCACGTCATGAAGCCATAGGAAATTCTCAACTCCATTACAATCTTATTGGACCAGCTTTGTATTTCCATCCTTGACCGAAACATTGCTATATGGCACATGACTGTACAGCCACATTTAGGGGTTAGGGCTTCAACATGCAAATGGAAGGGCACAATTCAGTTTATAACACCACCCCCAAAACTTACCAAACTATTTCTTCTGACTAATTGCATTCATGAGACTCTCCCTGAGAGTTCTCTAAATTCAACTTTCCCCTTTCATTATATTTCTGTGGATGTTTTTGTGCTGCTTATGTTTCAGCACCTGAGACAGGTACCCACTGGCTCTCTCCTTAATCCAGCAGTGCCACAGCAAGGATATCAGAGCAATTTAGAGCCAAACCCAGGGTATTCAAAGTCCTAGAGTGATTTATGTGAACATACCTATTCTCCCACTTGGTGTCTTTTTCCTTGGAGCTATGAAGATTTGACAGCACATCCCCATTCCCTCTACACTTCTTAACCCTCTAGGACTAATAGGCCACTTAATAGTTTGTGTACACATTTCAGTGAGTCTCTGAATTCCTTGACATTGCAGATGAACTTTTGTGCATATGTGTGCTTATGGATTTTTCCAGGAGCAAAGAATAAAATTTTCTTCCACTTCTCTCAG
>CM052437.1:81078657-81097396 GCA_028533085.1 Varecia variegata
GAGCTATGAAGATTTGACAGCACATCCCCATTCCCTCTACACTTCTTAACCCTCTAGGACTAATAGGCCACTTAATAGTTTGTGTACACATTTCAGTGAGTCTCTGAATTCCTTGACATTGCAGATGAACTTTTGTGCATATGTGTGCTTATGGATTTTTCCAGGAGCAAAGAATAAAATTTTCTTCCACTTCTCTCAGGGGTCTGTGACTCCAGAAAGATTAGGACCTAGTACTCTTTATTATTTATGAAAAGGAAAGCACTGATAAGAGTTCTTTTCTGTTTTGCATTTGTTTCCTAACGTAAAATGATGCCTTGATAAGAAGGGCACCTTCTTTTCTTCTTATCTGTAACTTAGCAGGATGCAAACGTTTATATTTCTTATTTATTAGTGGGGAATCTAGTATTTTAAAGTGACACTGTGTTGTTTATTTTTGCCTCCCTTTTTTACATTCTGCAGTCTTTTAATAGAGTAGTCAACTTGTGTTTAGAAAAATTAAGGAATAAATTAACTTTTTAGGAATTCTGAATAAGATTTATTGCAACTACAAATAAAGACTTAGCAGAGAACTGAGCCAATACTATAGCAGTGATAAGGAAATGACTATAGTGTGAATCCTATTAATGGCAGTGATTAAAAAAAAATCAGAATTTTTTCAGAGTACCCCCATTTAAAGTGTATTGTGGGCCAGGTTTAGTGGCTCACACTTGTAATCCGAGCACTTAGGGAGGCTGAGGCAGGAGAATTGCTTGAGCCCAGGAGTTCCAGACTAGCCTGAGCAATATAGTAAAACTCTGTCTCTACAAAAAAAAAAAAAAAAAAAAAAAAAAAATTACCTGGTCATTGTGGCATGTGCCTGTAGTCCCAGGTACATGGAGACTGATGATGTGGGAAGATCACCTGAGCACAGAAGCTCAAAGTTACAGTGAGCAGTGATCACACCACTGCACTCCAACTTGAGCAGCAGAGAGAGTCAACTGGGATCTGTTATTCTTGCCATTTTTTAAGTTTTAAAATTAAAACACTGAACTAATTAACTAATTGTTATAAACAAAATAATTTGTATATGTTTTGTGGATACTCATTTAACTTTGGCTTTCTCAGCCCGTGTTTGACATTGACTTCGTATCTCAGTCCCTGAGATACCCTCAATTCTTCATCTGCAGTGGCTATTGATTCTTTTCTGCCTCCTTTTTGTTCAACCTTAAATGTAAGACTACCCAGAATACACAAACCACAGGGCTCCAAGGTCTCAGAGAGCTGTAGGTGAATTAGGACATTATGTAATCATGCAAACATAATTATAGCATCAAAGGAAAACGTTCTGCCCTCATCGTGGGATTGTAAATCCATGCGAAGACTCACCGAGCCTTTTATAACTGAGATTAATCATTGACAACTCGACAGCATTTTATTCTTCCAGGATGTTCTCAGTACATATCCATAGCAATTCCTAATGACAAGCGAACATGCAAAAAATAATAATGAATGCCACATATTTGCAAAGAAGGATTATTTTGATCCTCAGATAGGCAAAATTGATTGCCTGATGCTTTATCTCCTTAACAATGTCCTCTTTTTTCCCTCAGGATGTTGAGAAGCAATCAAATAAGCTGTGTGGGGAATGACAGTTTCATAGGACTCAGTTCTGTACGTTTGCTTTCTTTATATGATAATCAAATTACTACAGTTGCACCAGGGGCATTTGATACTCTTCATTCTTTGTCTACTCTGTAAGTACGAAAAATAGTCTCTATTTATGTATTACTTGAGCCAGTGTATTGTATTTGTTACTTTTATTAATAGCATTTTAATGCATTATTAGGTATTGCATAAAAATATAACCAAGGGTTTAGATATTTTTAAAGGGACAAATTTGTTCATGTTAATTCATTTTAATTTCTTAAAAAATATTACCTACTATCTTATATTAAATTTTAACAAAAAAATTGCAGTATTGTTTAGTCATTCCCTTTTTATAACAATGTGCTCAATAATGTGGCTTATTTCTAAATTTTAAAATTTTAATAACTTGATAGTGCTGCATAGAAGGAAATGTGATGAATTTTCCCCAGTGTTCCCATATTGGAGTATTTTCAGAATGAGTGTTATAAAAACAGAATTGATGGAGTGATTGCCAACAAAGTATGCTCAAAAGGATCATTCGAAATGACAGGAGGTACATTAGGATGACCAGACCAACAATAAACACTGCTGACTAGAGGGCATTTACTATGATATTAGGAAAATATTGAAGAAATACTTTGAACCTGTCTGAAAGAATATTTTATATAAACAGCTTAAAAATAAAAAAAAAAATTTGTAGGTCTATAGATAGAACTCAGGCAGTGTTCAAAAAATTTCCTCCAAACAATGTATTTCAGGTTTCTTGTAAGTCAGTATCTAAAAAGTAGTGTTTGAAATTATTAATCATATAACTGATAAGATTTCCTTGTAATGGTGGCATGCAAATATACTAATCTAATTCAGTAGGGGGGGAATATAGTTATAGTTAGAAAAAAACGTGTAACATAGCTCAAGTCACTGAAGAATAGTTTGAGAGAAGCATCCATCCATCATTAAGGTACTTAATCCTCTTTCCACATAAAATGTGATGTTTTACATTGAGTGATTAATTTGCGCATATTAAAGATGGCATGTTTATAAATAATGGGATTGTCAATAGGTTTGTGCTGAAGTGGTGAGACGCCAAAAGTATTGAGATTTGTAGAAGTAAATTCATTTTTATAACTGGCATTTAATCAACTCAGCTGTCATTTAGATGGGAAACCTATTCTCTGGAGCAAATAAGAGATGAAAATCTTGAGATGACAAATTAATGAAATAGCTGTTGTCAGGTTAAACTCAATAATATAAGGTAATCAGCCTTCATCTTTATATTAAATTACTGCATTATCACTGCAGAGAAGTTTGACAGCAAGTCAGATTTCTGACAAGTTTAAATTATTTCTAAATGAGATATCTATCTGGATCCACTGTACAAACCCTAAATTGCTGCCTTTACCTTATTTTTGGCATGAAATTATTTGAAAAATTCTCTTGTGTAAAAGTGTTGTTATAGTTTAAGTTCCAAGTGTAAATATTTTAGCAAATAAATGTATCCCATATGTTGCATATGATTGAGTATGAATGGGGGCTGGGAACACAAGGAAGAAGGAATTATTCCAACAGAAATAGTGTGGAAAATGGCAGCATGGGGTTTTGAGAAGTAAGAAGGTGAAACCCCGCACTAAACTATGCATTGTTTGCATGTGGCACCTAGAAACCTCTTGGCCAATCCTTTTAACTGTAACTGCTACCTGGCTTGGTTGGGAGAGTGGCTCAGGAAGAAAAGAATTGTAACGGGAAATCCTCGATGTCAAAAGCCATACTTCCTCAAAGAAATTCCTATCCAGGATGTGGCCATTCAGGACTTCACTTGTGATGATGGTAAGAAATCCCTGCCAAATCTTTAGTCATCCGGACATTCACGTGATGCTGTTCTGAGCTGTTGTGCACAACTGTACAGCATGTCATAGTTCAGCTCAACAAATAAGGATTGTGTGTCTTTTGCTTTGCTTTGCTGTTTGTTTTGTTTTAGCAACGGGGCACTTACTTTCTCAGACTACCCTTTCACACTCCAGTCGGCTTAATGTGTGTTCTGAATGTTTTAAAAGATTTCTAGTTTCTTACTTGTGGTTGGTACTATTTAAATAGCTTCATTTTAACTTTTTAAAATTATTCTAGGCATCTTTTTAAGTAACTACCATTTTAAAATGAGAAAAGCAATTAAGTTATAAAATAGAAGTTTTAGTAACTCTGACAAAAATAATATTTTTCACTTTTAATGCTGTCTCTGTATCACATTTGATTCTCGTAATAGCTCTATAAGGTAGATAGAGCAGGTTCTATTATTAATAGTGTTTCCAGTGAAGTAAATGGAGAGCTAACTTGAACTCTATATTGTAAAATCAGGAACCCATGCAATTTTTGCTAAACATTTTAAACTAATCTATCCCTTTATGTCTCTTCATATCTATCTCCTTTCTTTGTAACTCAGTTTTACATTTACATATTCTAATTAAAAGGATAATTTGTGCAAATAACTGAACAAATAAATAGCTATTATAATTGTATTGGTAATTGTAATTACAGTTTATAAGTTATAAACTGTAATATTTTCTGGAATGTTGCCCTAGGCACTCTGAAAACAGTGCTGTGTAGAATTATGGTGTCAATTTGTAAATGCTTAATACCCTACACATAAGTGCTCAAGGCTCTTATGTTTGTTAATTTAAAGACATAAAATCCTGCTAGCGCCTTTAAAACCACAAATCTGGGTTTTTCTTTATTTCCTCTGCAATTTAGGAAATGATGACAATAGTTGCTCCCCACTCTCTCGCTGTCCTACGGAATGTACTTGCTTGGATACAGTCGTCCGATGTAGCAACAAGGGCTTGAAGGTCTTACCCAAAGGTATTCCAAGAGATGTCACGGAGTTGTAAGTAAAGCTTGTCCTTCCTTTTTCTTGACAATTAATGTTTTACATACCCAGGGGAATGAAGACCAAACAAAAATGCTTAGAATTCTGTTTACAAATTACATTCTATGGGCAATTAATTATTATCATGTAAAATTGTAAACAAATAATACCAAAGTTAGTCCAGAGACCCCAGGAATTGCTGTTTGCGTGTTTATCTTTTTTTTCACTGTAGGATTTCTCAGTGCCTTTATTATGCTAAGGTGCACTATGATGCTCCAAGAGAGAATGGTAAAATATAAAGTAGCTCTCACACTTATTTTTCCCTATATTCCTTTTCTCAGAGAGCATTTTGCAAGACTAACACTTTGGGAAATCCTGTATATTTAGTTTATTTACAGTGACTAGGATATTCCCTACATTAAATGCTTCTTTACCCTGTGATCTCTAGGGCAGTATCTCACCACTTAGGGTAAACAATTATCTTGGATGTGGAAGAAACTGGCGTAATCCTTGCCCTTAAAAAGAGATAATGCTTTTTTTTTTTTTTTTTTTAGACTTGAATAAGAGTCCTTTAGATCCAAAAGGGTATGAGACCAATTATCCCTGACATTTTCATAACTGATATTTAACTACAAATTACATGGCCAATATACACATATCTGACCTTCAAGACTGACACACTTCCCTGCTTACTTCGTACTACATATGGAGAATGTAATAAATCATAGAGGAAGCTGCTAGAAAGATGATACATGTGCACCCCATTCATTTCATTCATTTATTCTCTAAACTAATATCATATTCTTGATATGAATACAACTGAGTCATTTTGCCTCTGTTTATTTTTTTGTCTGTATGACACCATGGATCAATAACGACTGAATCCAAATGTAATTTATGCAAATGTGTCCCTGTAATTGGTGCAGATACATGCAAGTGTTCCAAATGAGCAGGTTTGATAAACTTTTGGCAGTATGCGACATAGGTAATGAGGTTCAAGAAGATGCCGCTTCAGTTTTTAAGGATCTTATTTTAAAATCATGTGCAGCTCAATGGATCATACTTTGGTCCTGAATGGAACAGTTAGGGAAAGAAAGCATCATCTTAGCACATGTGCACAGAATATTCCTCCTAGATTTGAACTGCTGTAAAGTGTTCAGTTTCCCTTACTACCAATCACATTTCTACATTAACTCTAAGCACTGTTTTACGTGTATGTATGTAATTAAATACTTAATTCTTATCTTACCATGTTTTTACTTCAGAAGATCACATGGGCCCCTTAACCCTCCCCTGCGGAGGGCGAGATGCCTGTAGAGTATTCTGTATGCAAAGCATTGATTTTAGGAATACCCCAAGGAGGAGCATACAATCAGACCATCTTTGATGTTAAATCTCTTCTTCTATACGATTCTCACTGGCCTGTGCCTTGGTCCTTTTACCTGCTTCCCATTAAATAATTTAAGCATTCTTTAATTTTCTGATTAAGCTTCGTTGAACACCCTGCTTTATTCATATCCTGTCTGCCATCCATGTGCTTCTTCAACATTTCAAACAGTTAAATTTTCAATCTATTTCACTACAAATTATTAAAAAGTAGTCGTTTTTTCCTAAAGAAAGTATTGTTATAGTGATGAGAAAAACATTAACTCATCTCTTGTGAATTCACGTTTTACCTCCCAGAGAGCTTATTCTCAGCACCTTACCAAGTCCGCAGGATCCTTTTCACCAGTGACATATACACGTGCATTAGAAAAAAAAAATATATATGTATTATATTAAATTATTAAAGATTTTGGCAAAAATTAGTGTTATTGGTGGACAAGTTTGAACAAGTGGTATCCATTATTTTTAATCAGTTCCATATTACTTCCCCTAAGATTGTTTTGCATATAAACATTCATATCACACATTCTGAATCTTTTTGACCTCTGCTCTGTGTTTTGGAAGAAAGCGAAAGTGCTGAACTG
This sequence comes from Varecia variegata, assembly GCA_028533085.1. Taxonomy (NCBI): domain Eukaryota; kingdom Metazoa; phylum Chordata; class Mammalia; order Primates; family Lemuridae; genus Varecia; species Varecia variegata. The sequence continues at coordinate 81,085,111 of CM052437.1, forward strand.
TATGGAATGATGCTTCCCTCTAGTGGCATGAAGAAAAACTTAGCTGGAGGGAAGCAAAGAGGGAGAGGGGTCAAAGAAGAAATACGAAGTCAGAAAATTTAAGTAAGCATAGGAGTCATAACATACGCCCTGCTTTGCTCTTAATCAAATGTTTATTACATATTTATGACATGTGCCTTTCATATAATTGCTTTCATTTTGAAATATTAGAAATAGATTGTTGTCTTAGGCAACTTCTCAGCTACTTCTGTATCCTAAAAAAAAAAAAAAAAAACAATACCAACTTCAACCTGGAATCTTGAGATTGGCCACAACATTGGGGTGTCAGGGGCCACATGTCCAGGGTGCCAGAATTGTTTGTGGGCACACCCATAGCCAGATGGCCCAAGTTGCTGAAAGACGTTTGAACTCTTCGGTATCTATATTCTGGAGAAGAATAGCCTTGGAAGGAGATGAAATTTATTTTTCTTTTTGTGACACCATTCCTATAACTTTAAGCATTCAGTTATTTTTATGTCTTGCCAGTTAGCCCAAAGTGTGTCTATTTTCTGATTATTCTTCTAACTCTAATAAGAAAGGGAAAATTTACTTAGATGTGGTTATTTGATTATTACTTTTACATATTATGTGCTGTATTAGTGCACTTGCTAAACTTGTGATATTCCACAAAACCCCCTAAAATGTTCATCACCAAGCAAATATATTTCAACTAGTTTTAAACTTAAACCTACTGATGTACAAATTTACAAATTGCTCTTTAAAACAGGCCATTGTTATTTGCTAGGTGTACTAATACCTATGAAAGCACTGGAGAGTGGTCTTGGACACAGAAACAAGATTCTGTTAGTAGTTAATGAATTTCATGGTATTGTTTCCACATAAACACAAGCAGACTGGAGGCTGAGTAAAAATATGGTTGATTGAATGAACCTCCTTGCTGACACTCAGCTGGCTAAATGCTTACCTTGCCTTGTTAGATAAACCACAGAGACCTTGATTTTATAATTTAGCTTAAATGATCCACAAAGAATTTTGGACAACTGTTTTCTTTTTTATTTTTTTTTTCCCTTTACTTCTCTTAAATAATGATCCCAGCTAGTAGCGTGACATCTTAAAGCAAAAATTGCCAAGTGGTTCCTTGTCTCACTTAAGAGTGAAATGTTGTTCACTTCTTTTATGATAGGCCACCGTTACTTTTTAAGAAGATAATACTGTTTCTTTGTTTTTAGGTATCTAGATGGAAACCAGTTTACACTGGTTCCAAAGGAACTCTCTAACTACAAACATTTAACACTTATGTGAGTAACATATTGTATTTTTCCATTCTACTTCTTGAAAATGGGGATGGCAAGGGGCAGAAGATTTAGTGAACCTTTCAGATAAAATAAATCATTTACAGTTAGTTGCTTCCCTCCTTGTTCATTGTGGTTCTGGATCACGGGCTACATCTTCATTGAATATCAATCAGGTGATGGAATGTCTTAGAAAAAGATCCTCCTCTATTCAAAGAAGCACAAATATAAGAAAGTCTGAGCAGTTAGAGAATTACAGAAACACAGTAAAACTGTATACTTTTGTTGATGATGGATATGGGCTATTTTATGGCAAGCAAAGGAAAGAAAGATAATTTCTTTAGTCTTGACTTTAAGCAAACGATGGTAGATGGTAACAACTTTACTGAAAATATATTATAAATTTAGTTTATTAATACTTTTGAGTTTCTTATTTAAAACATTATTAAGTTGTGGGCATCCAGTATTAACATTTATTTTATAAAATCTAAATGTATTTATATTGTATTTAAGTAAACTTGACAAAGATGTTGACTTTCTGAGTATAAAATTCAAATTATTGAATATTTTTCAGTTTGGTTTGATACCCTTCTAAAATAACATTTCTTTTATTATTAATGTGAACAATTTTAACCATGGTTAAGTTTTAAATATAAGAAGATATTTAAATATATAAACAACCTCGGACTCGGGGGATTGGGAGGGACATGGGCAATATATCCATGCAGAACTTTTGTACCCCCATAATAAGCTGAAATAAAAATAAATAAATAAATAAATAAATATATAAACATTATGATCTAGTTATGTGTACGATGTTTAAAAATGAATGTAATCTTGTTACATATAATATCACACTTTAGGAGTAGCCTTGTTGGTAACTGATAAAATAGAACACAAAAAATTAGATAAAAGATAGTAGATATTAATGGAAGTATCTTGTTATTAGTTTAAGTCTGTCTGATTTTAGAGTAAATATAAATAGGTTAAAAGGCAGATTGCTAGTGTTCCTAGAATAATGAAGTATTCCTAAGTGAATTCTAGAAACCTAAGTAGCAGAAAATGTTACGTGCCCTGATGTAAACTTTATCTAGGCTTATTGAGGTTAGTTAAAATACTTTTGATCACTTTTAATTTTCCTTAAAAGTATGGGAAAATCAAATACTTTATAAAAAGTATATAGGACTATTTAAATGACAAATGATTAAATTAAAGAAAAAAGAATATCCTCTGATGTCTTGTTCTTCTTCTAGTTATTTATTTGATAGCCACAAGAACCGATTACATGCATTTTGTTCTGTTAAATAAACCATTAAATTGCTGCAATTTGCAAAGGGTCACTTTAGCAGAATTGGGCCATTTGTGGGACAGCATGTGATCATTTAAATCCAGTTGGAAATGAAAAATGAGAAATCATGGATCTAGAAATGGTTTTACCAGTGACTCATTATACAACTCTAGGCAAGTAACTTCCTCTGACATGGATATGTTTATTTTTAAAAATCAGGTATAGTACTTCAGCAGCTTAAAATATGAACTGTAAAGTTCTTATATGATTCCTACCATTTTCACAATTTTATGGATCCATTTTACTGATATTTGGATATTTTAATAAAGGAACTGACAATCCTCCACTTTTCTGAATGTTCCATTTATTCATATATTTATCATTTTGCTTCCAAAACATATACTGAACATATATAGTGATTATGTATATTGAATATACATATGTATTAGTGAATATATATATATATTTTTCGTATATATGCCCTATATATAATGGGAATAAAATCAAGTTCATGGAATAAAAATTATGAGCCATAGTCATACACACTATGCTGATAAATAGCCATTTAGCATTGGTAAAAATTCAACATCTTTCCCATTTACTAAACATTTGTCAAACAAATATTTATCGAGGACCTAATATGTGACAATGACTCATCCAGGGGCAGGAACACAGGTGTTCATAATGATGGCATTTTGAATGTTATTAATCAGGGGTTCTTTCAGTGATGAAATTTGAGTATGTGTATCAGTGAACATATGTATCAGTGAGAATAAAGTTTGGGTATCTGAGGGACTCACAGGGATTAAGGTTTATTTCTCACCCACAAAATGTATCTATTACAAGCTGCCTCCCAGAAAGCTCTCTGTGAACCATCCCAAGTCAGGGAGACGGCAGCAGAAGCAGAAGGAAAAATGAGCTTCGCTCTAAAGCATCTGCTCGGAAGTGAGATCAGCCCCTTGTACACTCACACTTCATGTGGTCCCTCCTAACTTCAACAGGGTGACGTGTGAATAATTATGAATAACAGTGCGATCTATTCCAGAGGGTGATCTGGTGTCTTTTTGTTTTCAGATAATAACAGTACTAGCAACACTGCTATGACTATAAGCAAGAAGACCCTTCTAAGAATCACTAATATTTCCATTTCTGTGGTTAATAGTGGACTCTATGTCTTTCTTTTTCTCTTTTAGAGACTTAAGTAACAACAGAATAAGCACCCTTTCTAATCAGAGCTTCAGCAACATGACCCAGCTCCTCACCTTGTGAGTGTGAAAGTGTGGTACTGAGAATTCTTTAAGTCATTGGACAGAAGGCATTTTCTAGATGCTTGACATTCTAGTGAACAAGACAGAGTCTCTGGCCTCAGGAAAGTTTCTATTGGGAGAAACAGAAAACCTCAATATATGAACAAACATATATATTACAAAAAGTATTGGGTTCTGTAAAAGAAACAAAGAATGCTTTATGTTTGTGGTGGTGTTAGGAGAGATCCTTAAGACACGCCTCTGGGGAAAGACACCTTCGTGACGGGTGGCAGAGGCAGCAAAGTCAGACAGGAGTTGGCAGGGGGAAGTATTCTAGGTTGTATTTAGGAAATGAATATGTTGTATTAGGGAGACACCACAAAGTAAAAAAAATTGTGTAAGTATTCTCAATTTATAAGATGCTCAAATAACTCTTTTCTTAATTGTATTATTTTAAAAATATTATTTGAGAATTTTTGGATACCTAAGTAAAACAAATTGGCATATTATGCTTTCAGAATTCTTAGTTACAACCGCCTAAGATGTATTCCTCCTCGAACCTTCGATGGATTGAAGTCTCTTCGATTACTGTAAGTAGCTTATATTCAACAAAATATCTCTTTCCTCAGGGATCTGAGTTTGTTGTTGTCTTTTTTTTTTTTTTTTTTCTTTTTAGACTGAGTCTTGCTCTGTCACCCTGGCTAGGGTGTAGTGGCGCCAGGTTACTGCAACCTCAAACTCCTGGGCTAAAGTAATCCTCCTGCCTGCTGAGTAGCTGGGACTACAGGGATTTGACACCACACCCAGCTAATTTTTTTCTATTTTTAGTAGAGAAGGGGTCTCTCTCTTGCTAGGCTGGTCTCAAGGGATCCTCCCACCTCAGCCTCCCAGAGTGCTAGGATTACAGGCGTGACCCACCGAGCCAGGCCTTGGATTGTCTTTTTGATGATTTAACTGCTTTATTGATTGTTGGCTATTGTAGAATATATGCATTAGAACTTACTATAAATTTGGACATGGAAAAATCATATCTTACTCTATCATGGTTCAACAGCTTCAATTTGGACATCATACCTTTCTCTTTTGTAATATTTATTGTTGTAGTCATTTATGTGATTGTATATAACATTAAGATGTGTGTTTTATATAGCTTCAATTAATTTTGAAAGAAATATAGGGAAAATCAATTTCTTCAGAAATTACATAGTACATGAAAACATTTTGACTATAGAAATGTACTTCAAAGTATGTGAAATAAAACATGATCCTTAATCCCAAGCCCCTACCCCAGAATTAGCAGTTAAAACAGTTTGATGTACTCTTCTGGTTCTTTTTCATGTGCATTTGTTTTTACATCTTAATATATGTGTGCCCCCAACTAAATAAAATTAAAGAGACATAAATAGAATCTTTTCTTATTCTGCCATTGGCTATTGTTATTTAACATATTCTTTAGAATATTTATTTCCATCCTATTATATATAGCTATTACTCAATTGTTTAACTGGTACAGAATATTCCATAGGTTAGAGAAACCGTACTTATTTAATCATCCTCATCTTTACTATAATTTGGTTTAATTACAATTTTCATGAGTACCGTATAGTACTCTCATTAGCATCCTATTCATCCTGGTGCAAATGTGCTAGCATAGCACTTCAGCAATGATTTAGTAGAGAGGTACTGTCAAATACAATGAGGATACCAAAAGTAACTGACACATTGTCCCCCAACAAGATTTTGTCAATTTACAAATGTATGTTTCCACCACCTGTTCCGTAGAATACTTTTTCAAAGCATTCTTGCAAATACTGAATATTATTAATCTTTTTATTTTTGCCTATATGACAGATTGAAAATTATTTTCCATTTGTGTTTTAATTTGCATTTTCAATTACTAGAGCATTTGCCTGTATTTTGTTTGTTTATTGAGCATTTGTGTTTCTTATTCTAATGAGCCTGATCATATTATTTTTCCATTTTCTATTAGGTACTTTGTCTTTTTCTTATTAATGTAGACGTCTTTATGCATCTACTACTTGACCCTATGCTTGCAGGTCTTTTTATAAAGGAATTAATTCTTGTATCTTATACAAGTTGCAAATATTTCTCATTCTGTTCCTTATATGAAATCTTTTATCTTATGGATATATTTTATGTTGTCAAAATTTATTACTCTTTTCCTTTATGATTTCTGGGTTTTATGTAGTGCTTTTGAAAGCCTTCCCCATCTCATGTTCGTAAAAAGTAAAAAGGAACTCTTCTATATTTTCTTTTTTTTTTTTTTTTTGAGATAAGGTCTTGGGTCTCGCTCTGTCACTCAGGCTGTAATACAGTAGCAGGATCATAGCTCACAGCAGCCTCCAACTCCTGGGCTCAAACCATCCTCCTGCCTCAGCCTCCCAAGTAGCTAGAATTACAAGAGCACACCACCATACCTAATTTAAATTTTTTTTTTATACAAATGGGAACTCAATATTGCCCAAGCTGGTCTTGAACTGGCCTCAAGAAATCCTCCTGCCTCGGCCTCCCAAAGTACTGGGATTACAGGCACATGCCACTGCACTCAGCCTATTTTTTTAATACATTTTTAATTTTTATATTTAACTCTTCAATCTGGAATTTATTTTGTGCATATGATGTGAGGTAGAAACTAACTTTTTGCTTTCCCAAATGAATATCCAGATGTACCAAGAATATTTATTAATATTAATATTTATTAATAGACCATCTTTTCTTCACTGACTTACAATGTTTATTAAAAAATCTCATACTTGCATGGTAATTTTTCTGAACTATCTGAAATGTAGGAAATTTAATTTTTCTTTTTCTTTCTTTTAGTTCCCTACATGGAAATGACATTTCTGTCGTGCCTGAAGGTGCTTTCAATGATCTTTCTGCATTATCCCACCTGTGAGTACCTAGTTCATGAATGTAGGTTTAGGGTCAAACTCTCCCTAGTAAATGAGTTGGGAAAAATCCTCTGCCACTTCTTTTATTATAATGTATATTAAAATGAGATTGGCATCATGTTTAAAGAAAATGTGAAGATTTTCAACCTGAATATGGTGACCTCTGTAATATAGCTCTAATTTACCCTTCTGGCTCTTACATCCCATTAGTTGAGTTCTCTTTGCTTAACTAAAAGTTCTACAAACATTCCCCCCAAATTTACTAGCCTCTGCCTTTTTTCTCATTGTTCTCTGATTCTAGAATATCATGTGCCCTTCAGTTTGGTCTGATCCAACCCTACTTTTCCAATTCATATCCCAAGTATCACTACCTTCACGAAGCCTATCCTAATTTTCTAGAATTGCATTAATTTTCTTAGCAAATATTACTCAGCATAAGCCGTGGAACCATGCAAAAAAATAAATTCGACATGGTTCAAGACTTTCTAGTCTGGTGGTGGAAAACAGCCAAATCCTCATATTGGGTTTTCCTTTGTGTTTTCTTTCATAGCAACCTGTTTGTTTTTCCATAGTTTTAGGAAGTACAGTAAAACAGTTTTTAAAATATGTAATGATCGGAGTCCAAAAACCCCATTTGGGCTGAATTTCCATCATTCCATTAAAGTTCAGGAAACAGCCCTGGGATCCAAAGCCTCCTAGGGTAATGTTGAGTTTGGCGCCACCTGGTGGCAGTTATCTGCTTCAGCTTAAATATCAAAGTCCTTGGGGCCCCAGTTCTCTAGGAGAGATTGCCCACCATGTTCTCTCCCAGCTGTGCACTCCCCTACAAAACACACAAACTCCAAGAAGATAAGAATTTTAGAAAATTTAAAAAAGGGAATGGTTGGAGAATAGAATCCAAGTCATTTATGTTAATGTGAATTTGCGTCATAGGGTCTGTGTTATCAGTATGGGGTTTTGTGTATACATCGCTTAGACTGTATGGTGCCTACTATTAAGATTCCTTCCACTAAACTACTAGGTCCTGGAAGGCAAAACCTCTACTTTTTCATCTTTGAGTCTCAGCACCTACCTCAATGTTGATATCACAGTTAGTCGTTTACAAACTCTGGCTGCCCTGTGCACGAGATACAGTGTGAATGAAGCTCTAGCTCAGGGTGTGCGGCTGGCAGAGAATGCAGCATAAAGAGGTCTGCTTTAGTCACTCTTTCCACTTCCTCCTCTGTCATAGTGAGGACTTAGCAAATGTCAGCAGAGATGAGACCAGATGACTCAAAAACATCATTTTGCTCATTTTTAATTTAGTAGGATTTGAATCTGACATACACATATGAGTATAACATTCACTGCATTCAAATTCTTAGTTACAGTCAGGCAGTAATATACAGTATTAAGATATATTTTGGGAATTGCCTAAAAAAGAATAGGATTAATTATGCTTAGACTGAAGACCTAGAAGTATTACTAATCTTAAGTTAATTGTAAATCAGAATTAATCAGTTTTAAAATGTTATTTTATGTATCTACTACTTGTCCCCAAGCTTGACATGTCTATGATCCCACTGATTAGCTTCTCTGGCCTCAGATTATTAATCTGTAAAGTGGATTATTGATAATATTGACCTCATAAAGTTAGTGTTTAGGATAAAATGAGGTAAATCATGTAAATAGGGCTTAGCCCAACTTCTGCATATAGTAAGAGTGCAATAAATGTTAGCTATTATTTTGATTGCTTTGCTATCACTACTCCTGCTTATGTAGTTAGGAACCATAAAATGAAAGATTTTGCAAAGGAGCAGACACCCAATGCAGGTCTAAATCAGCTCTGGTGAAGTAGCTTTAGATATCTTTAGTATTTCATACCTTCGTGCTCTTTTTTGTCTCTGTACCATTGTACTTTCTAGTCCTTTACCTGAAACATCCTTCCCAACCCTTCCCATCAACTCTAACTATCCCACATAGTTTAGACTTTCTTAACCACTGGCACCCACCTCCACTGAAATGTCAGTCTATTTATTCATACATACTTCTACTATAGCACTTCTAATAAAAATTATTTATGCCTGAGAGTGTATGCTAATCTCCTCAGCAGGAGGAGTTCTTTGGAGGGAGGAAGAATGCTTTATTCGTATTTGGGTCCTCAGAACCTTGCATAGTGATTGAGTTCTCAGGAAATACTTGGTGAATGAAGGAGGTGTTAATGCACTTAGCACATGCTTACACCCGTGTGAGCCTGTCTCTGAAAATATAGGGATTCCTTGGAAAGCACAGGTAAGTGTTAACACTGCAGACAACTCACTGAATCCCAGCTGCACATCATTCAGGAAAATAGGAATCCACATTGTCTCTATTTTCTACTAAATTGTTATCCCCAATAAATCTGTAGGGATTTTCTACTGAGCAACACTTTGAATTCTGTTCTCGTAGGAAATAATACTTCCATACTTGTGTGTGTGTGTATGTGTGTGTGTGTTTGTGCTTTCGTGGTGTTGTTTTTCCAGAGCGATTGGAGCCAACCCTCTTTACTGTGATTGTAACATGCAGTGGTTATCCGACTGGGTGAAGTCGGAATATAAGGAACCCGGAATTGCCCGTTGTGCCGGCCCTGGAGAAATGGCAGATAAACTATTACTCACAACTCCCTCCAAAAAATTTACATGTCAAGGTATGGTTTTTAGTTATTTGTACTTCTTTTTAATAATTACTATATTAAATACAACAGGAAAAGACAACCATTTGGCCACTTGGCTTCAAAGGTATAGTTGAAAAGCCCAATAAATAATTACTTTGTCCAAGTAATTGAACAAGGTGATTGAACAAGAGAGCAGTTATCTGAGGTGCCCAAGTAAAGAACTAGGCTTTTCAAATAAATCTCAAAAATAGTCCATTGGAAATGACTGTGTTTTCTTGAAAATGTATGAAAAATGTGGAGTGCACAATTTCTGGACATGCCTTTCATAGCCTCTAACAAGTGAAATGTTTTGCTTTTGCCTTGTCTGAACATATGCCCTGCTCTAGGGCTGCCAGGGCCCTGTGGCTTCCTAATACCAGGTAAGGAGAAACGGGCCCTCCCAAATGTTCAAGTGTTCAGCCTGAACCTTCTGACTTGCCTCGTGTGCTGCAGATTTTGTGTCCATGTTCCTGTTCCTTGCTTGTTTGTATTCCTTTCCTTTACCTCCATTTTATGTATTTGTGAATTCCAAATAGTGTCTTAATAACAAATACTATTTTCTTCTTTTATTACAAGAGTAATATGTGCCCAATATAGAAAATCTAAATAGGAAAATCTAAACAATGTGAAATTTTAGTTCTGCAAAAGGAAATAAAATTAACCATTAATCAGAGTACTTAGATATAACTACTATTAAACTTGTTTTGTATATCTGTCTCGTCAAATATACAGATTCAGGTTTCTTACAAAAAGTGGGAGAGAAAGTTACTATTATTCTTAGATTGTAGATGTTTCAGGAGGACCACTCAGTTATTGGATGGGGGAGAGAAATTCTTGAAAATTGTAAATGCACACTCAGAAAATGTGGATTAAACATGGTTTATGTATAAAACTAAATTTTATCTATTTTGGAACACAGAGAAGTTGATGACAGTCTTTCCTCCCAAGCTTGCAAACCTAGCTGAAAAGACGAGCTTTCAACACTTGAACATTTATGTAAGAAAAACATATGTAAGGGGGTAATACTGTGATCTGGGTCATGGTATGAACTCTGAAGCCTGGTCTGGCTGAAGCTAAATTTCAGCTTCTCTCTTTAGTACCCAGGTAACCTTAACCACTCTATGCCTCAGTTTTCTCATGTGTGAGTGGAAATGAGGATGGTAGCAATCTGAAAGGGCTTTATGAACATTACATGAGTTAGTGTATGTAAAACGTACTGCCTCACACACAGTAACACTCAATATAGGTTAGTGCTAATTGTATTTTTATAACATTTCAAAACACCACAAAAATGATGATGTGAAACATTCCATGATTTATTAAGAAAAGAAGGAATTTTCAAAAAACTATACACTCCCCCAAACACTTTTGAGTTGGTGTCTAATGCTTTTCTTAATAGCTGTAAATGGTTGCAAAGGATGTTCTTGACAGAACATTGTGAATATTGACATTGTAAAACAAAACTTTTCCATTATTCTTTTAAATGTATTTGGCGGAATCTTAATACCAGAGCTAATTTTAAAAGAGACAAAAGCAAGATCCTCCCTAATATATTACATTGTTCTTTTTCCATCAACTTCCATTTTTCTCTTTGAATTCCTATTTCTAGTACCTCAGAAAATTGAATCATTCTTTGTTACCAAAAAAGTGTATAATTTGGATTTTTAAAATGTCCTGCCACCAAAAGTCTGTAAGTTTTTACATTTTTATCTGAATTGAATTACTGCTATTAATACTGGTGTGCTATTAATTGAAATAGCAACAGCATAATTATTTATCAATAGTTTAATATTTTATTACAAATTGAAAGTAAAATTCCATGGCCATGCCTCTCTGCAACTATGTGCATTGATTACAAAAATTTTTGCAAAATAACTGGTGTTTTAAATTGTTCTTTTGTAATACTAGATGTTCCCTTGGGGTACTGTCCATGATAAGTTTCTGGTGGCCTGAGAGACATACCATCCTTTTCTAAAGTGGGGGAGAGACGATTGTCAAAGGGAAGGTAGGGATGGTGAAACTGACATAAAACCTTATTCTTAGGCATGTTATTGGACAGATTACATTGGGAAGTTGAGAAACTGTAGACTGATTCTTCTATACTTCTCTGTGACCGGTGATACCCTTACTTCATTTTGAAGAATGCTGGTACATATCTGTATTTCTTAAAGTTTATAATTCCCTGGAGATATTTCTTGAAAAAAATTTCATAACACAAATTTGAGAAAAGCTGCATACTTATATTCTACTCTTAAAGCATCACAGTTTATGTTAATTTATTAAATGTTCTCCGAAGTCCAATACAGATGCACAGGCATACCTCATTCTATTGTGCTTAGACAGATATTACATTTTTTTTTTTTTTACAAATTGAAGGTTTGTGGCAAACCTACATCAAGCAACTCTGTTGGCACCATTTTTCCAACAACATGTGCTCACTTCTTGTCTCTGGGTCACATGGTGGCAATTTTCAAATTTTTCAGACTTTTTCATTATTATTATATCTGTTATGGTGATCAGTCATCATTGATCTTTGATGTTGCTCTTGAAATTGTTTGGGAGCACCACAAACCATGTCCATATAAGATGCCAAACTTAATAAATATTGTGTGCTCTGACTGCGCCACTGACCGGCCATTCCCTTACCTCAGGCCTCCCTATTCCATGAGACACAAAAATATTGAAATTAGGACAACCACTAACCCTACAGTGGCCTTTAAGTGTTCAAATTAAAGGAAGAGTCCCACATCTCTCACTTTAAATCAAAAGCTAGAAATTATTAGGCTTACTGAGGAAGGTATATCAAAAGCTGAGTTAGGCTGAAAGCTAGGCCTCTTGCACCATAAAACCAAGTTATGAATGCAAAAGAACAGTTA
>CM052437.1:81097896-81137257 GCA_028533085.1 Varecia variegata
GCCATACATTTCTCTTATGGATCTGGGCAGAGTAAATTAAAAACCTTCTGGAAAGGATTAGCTATTCTAGATGCTATTAAGATCATGTGTGATTTATGGGAAGAAGTCTAAATATCAACATTAACAGGAGTTTGGAAGAAATAGATCCTGAAGATGTAATTGAATTGCTGCAATCTCATGATAAAACTTGAATAGATGAGGAGTTGCTTCTTGTAAATAAGCAAAGAATGTAATTTCTTGAGACGGAATCTACTCATGGTGAAGATGCTGTGAACATTGTTGAAATGACAAGAAAGGATTTAGAATATTGCATAAACTTAATTGATAAAGCAGTAGCAGGGTTTGAGAGGACTGACTCCAACTTTGAAAGAAATTCTACCATGGGTAAAATGCTATCAAACAGCATCACATGCTACAGAGAGATTTTTCATGAAGGGTTAAATCAGTTGATGTGGCAAACTTCATTGTTGTCTTGTTTTAAGAAATTGCCGCAGCCACCTTGAACTCCAGCAACCACCACCCTGAAAAGTCAGCAGCCATCAACATTGAGGCAAGGCCCTCCACCAACAAAAAAATTAAGACTTGCTGAAGGCTCAGATAATTGTTAGCATTTTTTAGCAATAGAGTATTTTTAATTAAGGTATGTAGACTACTTTTTTTTAGACATGCCATTACACACTTAATAGACTATAGTGTAGTGTAAACATAACTATTATGTGCACTAAGAAATGAAGAAGTTCTTATGAATCTCTTTATTGCAATATTCAATTTATTGCCATTGTCTGGAATGGAACCTGCAGTTTCATACTTGTAAGTATGTCTATACATATGTACATACCTAAAGACTTTTGTAACTAATTTGTAACTAAGCAAGATTTATATAACTAATTTTTGTTTTATTTAATGACGATACCATCTCATGTATTCAGTGTAGCATGAATGGAAATATGCTTGAGGGTAAATTGGTCCTTATCAGCACTGCCCAATAAAACTTCCTGCAGCGATAGTCATGTTCCACATCTTCACTATCCAACATGGTAGTCACTAGACACTTGTGGTTATTGAGCACTTCAAATATGGCTAATATGACTAGCAAAATAAATTTTTAATTTAATTTAATTTTGTTTTATGTACACTTAAATATACACATGTGTCTAGTGGCTACAATATTAGATAGCGTAGTTGCTGCAAGAACTTAGAGGAAGAAATCATGTCGAAGGAAGGTGACTGTGAAGGATTTAGTGGTGTGAGTGAGTAAGTAAGTGGACTAGCAGACAACTGTGAGGATAGTGCTACAGGTGGGCAGAACTGGAGGAGCAGAGCTTCACTATTGGAAAGTTCTGGACCTGTTCCAGGGCAGCCAGAAAACAGTTGAGCTGAGACTTCTTAATTTACAGATGATAATAAGACCCTAAATCTTTGAGCTCAACTGTGGTAGTTTAGTTCACTAAATTATCAAATCAACAGATTACATATATTTCAAAGTATACCTTAAATTAGCATGATTATAAGCCAATTGGCAAGCAGCATGGACAGTCAACAAATATAGTGCAGTTGCACTTAGCAGACTTCAGAGTTTACACATTTTCTCTATAGCTTAATATAATTTTAGAGTGATAGCAAGCAGTGAAACTCATCATGCCCTTTGCCAGCATTTGTTTCTGCATTTGTCAAAATATTGTGAAGTGCCATTGTCTTATTAAGGCTCTTCTAGTTTAAGATTTTATGACAATTCAGACTAGATCTTTGACACTCCTACTACTACTGTTACTACCACTACTACTGTTAAAAACAATAATAGCTAACTTCTCTTGAGTGGTTGGATGATGCTGAGCACTTTACATAGATTTTTATCTCTTTTAATCTTTGTATCATTCCTGTAGTAAGTATTATCCTCTCCCCATTTGAGAAATGAAAATATTATAATTTAGAGAAATTAAGTCATTTTTTCAAAATCACTCAACTACTGAGTGAAAGAGTGAGACTTTGAACCTTGACTCTGACTCCAGAGCTTACCATTAAAGTTTACTTTGTAACTTTCAATAAAAACATTTTCAAAATAAATTATCAATGTAAATAAATTTGCCACTTTATCATTGAAATGTACTTAGAATATGAAATTTTTGAACTACCCTCAGAAGCTTTACTAGAAATATTTATACAAAATAAATGATTGATAGAAGAAAAAGTATTTTAATCTATTAATTAAAATAATTCACTCAAGGAAATCTACTGAGTACCATGCTATTGCACATACATGCTTTATGAACTTGAAAGCAATAAAATAATATTTCTTTACATATTTTATACTTGTGGTATTCATATTTTAATTTAACTTTTCCTATAGTTATATCAGTCTAATGTGTTTTGATTTTATTCATGAAAATTATGTAAATATAAACTCCCAATATTAAGATTTCAAATTATAGCAGGAAGATGAATATTCTTTATTTGAAGACATGTTTACATACCTCTACTTAAATATAATTTCAATGATTTTTTTCCTCTAGAAAAGGCTGTGCTATTATTTGGAGTGATTAATTCTTCCAGTAAAATGTCCTACATTTTTCAGAGTATTTTCTTTATGGCATACTGTCATAGTTTTGATGTACAACAGAACTAAATGAACAGGAAGAAATAGAATATCAGAGCATATTTAATTAATACCCAGACAGAGCATTCTTGAGTGGTAAGCAGATGGTCATGACTTGTCTTTGTAACCCAAATGTCCTGTCTCCATCTTTTAAATATAAGATGAAGATAGAGTGATGAAGAAGTCTGCAATAAAACAGAGGTTTTTGTCCTTCCAGGTTTTTATTAATAAAATCAACATGGAGAATAGAACATCGCTCATTTCTAAAATTCCCTTTATTGCTTTTGGTTCAGGTAGATTTAGCTATACAGGCAACTGAACTTTTTTTTTTTTTTTTTTTTTTTGACCGACATTTATGAAAGATTTACATGTGCTAAGGAATGAACAGTCTAATAGAAATGAATAATATATGCCTTCATTCATTCAACAGATATTATTCGCATTCCTACTATGTGCCATCATGGTTCTGGGGTATTAGGAATACAACAATAAACAATACAGAGTAAAACTCCTATTCTCGTGGAGCTTATATTTTACCAGTAGATATGTTTAAACAGATAATTATAAACAACACAGAAGTTTGGTGGTAAAAATATATATATATATATAAAAGATAATAATATATAGCCATACCAAATAATTATGGAGTTGTAACTGATATGGTCAGGGCCATAAGGCCATCAGGAAATTCTTATTGTGAGTCAAGTGGAACTGAGAATACAATGCAGAGGGGGAGAGGAAATCCCTATAGGAAGATGTCTGGTAGCCAGGAGCTCAAGAAACAAGGCAGGGATTTGGTGCTAAATATACTTCATTACTTCATTTGTAAAGGCCAGCTAACAGATCAAAGAAACTCAAGATCTTTATAAATTCCAAGATAATCAACATTTTACCATGTCATGGTTGATCTCTTCCTCTAATTTTATATGTTAAGGATCCTCTAGATTCTTGAATTTCTGGGGAAAATTCCACATCTCGCAACAATAACATTGTAATACTATTGTTTTTCTTAGCAAGATCAACATCTTCCTTTTGGGGGAAGTTTTTGATAAGGTTGAGTGAGGGCTTTTATGTCTCAAAATTATTGATTGATAGTGTCTTTAGTCGTTTAATTATGAACGTGATTAAATAATTTAGCCTAAACTGGAGGAATGAAAAATTGACTAGTTAGATCAATTTTGAAGCATTATGTAGAACTTCCTCAAATCTTTTTTACATTTTCAAACTTTGCATCACTAGCACATAGCTGTAACTTTGAAATAACTTTTTGGGGACTTTGATTTGCTCAATGGCTAGAGAAAATATTCAGATTTGTGCATGGTTATCTTCCAAAAGCACCACTTTTAGGCCAGGCGCGGTGGCTCACGCCTGTAATCCTAGCACTCTGGGAGGCCGAGGCGGGTGGATCGCTCGAGGTCAGGAGTTCGAGACCAGCCTGAGCAAGAGCGAGACCCCGTCTCTACTAAAAAATAGAAAAAATTATCTGGCCAACTAAAAATATATATAGAAAAAATTAGCCAGGCATGGTGGTGCATGCCTGTAGTCCCAGCTACTCGGGAGGCTGAGGCAGTAGGATTGCTTGAGCCCAGGAGTTTGAGGTTGCTGTGAGCTAGGCCGACGCCATGGCACTCACTCTAGCCCGGGCAACAGAGTGAGACTCTGTCTCAAAAAAAAAAGAAATGTTAACAAACATGCATTTGATATTAATGCTTAAGAAATGCAGTAATGTAGTAGCAAGTGGAGCACAGAATCATTGATTTTAAATAAAAACCTCCATTTAGTTAATTATGCCCAACATCATATATCTCCTACATGTTTCCTGAGTTTTCTTTGATGTACCTCTGACTTTATACAAGGACAGTGCAATAGGATTTTGTTATTTGACTCATGTTTCCAAGGAATGCCAGAATGAAGGGAGACTCTGGGATATAGTTAGAAATTTTTGTCTGGAGCTTTTGGTAATAAATCAAAGGAGATACTATTCTCAGTGGGTAGCAATATTGGTGTCAGGTGCATAACTAGTGATTTGAGTCAAGTAAGCAAGTCTGCCTACAAGCTTTAATGGATTCGAGGTCCGGTATTTCTTCCATTAAAGATTAAAGTAACTGACAGAGACAGATTGTTAACCAAACTTTCTTCTCATTTTCCCTTTGAATTATTAAGCTTAACACATCTCCACCCATATAGCCGATATTATAGTGCTCTCTTAAATCAAGATCAAATCTTAAATCAAGCCAGTTAGTCTGGACTGGCCTTCTTTAATTCGGTTACATTACTAAAGATCTGTATCCCTGAAACAAGAGTTCTTTTCTCTTCTGTGGCACACATCCCATGAGGGCTAATTTGTTGACAGTATTTTAACATTTCTTGGAACCAGTTCGCTTTAGAAAGGAGTAAAGCTTGAAGATTGTAGTTCCTTACCAACAGCAAGGCAAGAACACAGAAAACCTCTGCTGCTCCTTAAAGCTGTGCTGTCATTTCTGATGCTTGTCCACACCAAATTTACAAAGCATAGTTGTGTTCCTTAACAGCATAAAGTCACCAACTCTTAATGTTGTTCGCAGTGGTACTTATCTGTTTATGCCCACTTCCATTCCCCGCGGGTTTTGTGATAGTCCCTATAGTTTCCCCATATTTTGGCAGCTCCTAGCATATATCGAAGGTACTCAGGGAACTTGTGGTGAGTAGATAAATGGCAAGCTCTGGTTTGCCTTTGCCTGTGTTGAAATTTGGACAAGAAAACAAGGAACTTCTTTCCTCCTTTTAAGGAAAATGCTTTTGTTTTCCCCACTCATTCTGACTCTCTGGAAGTCTAGGGAAAGAATGACACTGTGACTTCTATACTTGATCTCACTAGGTTCCCTGCCTGACATTCATTAACATCTCATTTAATGCTTCAAACAACCCATTGGGATGGCTGCCATTATCCTAATAACACACACTTAAGTGGCAAATCTGATTTACTAACTTCTGTTGATGGACTTCAGATTCTGTGCCCAAGATTGCTGTGTATGATGCTAGAAGACTTTTTTCCTAGACATCTTCTTTTCATGGGGGAATAATCAAGTGTGCAAAATTCTACAAGTCTTCATTTGCCCCTGGAAAGCTATGCTAACTCTTCTACCATCTTATGATGGCTTTATTTAGCATCTTCCTTTAGCTCTGATATGATCTCCTTATTATCTTATAGTCTTTAAACAGATTAAAGATGTCATTTCCCTTGAATAAGAAGATTGCAAGACAGAATCTCCGAGAAAGTATACTGGATGGGAAATAAATTACAAGTTAGAGGCAAACAGAAGATGTTAGATAGATTTAGAAGAGGAGCAAAATATGGGTGGGAAGATGAATGAGAGGAGAGATACAAGGGATATCGTTCTAAGGGATTAGACCATAGAAATAAGCAGATTTAGATAAACCAGGTAGATGTAAAAATCACATTCTAAGGATTTTTAGTTAAGTGGAATTATGATCTAAGTAAAATAGGAAAAGGAATTAGATCATTTTAAGACATTTGGAGATAACGTGAGAAAACTTGTTATCTTTATTCTTTTAGCTCAACTGACTACATATAAGCAGACGATGATCTCCCTTCATATACTCATGCAATATTCCAGATATGAAAACAATTGACCATAATTAGCTATATAGGAAATGAAATTTGGTCTTGGAAAAAAAGTGGAGATATTAGATAATGCTTATTTATCACATATAGTTCCTTAAACATTTATTAAATAAATCTTGACTATATCATAAAACTAAACAATGACTACTTCAGCTTGGCAGTTGTGTTACCTATATACTCTATTAAATTCTTCAAAATGTATTCAGTTTCTTTCCCTAAAACAATCTCTAGCTTCTCATCTAAATACTCAAATATAATTTTTGAAAGATGTCACATTCCACAGAATGAACTTGCAGTCTACCAACCCTGAACTCCTCTATTCAAATCCCGGCTTTACAAGGTTGAAAGCACAGTAATGGGCCAAAAGACATTTTTCCTCAAGGTCTTGGAAGGTGGCCACATGAATGTTTACAGTCCTTGCATTTGCTGACTTGCTATTTTGCTGGTGTACATGCTTAGCCGCTTCATCCTACGCCTTTTCTGAATTAGATTCGTCTTTCTTCTGGCCTGGCTAAGGGATCCACTATAAATGAGAGATTTCCTTTTCTATTGCTGACTCTAAATAAGATAACTTTAGCAAACATGAAACCATTTATTGGGAGGTATTACATCAATTTCACTAACTGCTTTACCTAACTGCTACCATTCATTTCTCCAGTGTTGGCTGAATAGCTAATTTAGTTGCCCTTAATTCATAAATAAATTGAGGAAGAGAGTGAGAAATTAAATTTCTGTGAGGCTCATTTCAGAATTAAGCCCAGTGATTTTCCAGCTGTAATTGCATTATTTATTCTGGTTACCAATAAAAAGTTGAAGGGACATTGGCACTGGCACATTTTCCCCTAGTGACTGAGGTGTCATTAGAAGCAAGCACCGTTTCTTCCCATTAGCACAATTGTCCCCAGAACTGTCATTTATTCCCAAATAGTTAAAAATACACAGGAATTTCAATGTGGACATATTTCCGGGGTTGGGGGAGGATTTGGTCAAAAGAAAAACTGAAAAATGCAGAAGACTATCCTTTTTGTGAATTTTAATCCAAAACCATTATTTCAATATGTACTAGTCTTTCCCAGGGCAATGGATATGAAAAGATATGGAGAATCTCTATGACCACCATGTTGACCAACAACTCACACATGTGATCCCTAATCTGGAGAATAATTTGATGAAAAGTGATTTATGTGAGCAGAAGTCATACAATACTTTGGGTGAATGTACCTTAGAAGGTTAGAGCAGTGCTAGTTGGGGCGGGAGAAGGCTGCTGTATAATTGTCCAGAAAACTTTGCTAGAAACTATGTGTGATTAAACAAGCCATTGGAATTATCGCTTCTTGTTCCAATAGGGATAAAGAGCTACAGAGAGATTGGTGATAGTAGAAATATAACTCATGTTTATATTATAAAATATTAGCCTTTTAAATGTAAAGATGTCATTCTGCCATTGTTCTTGCCAGGCAGAGTTGTCAAAAGGTGGTCTAGTGAGCTCTCACAAACAATGCAAAAAAATATCATCAGTGGAACATAATTTTATTGAGGACAGTACAATTTCCACATTGTTAGCCATTTATCAAACAAATATATGTAACCAGAGGAAAATGGCTGCAGCTAAATATGCATTTAATCTAGACTTTTTGTGGATCATGAAAGTTTTAAAGGTGTGTCCCAAAACATGAGCTTGCAAGTAGATATTATCTCTGTGGTGTCTTCTTCTCAGAGAAGAAGATACAGAACACTCACCCATCATGTATTGTGCTAACAAACCAACAAATAAATTGAATCAAAAGGATATGGGGAAGAGTATAATAGAGATTACAGTTTTGGTTTATTTCCGTAGGCATAAAAGTGACAGTTTTGTATCTCCTGTATGAAACAGCACTAAGCTAATGTTATCTAGGCAGGTACATTCTATTGCTGTGATGAATTTCTACTTATTCATAAAACTTGCCCACCCTACCACACCCCCACACATGTAGTCCTCTCTGGGGCACATGGCATGCATTTCCATGAAGCTGGCTGAGGTCAAGGTGCAGGCAGTGGCCATGGAACACATGCACATAAGCTGGTCAGCCCATGAGGGGACTCACCCTGTGGCACTGGCACCATTAACATCAGTTACTAACCGCCTGAGCTACCAACCCAGAGTTTAACTCTGACTTCAGAGAGTCTCACAGTAAATCCCAGTGAGAAGGCCATGAACATGATATGATGATGCTGATTTCTGGTTTTGTCATGGAAGAGAGCATGTGTGGATATGTGACCAATGATAATTTTTATACAAAATTTATTGTTACGATCAAAGCATAGGAATAAGGGACCTAAAAATAGAAAGCCTCTCTCATATTTTTCAATTAATTTGTAGGTCCTGTGGATATCAATATTCTAGCTAAATGTAATCCCTGCCTGTCAAATCCATGTAAAAATGATGGCACCTGTAATAGTGATCCAGTTGACTTTTATCGATGCACCTGCCCTTATGGTTTTAAGGTAAGGGGAAGCTGTTGCAAGAGCTGTGATTTGAAAATATAGCTTTCCTCGGTGTGCGTTTATTATTCCACTGTGCTGTCTCTGTGATTTCTATTTAAATCTAATTCCCCTTTCTTCTCCAGGGACAAGATTGTGATGTCCCAATTCATGCGTGCATAAGTAACCCATGTAAACATGGAGGAACTTGCCACCTAAAAGAAGGAGAAAAAGATGGATTCTGGTAGGTAATTAGTCTATGATCTTCTGTGTCTGAAGTATTAGAGCAAGAATAACTAAGAAAGCATGCATCTTCCTTTTCAAATCAAAGAACATTGTTTTTTAAAGAATGCCAGAGTAAGGACAATGTCTATTGGTCCCTCTCAGAGATATTAGAATATTAGAAACAAATGGAGACACCACACTATTTTCAGCTTGGAATGCTATAAAATCAAAAAGAATTTACCAATGTGCACCTACACAAATTATGATTAATCAAGTCAGATTCGGGAAAGACAAAGAATTGTCTCCATTATACTAATTAATAGCCAACTGGTCCCCTACTGAAAGTTGTATATTCATCTGTTGTTTTGCTTATTGCTTTAACAGACAATATGTAATGATAAAATGTAGGTCCCACTGAAACAGGAAATTAATGATTTATTTCCAAGACACAATATAAGTAGACAGACATGCTGTGAACAATCTTAGTCTGGAGTTATTTAATCATATGGTACAATTACTTCAGATGTACTTCATGAATTATGAAATGGAGTTCTTTATTAAATGACACTAATAATTTCACATAAGAATGCTAACCTACTACTAACGTTTTTTAGAAATTTCACTTTTTAGAAGAAATATACTTTGCTTCTGCACTCCGTTATAAAATTATCTCTTATTCATCTAGACTGTATTCAAAAATTATTCTGATATGTACTCAAGATTAAAAATGCAATGTTTTATGCCAGAAAAAATTGCATTTATTGAGACTTAAAGGGAACATTCATATTTTGTAATCATATTGAAGATAAAACTTTATTTTCAGATTTATTTTTATTTCAAGACATCAAAGACATTATACATAGGGTAGTAGATGTTGTAATTTTTAAAAACCAGAACTAATTCCTCCTCATTTGTGAGCAAGGAAGCATGAATTATTTTATTTGGGCACAACTCAAGAGTCTCTGGAGTAAACCTTTGCTTATGTTTTAGACCTACAAATACATAGGATATATTAACTTTTAAGACCATGGAGCCATTTGCTGTTTTGGAGCCAGTATAAATTTTTTTGAACAGTTTCTGATTTGGTGGATATTATCATAAATTGATGTTTACAGCATGTCATTTAAAAGCATTTTAAAAATCAATTTCTTAGAGTTAAAAGCTCTGTAGTTAATGAGTGTATTTATGCTTTTTTCAATATTTAGAACACATGGCTTTAAAATGCAGTAAAAAGATTGTTTTCTGCCTTTCCTTCCCTGGCATTCAGGTGTATTTGTGCTGATGGATTTGAAGGAGAAAATTGTGAAGTCAATGTTGATGATTGTGAAGATAATGACTGTGAAAATAATTCTACTTGCGTCGATGGAATTAATAACTACACATGCCTTTGCCCACCTGAGTATACAGGTATGAAGAATAGGAAATATTATGTCTTCTGTGTATGGGATTGAAAGCATCATTGGCATTGTGTTATATATGTTGAATAAACCATTGTGTTATTCGATAACTGGTAGGTGTTTTGAAAATTATACGTAATGTAAATAACAGAAGGACTTAGAGATGGTTTCAGCCAAACAAATTAAAGACCCAGCAAGCTCAGTTCAAACACGTGGATCTATCATAAAGTTACACTATCCAGCAAAAGAAAAGAAGCTATTGTGCTGAAGCTTTTAGTCCCACAATTCAATGGCATTTTACTGCAAACATTTTCCCTCTGCAAACAAACCCACCAGCACATATGAAAAGAGGGTAACGGGGAAGGGAGGGCATTTCTTTACATAGCCAAAACATAATTAAGTATTTGAATTACTCATATCCATACTCATTTCTTCAGTAGTGAGTGTTTGCCTCTGGTAACCCATGTCCTTCAACATAAAACTCAGTCAGGAAGATAGTGAGCATTTCAAAGAGTCTTATGAAACCATCACCTTTTTTTCTGATGCTTTTTTCTCTTTTGGTGGTGAATCTCATAAGACTTTGCCACCCAAATTGCTAAACTTCCCCCCATTCAAGCCGATTTTCTGTAAGGTCAACATCAAGTTTATGACTTGTCTATATTGTTGGAACATCTGTTTGATTGATTTTTGTGGCTATGGAAAGAAACTTCATAGTTATCTTTTATCCTTAATAAATCACTTAAAGTTGATAGAGAAAAAGAGAACGTTACACATTTTATTTGTAAGAAAAAATGGAGAAGTAATTTCTGTCACTTTATTCAAAGTTACCATTTTCATTTTTCTGGGTATGTTTCATTAATTATGTCAATTTCTATGTAATTTAATACATAGTGAAGAATATCAGAGGGTTAAATAAAAATGTAGGTGATTACAGTTAACATCTCTAAATATAAAAAAGGGACACACATCTGCATAATTAAATTTTCCTAAGGATTAGTCCGAAAAATCATTGAAAGTAAGCATGGAAATTAACCTTTGCATTTTACTAAGTACCTTTGTTGATGGGAAAATGCTGAATAGAATAATGAGGTTCTAAAGCTGCCTTTTCCATGGTCTGGTTTTTTTCTTCTTACACCAATAAGGCACCTGATGGCATGTACAGTAATATCATATCAAATTTCCAGTAGAAATTTGATGTGCTGTATTACCACATGTTCTACTACACACATACAGCCCTTAGACAGCTTAGTGGGCAGAATTTGAGCATTCTTTGAGGATTTTGCACTAACGAAGGATAGCAAGTGTATCCAACATGCACCTGCTCTAAAGTGGCTGGAAAGCATTTAGGTGTTACATAGCTTTGACTTTCACACCAATTACCTTTGTCACACCTCAGATACTTTCCATTAGCCCATGGGCCCTGATTCTGGAGCCACTGGAGCTGCCCTGAGAATCTGAGTTTTATTGGATGGACTGATTTAGACTTGTATGAAAAGCTCAGTGTTTACACTAAAATATATTCCCTAGACCCTTCTTAGGATAGAATAATGCTCTTTTGCCATCATTGTTCTGATCACTGGAGAAAGGGATTAAGAACTCAGTTAATTTCAGGGGCCTCCTTAAAGCAACCCATTCTGACTCTACCAGACAAATTGGACCCAAGCATTTCAAGCCCACTTTGGCTAACCAATGTCTTCCTAAGCACAGAAACCAGGAATATATATATATATATATATATATATATATATATATATAGACACACACACACACACACATATATATATATATATATATATATATCTACATCCTGATAAAAACCGAGGCTTGGCAGCATGGCTGTACGTGTGTTTTTAATGATAATTTATGTGAGGTGGTAGACTCTCCTGAGTTGATTTGGAGGGGTCCCCTTGCTTTGGCTTTATTCCTGCTATTCCTTGTTCTTATCCTTTCTTTTGAGTCTTTGCCCTACCTGCTAACCCTTCATTTCCCAAGCTCCTTTCCTACACCAGCTCCTCTTGAACACACATTTTCTCCTATCCTAAGTAATCAGTTCAGAGAAATTTCCTCTGAGAAGTGTTGCGAAGACTCACTTCCCTATTTCAGAGCTCTTTCTTGAAACATATCATGAACATCCAAAGCTTAACAAAACCATTTTTAGCCAAAATGTGACATCTATAAAAGCTGTCATGTGGAAACCTGCCACGTCTTGTCAAGAGCCCTTTAGCTCTCCACAAGAACTGAGACTGTTTAATCTTTTTACTTGTAACTATTGCAAATGTCAAATTTGAACAAAGGATCGACAAAAACCCTAAACTCAGTGAAAGTGCCTGGCATACAGAGCACGAACACATTATCGTAACTTTGGACTCGGTCCTGTGGGCCACGAAGAGTTTGACAATTTGGCATTAGAGAAGATATCTAAATAGGGCAAATTTATAACTCATCTATTAACTGTAGTATTTTTATGCATATGTGAAATGAGCTCAGTTACAAAATTTCAAACCACCATCTGCAGATTTTGAAATCAGTGGCACATAAGTGGCCTTTAATTATAAAGAAATATAAATAGGGCTCTCGAGTCTCACATTCTGCTTCATCCAAGTCTGCAGTTAGTGAGAAATCTTCTTATAATGTGATTATACTGTTTTACATTTAAGTTCAGAATCTGATTAGTAAGCATAAGATCTGTGAACAGAAACCCTGCTATGCTCAGAGAATATAATAATTTGGTCATTGTTTAAAAATCATTCCAGTCACAAGTTGCTTTTTCCTTTGAAGATTTTTTACTCTATATTCCAAAGGCATTCGATGAGAAAGTAAACTCGGTTTAATAGGAGCAAATAAAACGTAATAGAAAAAGCTTGTACATTATTATGGTGAAAATTTTTGCATTTGTCTTCTATGTCAAGAGTCAGAATGGACATAATATTGTCAATGGAAAAAATTCAGAGATCTGAGAGCAATCTGACAGAGAAGTCATGATGTGTGATGAGCAGGCTATAAAACATGGCTAGAAATATTCAAAATAAAATGATCCATTATTGGGGAATTTATTAAACTTTATTTAAGCCCTGAGTGATCAAAAAAAAATCACAGTAAACAGTTATTGATTTATTAGAGTTGAAAACTCTCTGCTCTTGCCTGCTCCAGGGATTGACAACATAAATTGTAAGGGTTGATACTGTTTTGCTGTTATCTGAACCTTGTTGTAACCTCCCCCTGCCAGTCATCAAAACTGTTCTTCTCCACCTGCTTCAATCCATCATCTGTCTATCTCGTTGTATAATGCATGACTGTTGATTTCTAGTATGTTTTAGACAAGTGTAATTTTTGAAAAGTTGAATTCACTATGATTTTAAATTAAAATCTCTATGCTAAGTATAGGGAAAGTAGGACTTCAGAATTGTCAAACAAATAATTTAAAATTAATTCTAGGATTTTAATTTTAGCTTGAGAAACTTTGGTTTTGATTTTGATTTTGTTTTTGTGTTTTTAAATCAATACCTTTTTTCTAAAAACAAGACATTTCTTGGAGGTACATTTCCAGGAATTCCCTAAATTATACAAATGAAAATTATAAATAATTAAATAAATAATATAAATAAAAACCTATAAAAATGAAAATTATAAATATGCACTCCTGTTGAAAAAAAATGGACACCTCTTATTAGGCTCTGGTATTAACTTGGGTATTTAATTGAAGCACACGCTTTTTCATATTTTCCAACAGTCAAAACCCTGGATCTGCTACGTCAAGATTTTGTCTTAATGAACCCTGTGCTATGGCACCATATACAAGCATGATACAAAATTGGTCACATTTTAAGCCCTCATATTGCTTAGTGGGATTACATAAATTCAGTAAAATGAAAGTTTTCATACAAATTGGGCATGTCAAGTCTTAGGATATATTCTGTGGAAAAAAATTCAGAACACTTTAATTTTTCACTGTATACCCATCATGTCTTTGTTTTCCAAATCTCTGATGCCCATGCACAAGCCATTCCGTGTACATCTCAAACAGTAAAGCTTCTGGTTGTCACATCACCTGGTTTAGACGCAGGTCTCTAGCTCCCTGTGATGGCGTTTACTTTTTGCCTCATTTTCTCCATGTTTGTGCGTTTGGCCCGGCTGTAGGTAAGAAATCTAAGCCTTGCTTCAGTTTGCTCTCTCACCCTGGCTTCTCTGTTGTTAATGCTGCGCGTTGGCTTCATGTGCTCTGCTGTTGTATCGCAATGTAAAAAGTCTTTTGTCTCTTCTGTCTTTGTCGCTGCCAGCTGCTAATCTGAATGAGGTGGAAAAAGGTTAGTTGCCTTTTTAAGTCTATTATGATTTTCATTTTAGTTTCCCTCTTTCTTTTAAAGCTACATAGATTTCACTGTGTGTACACTCTGAAAGGAATGTTGACAAACTATGAAATCTGAAAGCAATATGTCAAATCAGTCATTCTGATGCTTGATATATGTGTCGCTATGCCAAACACTGTAAAATGGGCCTCTGACACGCACTTTATCCATTTTTACGAGATTATAATAGAAACTCTTTGAGTGGAAAGAGGAGGTGGCTAAAAAAAGGGACTAATATTTTCTACTTGTCTATATGCTTTTACTTTTGAAATATACTAAGAACGTGTATTATTTCTATAATAAAAAACATGGGTCATTTAGTACAGTAGATGGGCTGTAGACAGAAAAATTTTAAAGTAGTAGGAATTTTCCCATGACCTTAAATCAATATCTTTAATGACTTAAAATATGAAAAATATTTGAAGGTGTATACATTTATTGAAACATTTCATGAAATAAGTAGTACAAAGCCCAAGAGGTTGATTTATAAAATGACATTGTCAAATTCATATTATAGGATTCTATGAGTACTAGGGAGTATTTTTAAAGCAGAAAAAGAGCCATAGTTAATCTCTGACATCAACTTGGTCCACGTGGCTCCCCAAATACATCAGGGCCCAGGAAAGGGAGCCATAGAATTAATGGAATGGTAACTGTGTTTCGGGAATCATCATGGAAACTTCATGAAATTTTATCTTAGAGACTCAATTTTAACTAATAACACTGGATTTGTAATCATTCAGTTTACCCAAAGTCTTCAGATACCAAGAGCAGGCACGGTGTCCTAAAAGGAGCACGATATGTGCTTGCCTTGATAGTTTCCGTGGTATATGAAGCATTTGCAGTAGGATTATAAGGCTAATATGGAAATATACAGCAGGTATTTCTGTCTTCTCTTACTATGGACTTCATTTTTTTTTTTCTGTTGCATTGTTTGGGTGATTTACTGTGTTTGCTCACTTCCTCTCAATGTGTGCAGAGTTCAGTTAAAAAACATGAAAAAATGGTTTTATATTTTAGAATATAAAAATATATGCTACTCTTTGTGGATCCATGCACCCAATACCTTCCTTAGTCAAATTTCATCTTTTTTTTTTTTTTTTTTACAAGAACTAAAGCAATTGATGGTCTGGGTCAGGGGTGTCTAAAGTCTGAGTCTGTTTCAGAAACTAACAGCAATTATTCCGTCACAGGAGCATGTCCTTAAATAGTTATATATACTCTCAGCAACAAGGTTGGCAGTGCAGTCGTGTTTTAAATCACCATGTGGTTTCGTGTGTTGACTAAATTCCATGCTTATGTTTATAAAATATCTCTGTTATTTCCAAGAATTTGCAGCTGACTGAATTTGCTTTTAAATGCAGTCCAATCAGTCTCTGTATTTTTAATCCAAAATGTAATTAGAAATAGAATTTCACTTTCTTTATAGCACCTAGGGTAATTTTTGTAAATAAAGAGAACCTCTGTAATTAGTTGACATATTGTTAATTTTTAAAAAAAAACTCCATGGTTTATGTGAACAATACAAATGTGGGCAATAACTTTTATAAAACAACAGTAAAGCACTTACTCAGGGTTACAAACCTTGTACACAGGGGCCCAGATACAGACCAATGTTTCCCTGCCCCCAGGGCATGCACTCTGATTTGGGGACCTTCCACTGGAGCTAGCCCTTTCTTCCTGGCTGCCATCTTCCAGGCTTTGCTTCTTTCCCATCTCACAGTGGCTCCCACTAATGGTTTATGCCAAACAAACTTTTCTTCTGCTCTCCCTGCTGTCTCTTCTGCTGCCTATATATGATTGTTCTTATGTACATTTGACAAGAATAAAGCTGTAGGCACAAAATTCAAGTGCAGACAAGCAATCTATTTCATCTGGACATGAAAAAAAGTAAGTACCCGATCAATGCCTGTACGATTAATTAATTAATTCCCCTGAGAACAAGGCTGCCTTCCATTACATAGGGCAGGTGCTTAATTTGTGTAGGTAATGGAAAAAACTCAGGTTTCTCCTCCTGGCACTAATATTTATAAACTCTGTGACTTCTCGCAGTCTACAAGGATAATGATATCTGTCCTACTTCACACAGACATTTGAGAATAGCATGTAAGAATGTATAGGAAAACACTTTAAAATGGTAAATGTCTATACTCCAGAAATATCGGGGGCTTCCCTGTGTGACAGGTTTAAGTTTTTCATGGCTTAACCATCCTCACTGCAGTGACATGGTTCAGATTTATTGGATGCCATTCATGGTGACAAAATAATTTTTTATGGGAATTTTGATGAAAATTACCCAAAGTAACTTATATGTAGGAAGGAATTTCTCTCCTCATATCTTTCAGTTCTGTCTCTATTATTATTTACTTTTGCTTTCTATGCTCACTGTATATGGAAAGACTTTATTTTGGGATATAAGTCCATGGTTCTCTTTACCCCTTTACTTAGACGTGTAAGTAAAGGAAATATTGAATACTGAAGAACTCTTGGATTTAGCTGAGTTAGATTTTTAGGTTTTGTGTCTATTTTTAGATTTCTTCATAATCTCTTAATAACAGTGACTTCTGTTATTAATTCTGCATCTGTATAAGGTCTTTATATCAAAATCGGTATAGTTTAAAACATACTTGTGAGCCTCAAACAAGGGAAACTAAAGTTGTAGTCTGTTTTAACTAGAGAGAATACTTTGGCAGCCTGACAATATTGTGTGGTTTGCATTTGTTTTCCAACCTTTCAAAGCTTTAAGAGCATTTGAATCACAGAAAACATTTTAAAGATTTCTGTTTGCTCTTTAGTTAACAGGCAGTGCCCATTGAGCCCAGAACAACAATTTAGCCTAACCAAGTCTTATTGAATCTAATTTGGATTTATTTATTTTTGAAACCAAGTTAAATATTTTCTAGAGTTTCAGTAGCTGTTGAATGTTCCAGTGAGGAAGTACTAAAAAATACCTACTTTTTTGTTTATTTATTTGGAGAGGTAAATTTTTTCATTTAAAGATGCACAACATGTTTATTGAGAAAATACCTCATGCAGGACACCATGCTAAGCATTGAAAGTGATACAAAAATCCATAAAACATTACCCTTGTCTACCAGGCAAACTCTTTGGCTTTGATTCTTGACTGCAAGTTCAGATCAGGTCAGATTTTTCTCAATATACAGCCATCCCTTCTCATATTCCAAGAACATTGATAACATAATGTAGCTCCTTTACTAGTTTGTTAGTAAAGAAAAACACCTTTTCTCAATATGAACACTGATCAAACTCTCTGGCAGACAAGGAGTATCAAGCAACTCATTTCATATCATTTAGAATACAAAAATTAAAACCAAAAAATGATTTTCCTTCATTGAAACATCTTAATATCTATATCTATAACATGTTTTCTTGAACCTTCCTATTTGGAATTATGATTACCTTTATCTCATGAGGTTTCTTCATGGTGATGTTCCGATGTTGCATATGTCCCATTTTGCACACATTTCACGCAAAGAGATCATCTGTCAGTGGCTAATGTATCTTTAAGAACTCAGAGGCCCTTATGGTTAGTTCCTTCTATTTCTATACTAACAACTGGATTCAATTAAGTTTAGAAAAGTGGGGGCAGTCTGGCGAGTTTATTGATCATATTTTGAAGGTCCATTAATTATTTCTAATTAATAGGACAAGTTTTGGAATAGTGAACACAAAAGAGAAAGCATCAGATTATTAAAAGGAAACCCTCAGGAAAAGTTGGCTCTTTTAAAAAATAAGCAACAGAAACACCCTGTTCTTAAGTAATCCTTTACTTACTGATGGAAATAAAGCCGATGGTTACTATCACCACTCTTAAGGATACTGAATATTCAGATTGAAGACCCAACATATGCCTGTGTTAATGTGCTGTGGTGCCGAAATTAGAACCTTGAGGACTATATGTAACAAGTAGGGATGATCTGGTTCAGCAAGAGGAGAACCAGGTCCAATTCAGTTAAGCTGCCCTAGGATGACTCCCATAATCCCATCATCTATATCCACTTTCTACTACAGTTCATCAATCTCTCTGCTACGTTGCAAGGTCTGTGAGAGGGGAGAGAATGTTTCCGTTTATATAAGTAAAGATCAAATGGGATATGTACACTTTTGTACACTATTAAAATGTATAGTATTGAATTTATAAAATTCAGTAATGAGAAACGTTCAGGTCCATCCATCTTAACCATTCTCAAACATGCCATTTAAATGCTGACACAAGAAGTTCCTGCATCCTAGAGCTCATCCTTCTCCGTTTCCTATTGAGATGGTCACTGTTTGCCAGAAGAAATTATAGGGATCTCTGGGAGCCAACAGATTACCCATCTAGTCCAGCCTGCAAGGAAGCACCTCAGGCTAGGATCTCAGAACACAAATCTGCTACCAGCTTTCTTATTCCTGCTCTGCTTTGTTACATTGTCCTTAAAGCAATCTGAGTTTCATTCATTGACATTTAAAAAGCATTTTCCTGCAAGAAGCAATGAAATCAGTGCTTTCACATTTTTTTTTTCATGGCGTACATAGTTTGTGCCAGACAATTTGCTAATGAATGTGATGGAAATGGAGAGGAATAAAAATATAAATAAAAGGATCCCTTGCCCTCAAGCAGCTTACTTTTAAGAAATTAAATCTCATTTATTTTATCCAGGTGGTTTCTTCTTTTTGCTATCTTCCCTTGCTGAGCTAATTCAAAGAGAGTAAAATTTGTACCATTTATTCAGACTTTTCTTGAGCCAAGCAAGAGCTCAAAATGCAAATATTTGAAGAATGAGGTGTTTGACCCTCAAAAAATCTGCGTCCTGGGAATTCTGTCAGGAATTCAACCAGACTTCCTCCCTTGTTATAGATACACTTGAAAATGTCATAACTGATTACGTTTAACACTAGAATTCTTGTCCAGTTATTCAGATTGCTGTCTTAAATTTCCTCTCCATTATTATTAATAGTCCTTTCTCATTTAAAAAAAAAAACTAGTTTGTTACAATGTATGAATAGGAACAAAAACAGGCTGCAATGTCAGCTCCAGAACACTCCACAGCCCCTTCATACATCTGTGATCCCCAGAATGGACTCTGAGATTTTATCTATTTCAGAGAGAAGAAACTAATCTACTTACATTAGAAGAAGGGTAGCAACAGTTAAGTGTTCTAGTAACACCATATACTGGTATCTAAAATTACTTTTGTTATAGATGTGTCCAACCCGAATTAAAAGAGCTAACTTTTAGAAAAATTAGTGATTATTAATTGGGTACCCTTTCCTATTGCTCCATTTATTGTAAAACAATATTTTAAACAGTGATTGGAGTTGGAAAAACCCAACCTCCTTTCTGCTAAGCAGGCTTTGAGGACTAAATAAGACTAGCCAAGACACACTTTTGCCCAAATTTCTTGGTAAATAGAAAGCAATTAATCATTCAATTGATAACTCGTCAAAAACTCCCTATCTATAATTAACATGGTTTATTTTACAAAGAGAACAAATCTTTTCAGGAGTAATGATGTATTTTCGAACTGTGTAATATAATTTTCAATAATACTTAATAATAATGCCATTTATCCCAGTTTCTAGGCCAAAATGCTGTCTATATCTCAATCACTAAAAAAAAAAAACTTAAGGAATAGTGGACAATTACACGTTCATCTTGTTTCTTTAAATTTTCCATAGGGTCACTCCTCCAGAGTAAACGCTTTGTCATACTCATCTTTTAATCATTTGCTGGATCTAGCTCAAAAAATTTCTTCCTATTGTATTATGAAAATTAAACTGAAGCAGCCTTTTTTTTTTTTTGGTTTAATAAAAAATCCTCACTCTCAAGATAGCACATGTAAACTAATCCTATTATAAACAGTGACTTTCCTTTTACACTATTCTTACTCTTTTCTGGAAACATTGTATACTAACTTCCATAAACCATATAATATCTTCATTATTTGCTCATTTGCCAAAGGATCACTGTAGTTTTCAACAATGCCATGAGTGAAACCAGTAATTTTTTTTTTAAGAAAAAAGCATGCTTAAGAAATCTGAGAGTGTGTGCAGGAAATGTAAATCAATTCAGGTATTCTCCACTTCCTATGAGTTTTGATATCTTTGACATATTTAAGTGAATAAAACACTTTCCAGATTATTATTATACTTAATGACAGTTTATACATTATTAATAGTAGTTATTAATTGCAGCTGTCATTCAAAGTTCAAGGTACTCTCTATACTTATTGAAAAGTTGGTGAAACAAAGCATTGGACTCACTTTCTCCCCTTCTGCAAGACACAGTAGTCTTTGGTTCTCTTTCCTTTGCCACCTTTTTAATACCCTAAGAAGGAGAATCTTCATTACTGTTTTATAGTCTGTCCTGAAAGCCCTAACCGGTAACACCAGCTCCTTTTGAATAGAGGGGAAAGGGTTGATTGCTTTGCAGAGAAGCTTCTGGCCCCACAGTGAATATAGAGCTAAACTACACTGCTGTTCTACATTTGTACCTCGAGTCTTTTGAAGCACAGAGATCCTGGTCACAGGCCACTCCTTCTCCTTTGTGCAACATTTATTACAGACTCTGACTGTTGGAGAAGCTCAGAGTCCTAAAATAAAATTGGAGACAAAGGAGTTATAACCACATGGAATGAAATGAGAGGAAAGAGACATCAGAACTTTTAAAAAGAAAAAAAAGAAATAGTAGCATCAGTTGTTAGTTTTATTCCCTACCATAAACCTCCAGTAATTTGGAATTTACTACCTGTATTGGTTTGCTAGTCCTGCCATTACAAAGTATGCAAACTGGGTGGCTTAAAGAACAGCCTTTACTGTCTTAGAGTTTTGGAGGCTAGAAGTCTGCAATCAAGGTGTCCACAGTGTTGGTTCCTTTTGAGGGCTGTGAGAGAAATATCCGTTCCAGGCCTCTCTACCTGGACTCTCCCTGTGTTTCTTCACATCATCCTCCCTCTATGCTTGTCTTTCCTTGTGTCCAGATTTCCCTTTTTGATAACATCAGCTATATTGAATTAGGGCCCCCCCTGATGACTTCATTTCAACTTGATTTTCTTTGGAAAGACTTCATATCCAAATAACATCACATTCTGAGGTACTAGAGGACTCTAAGGTATCTTTTCTTTTCCTGGGCAGGGTAGAGGGGGAGGCACAATTCAACCCACAACGCCACAGCAGTATATTTAAAACTCTTGATGTTTGTGCCAGAAAACTTGGTCTTCTTCCAGCGTTCTATATGTCACTGAAAGGTAAATCTAGGTATACATACCAGAAACCTAGAAGTCCCACACACCTCCCTCTCTCTCTCATCTAAGCTCATCTAATCCATCACGAAGTCCCAACTGCTTTGCTTCCTAAACATCTCTTTGGGGCATCCATATCTCTATCCACCCCCACCAGAGCCCCGGCATTTGTTTCGTGTGCATTTGTTTCTGCCCCTCTGCACTCCATCCTCCCCTGAAGATAGAATGTTCTTTTCAAAGTGCAGCTCTCATCTGGCCATGCCCCAACTCAAAACCCTCCAGTGACAGCCCATTCTCATAGAATGCAGACATTCAACCCCATGGCTCTGCCAACCTCTGTGGCTCCTCTGGCACCATGCTTTCCTGGGTTCACTCCCCACCAAGCTTGCGTTCTCCAGGCTGCCTCCTGCAGGACCCTCTGCCAGGGCTCTTCATCCCCCACTTCATCCTCGCCTCCAAGTCTCACTTCTTCAGGAAAGCCTCTCCTGTCCTCCCTCAGAGAGTCCATCTCTCTTCCGGAGCACTGTGAAATTTTCCTGCCTAGCCTTCCTCACAGAGGCAAGTTTATATGTGCAATAGCCCCCCCTTATCTGAGGGGGTACATTCCAAGTCCTCCAGCAGATCTCAGAAATCACAGATAGTATTGAACCTGATTGCTGCCAACCAGAACATGTTTCTGTTCATGTCTCCCACCCACAAACTGAACACCTTGTCCGTCTTAACTAAACGCTTATCAAGCACTGTCAACATAACTTTTGCAGTTGGAGGTTTGACTACAAAACTAGCATGAATTTCATTTTCCTTCACAATTTCACAGATAGGAGACAGATTCATTTTCACCATAGATCTTAGCAACCTCAGCATACAATTTATATTTCTTTCCTTATTAGTCAAGAGCTTCCACCTTTTCACTTAATGGAAGCATTTTACAACTTCTCTTTGGCATCTCTGTATTGACAGCATCGCTACTCTTGCACTTTGGGGCCATTATTAAGTAAAATAAGTGTTCCTTGAACACAAGCACTGTGATATCTCCACAGTAGATCTGATAACTGAGACAGCTCCTAAGTGACTAATGGGTGGGGGCAGTGTCTACAGCTGGATAAGCTGGACAGAGAGATGATTGACATCCTGGGCAGGATGGAGCAGAAAAGCCCAAGATTTCGCCAAGCTATTCAGAACAGCATGCAACTTAATACTTACAAAAAACTCCAAGGAGAAACTATTGTAATGAGACATTATTGAATTATTGGATTAATACCATTCTCCTCCTCCTCTCCTCCTCTCCTGTGTAAGTCCCATGAGAATAGAAATAGTTTTTGTTGTTTACCATTATACTCCTAGCATTGACACAGGTTCCAATACATACTGGCACTCAAAATATATGGTGATGTTAAAAATCTGATTTTCTGTAGGAATCATTAGAAAAAGCCATAGAAAATAGGAAGATCACTCTATAAGAACCAGGAATAACTCTGTAGAATAGTCCTAAATGATTTCACTAAGTGTGGTAATGAGAAATTTAAACAAAAAGATAACCTAAGATTCTAGGAAAGAAGTACAAATGAAGGCAAAAGGAAGGGTCCCTTTACATTTAAGAAGGAAGGAACAATAAAATTGATTAGGTCCAAAGATCTAAAATGAAGCAGGAGGTAAGGCCAAATTCCATGTACTATTTCTCCTAAGAACCATCAAACTGCATTGAGGTTTCTGCCTCACGGCAATAATACTCTCAATATTGGTACCACAGGGGGCTCTGGCACATGCTGACACTTTGGTTTTACCACTGAATGCAATAATGTTGTTTTGTACAGCTAAGCATACTGCTCCCTCTGGTAACTTGCTATCTGCATTATCTGTCGTTTTAGAAGCATTTTCCTTTTTTTTTTTTTCCTTAAAAAAAAAGACTTTTTAGAGCTACAGTTGACCTTACATGTCTCCAATTCCAGAGCCTCATTTTATCGACGAAGAACTGAGGCCCAGAACAATAAAATAGTTCTTCAACCAGTTTTTTTATATTGAATACTATTGCACAAGGCCATTCCAAGAAGTAACATAACTAACCAAATGTCATTTCACCCAATAAGAATAATTTCTCCCTGGGATCTCTTTATGCTGGTTCACTCTCCATTCCAAACAGAGCATTACAACTCTGATGATCCAGCTTTTACTGCTGCATCTAGAAGGTGCATATAACATTTATCATCCAAATCAGGGCGCCTATATGAGTGCATGGGGGCACTATTGACAATCACCTTGGGACAACAGGTGCAAACCGGGACTGTCCTGAGCAAGCCAGGATGCATGGGCACGTTACTACTCCATGAAATTCTTCAGAAAATCCGTGTTTACAGATGCTCAGTAGGTAATGAATTATATCTCCTTCTCGAGAGTGAGTCTTTGAAAAACACCCCATTTAGAAAAGCGAGTATCACTCTTGCCATTTTCCTTCACAGCTCATACTAGTGTTACTGTGGAACTTGTCCATTCCCAGTCCCACTCTGTGCCAAACTTACCTGACAGACACAATCAGAAGGAGGTGATCTAAGAACTAGACATAACTTGGTTGTCAAAAAAATGCCTCTGTTTAGGACATGTGGTTCTTTTTCTTCAGAAAGTTCTGGCATGCCCGGGTATTGTTTACCAACAGCCTTTATTACCCGTTATAGTAGATTCTTCACTAACCCCTATTACCCTGAAGAGGTACCAGCAGGCCCCCTGACTGACCACTCTCTGTTTCCTCTCCAAAAAACAGACAGCTGGCACATATACACACACCCACAACCCTTTAACCTCCCGTCAACAGAGAAGATGAAAACTAGAACCGTAAGGAAAATTAATTTGCTCATCTGATCAAAAGTGAACTCACAATGCCAGGCAACCACTGAGTTCCACACTGTTGCTTTGTCACTGGGGACTTTTAAGGGTCCAGGGACTGAAAGTAAATAAATAGGACTTTCTAGGATTTAGTGGAGTAGGTTGAAGCCAGATCATGTAGTCAAGGTTTGTCTAGACTTCTGTCTCTTGAGAAGTTCATGGGCACTGATATTTAACCTGTACTCAACCACATTTCCCTAAACTGCTCCAGTGGGCTGACATCTTTCTCGATGCCAAGTTAAACTTATCAAGACCTGCTTATAGGGTAATCAATTACAACACTATGTGTATTAGAATAACGATTATTTTCCACTTTTCCTTTCTATCACCTTCTGCTTTATTATCTCAGAAAGGGAAGCAGACATTGATAATGTTATCTTAGGCCCTGGACCATCAAAAAAGCAAATTTAGAAATTATTTTCTGTTATTTTTTTACTAACTCATTGCTAGCTCTGACTACATATATAGCAAAAATAAAAACCAAGTAAAAATTGCATAATGTCTTCACAATACTATAAGGTTTGGGGGAATTTTTTGATGGTAGTAACTAAGGACATATTAGCTCACTAATGTTAGTACATTTTATTTTCATTCTTTCTGGAAAACCAATGCAGTTTTTAACTGTCTAATTTTCCCTTATGGGTGGAGAAGTGGATACGTAGTCCAGCATTTGTCTAGAGGGCTTGCTATAACATTTCTTATCTTATATTGACCTCCTAAATCTCACCACTGTGGAACATTATTTCAAAAGCTGTTTTTCTCCCAAATACAGCAGAATCCAGTATAATTAGGACAAATTAAAGAAATAGTCCAATGGAAACATTTATTTTAATATTCACTCAGGGAAAATTTAAAGTAATATTTAAAGAGAAGAGCATCAGCTATGTTATTATTGATGATGAATGACTAATTAAGTAAAAATTAAACAAATATATAAAGGCTGAAATGAAATCCAAGTTGAATATAGATCAAAATAGAATTCTTGCCTTAAAAAGCATGACTATTTCTTCCAATACTTATTATTTGAGTATTTCACCATACCACACTCTAGGAAGATACAAAAGCAAATATGGTAAGGGTTTTTCTCTCAGTGATCTTACAGTCAAGGAAAGAGAATGAGATAAACACTAATAATATAAAATGCATACCTAACAGTGCAATTCTGCAATCTTACCTTACATGCTTTTCATGAATATTAAGTGACTGAATATTTATACAATGTTTAAAACTGGCACACAGTAATAAGCACTACATAGATGTTCATTAAGTAAATAAATGAGTACATACAATATATGTGCCATAAGTTAGGCACAAGAAAACATGACATGCAAGACATGTAAAATTGTAGACAGATAACAAGTGGTTGAAAAGATCTAGGATGATTCCATAAATAAGGGGACATATAATAGATGAGAAAATTGACAACAAAACTTTCAAAGGATGTTTATTAAAGCAAAATACACCCAGGCTAATGGTTATGATAAATTCAGAAAATAGTAAATGGACCTAGGTGACCAGGGTATAGGATGGAAGATCGGGCTTTAAAAGTGAGTTAGGCAACAATGAGATGCAGAGAATGCTTTTGTAATATTTATTAGCATTATAATGTTTGGTGATAATAAAGAGAATCAAATCATTTTTGAAGTAGCCAACCAATCTTATCAGAGTCAGGTGTATAGCTATGTAATGGTCACTAAGAACTATCATATACAACCTCAGCAATGATTATTATTGCTATTAAGCTACTCATATAGAGGTAAGAATTGCTTGACATTGATGTAGCTTTTTATGTTCAAGTTGGCATGCTTAGTCTTAAAGCTGTTGATTACAATCTGGTTATGCAACAGTTTCTTAGAACTGTCTCTGTCTCTGTTCTCCTTTCCAAATCAAGTCTGTGGAGAAATTCCTTGTGGAAAACAAAGGGTCATCTCTCTTTTTTCTTCTTTCAGAGATGAAATTCACTATTTTCTTTCTCCAGCTCAGGCTTTCTCTGCTTGTAGCTTGGGAGCTGCTTAAAGGCAGAGAGTCCACTACATTCATCCTTGTACCTACAGCATCTAGCATAGCATCGTATAGTCAGTCCTTATGAACTATGGCTTAGATTGGATGAATTGGATTGGATTGGATTGTATCTAAGTGAATAAGGAATAAAACAATTCTCCTTTATTATGGTTTTTAAAAGCAATTTCTTATTTAGTATAAAATGCCATACAATGGCATTTATTATGTATCTCAAATGGTCCCTCTCTACCATCAATTTCTACAAACTACCTTGAGTAAAGACTACTGTAAACAGCCTATATCCCAACCAGGTAGATTTAGTTAGAAAACTGAAAGCGATTTCATCACAGTAGGCTGATGAAATACAATGAATAAATTCCATCAAGGTATTTAACTTAAAGTAATATTGAAATTGCAAATCTTTAAATAAAAATAGTGCATCATGTATATATTGTTAAGAATAAAAACTTTTTGTATTGTAGGATAAGAAACAGAGAAAACTTTCTTATAGAAGCAACATGAGACTTTTTTTAACTTATATGACAGATTAATGTAATAACTAGATGAGTTATTTCATGTGTTTGCATCATGGAAAAAGATACTTGAAGTCTAAATAACATGCCACATTCAGTTGTCAAGCAGCTGTTTATACCGATTAGCAGTGCATTACTCTAAAAGGACCATCTTGTAACAAAGGGATGCTGTGCAGACTCCAGATTTTTAAACCAGTGCTGTTTAAATCTACACTCTGAACAAATGGCAGTTCTAATAGTTTCTTGGAAATGAACAGCATTCTGTAGATGTGTCACTGTATTTGTTCATTTATTGCATATAAAAGAATTAAAAGTAATTTAGAAGTAAGGTAGAAAAGGAGAAAATAACTTTATAAAATATATATAATATGTGTGTATATATATTTCTAGGCACCTTAATATCTAACAATATTAGATAGTCATTTTCCTGTCTAATGATTAGGAAACTCTTCTCAACAAAAATTATATTTGGCCTAATATATCTGAAATAATAACCACATTATTTGTAGCAGAAGAAATTTCCTAAGAAATTATCAGACATGCACTTCAACATAGAGTGCCCAGAATCTGCATGGTTATGTCTTTAGCTCTCATTTCCTGGTAACATTTATTCTTCATGAGCTACCTAACACTCATGGAAAAAGTATATGTTCTCTCACTAGGCTTATTCTCGTTTTAATTTTTTTTCTTATATCTCAGTGGATCTAGCTAAGAAATATTCTATTGAGCAGTTGTATTGATTCACAAGAGGGAAACAAAGTATTTTTCTTTCAAATGTATAAGACCTTAGAGACTATGAAGATTTGAGGATATTTTATTCCAACATAAAACTATGAAGTAAGACACATGTAAGTGGTACATATGGAATGATTCCATTTAGGTCAAGCTCAAACCCAGGCGCAACTAACCTATCATCTTCCCATGACAGTTATCACCCTTGGGGAGTTAGTGACTAGAACGAGGCAAGAGGAAGGATCTGGGATGCTGGCAAACGGTGTGTTTATGGATTTGGATGCTGGTTACCTGAATGGGCT
Organism: Varecia variegata; assembly: GCA_028533085.1. Taxonomy (NCBI): domain Eukaryota; kingdom Metazoa; phylum Chordata; class Mammalia; order Primates; family Lemuridae; genus Varecia; species Varecia variegata. The sequence goes on from CM052437.1 coordinate 81,126,235, forward strand.
CAGTTTATGTATATTCATTAGGTATTAATTTATCCTTTGGGTCTATGCTATACCTCATGAAAAAGTCCCAAATAAAATAAATAAGTAAAACAAAAATGGAAAGTATTCATATTTTCTTTTCTTAATTCCAGTAGTTTATTCTAACAGGGCTCATATTAGTCACAGATCACAATACTCAAGCTTTCCCAAATCATAAGACCATTTGTGGAGAACCAGAATTGGATATTGGATTTTCTGGTTCCATGCCTTGGGATTTTTGTTTTTGTTTTTTGTTTTGTTTTGTTTTCAATCACAAGCTACGCTAACCTCCAAGACCCATGACAATGACACAGTCTGCTGGTGGGAAGCCTGTTAACCTTTCTATATAAACTAATACTGTTTGCCGTGTTACAGGTGAGTTGTGTGAGGAGAAGCTGGACTTTTGTGCACAGGACCTGAACCCCTGCCAGCATGACTCCAAGTGCATCCTGACGCCAAAGGGATTCAAGTAAGTCAGAAGCTGCCCTCTGAGCTCACAATCAGGGGAGAGGACCTTTCCGTTAGGAACCACTCTTTCCTGCCATTTTTAGCTTCACACCTTTCGTTGGGATTAAAGGGACATATTCACTAGTATCAATGACATCTTTATAAATGTTCATATACAGCATGGACTTTTTTTTAGTACACTGAAGAAAAATAAAAAAGTGTTTTCTTTTGTTCCATAACTTTTTGGAAAGTAATTTATGGAAGTAAGCAGCCTTTGAGTATGCTTACTTACATTTATTTGAAAGCCAATTGAATTAAATCGATTATATCTTCTAGGTGCTTCATTATCTGAAGGTAAGTCTGTGGTGCAGTAGAGAATTTGACTTCAATGTAACTGAAAATGTTATGATCTGAAGCAATACTTTGACTATCGAAGGTGGGAAAAGACAGAGTCACTCTATGTCCCTGGTTGCCCTGGACAGTCCTGGTTTATGCCTGTAATTATCACTGTAATTATTGGTAGTGCTCCTTTCACCTTAAATGGGTCTCGTGATAAAGCGACACAGTCACACTAGGTAGAAGGCTCCCCCAAGTGAACTTGAACTTCAAAATCCTGTTTTTTTTCCTTCCCAGCGATATTCCTGGAATATGTTTGCTATCAAATTACATGATTCCTTTGTCACCATCCTGAAATATTTTAAGGGTCTATCAACAGCAACTTCTATTTTTAGAGCTGGCAGTAATTTAGAGATCATCTGGTCCAAATTATTCGTTTTAAGCAGGAGGAAAACATGGCCCAGAGAGGTTAAGTAACTGTCCAAAGATCTTAAGGTTATGTAAGGGCAGAGCTGGAACTGGGGTTTATATTTTCCAGTTGGGTGATTTTTTTCTAATACATGTTACCTTTAAGAAGTTTTATAGTTTATTAACATTATAGTTGGGTTGGTATAGAAGATAGTCTGGATTCTTAGGAATGACACAGTTGGGTTCCAGAGTTGAGCTGTGCTTACATCAGACAACCAGAAAACAGCATTATTTGTTCCTTCACCCAATATTTATTCAGTGCCTGTTGTGATCAGGGCATGTGGTAATAATACCAAGTTATGTTTTTGTAGTGCTTTGTAGATATTCACTTTCACATATTTTGTCCTCTCAGTGAAATGACCCAAGCTCCATTGCCATAGTGTTCCGAGAACTAAAAATTACTCAGGTCAGGAACAATTTTATAAGAGAAGATGGGATTTGAGCTGAAACTCTAAGATTTTGATAGTTACCAAACAGATCATCAGACATTCTAAGTCAGGTGAGAGAATGGAGTCAGTATCACCAGATTCTCACTGCATTTCAAAGGTCAATCTGAATTAAATATTTATCTCAAAGTTTTCCTTTGATAATATTCTTTTGCTTTCATTTGTTTTAAAATCCAAAACTTTAGAATATATAGATACAGTTGTAGCACCTCTTGATTCCTTTCAATGTCTTATTGAAAAATAAAAGAATAGATTATCTTTTAGTTTACGATTCTACGCAAAAGCCCAATCTTTTAAAATTTTTACTTTATACAAAATTCTGCATTATATTTCATTCAATCATGCACTGTAGGTAAATGATTGTAACTCCCAATGTCATAATGATATGCCCACAATTGAATTTGGCAAATTGAAAAAGCATCACTTACCTAACAAATATCTTCATTGCTCAGAGAGATTAGTAAAGCAAGTTTTCCAGGACTACTTATCTATTAAACAGATTTTCCAGGTCTTTATGCATTGTAATTATAAGATAAAGTATTACTAAGACTTAATTGAAACCATTAAAAATGACGGAGTTTGTCTTCAGAAAGACTAATCCTTAATTAAATATCTCCTATTACTATCATTGAGATTGCACACTCTTAAAAGAGCATTTTGCTGGATTATGGAGTAACTGATTTGAAAACCTGCTTTTCTCAACAGTTACCCATGAGCTTTTTCTATACCTGTATGTATATAGTTTAGCAGAAAAAAGGTTAACTCAGAGTATGTGCTATTACTCCTGTCTTATAAAAATTACACATTGCGGGAAAGGTAGTTGCAGAAAGAAAATGGACTTAAAAACAAAACGATATGAAGCTGCTAAAGAAAATCTCTACTGACAAATGTTGTTTGGAGAAGTTATACTGTTACTTCAACTTCATTTTCTTATTACCAAGCTAACAGAGCTGGTTGTACTTTTCTTGCTTTATTATATACCTCATAAATCTCCTAAATTGCTTTGAGATATTTTTAGACTGTGCTATGCCATAAGCAGTATTTTCAAGCATGCATCTTACTTAGTCAGCTTTGGGGCTTTCTAAACAGTGTATCTTATATCCTTTGCTTTCTGCCTCCCTCTTTGTCCGATAATAGAGTTGAAGGAATGTGATAGGTTTTATTGATAATACAAATTTTAAGAAATTCTTATTTATATTTTTCTTTCCATTTTGAAACTCAGTCTGCAGAGCAAAAGAAAGACAAAAATGTTAGTGTTAGGAGTAATGTAACTCCAAGTTCTAATGGGTTTGAAAAATAGTCTTTGGAGAGAAGAGAATATAAAATAGCTTTTAGGCAGCCACTGTGGTGAATGTGTGGTTCTCTTATCTTTTACTTTGATTTCTTTTTTCAGATAAATAATTCAGGGTGTTTCAAAGCATTTCTTCTTTCTTTTAATGCTTGGCACTTCAACAGCTTCGCTCACATTAACATTGATGGAAGTTTTCTTCTCGGGCCTTGTCCATCTATTTGAGAATGTATATGGCCACTTAGGGTCCATTTAACTTCAGACTTGTTGTTTACTTTGCTTTGTTATGATTTAGCATTAAAACCAACTGGCTGCAGAGCAAGCATGCTTGTGCAGTGAGCTCATTTTATTCCTTAATTCATACAAGCAGAGCTGAAAGTCTGTTTGTTACTCTTAGGGTGTATATACTCCCATTTGTTTTAATTCGTCTACTCTCCAGTAACTCTTAAATCCTGATTTTGCATTTTCAGACAAAACCCTTGGCATTCAGTAATTCCACATTCTTTTGAGTGTTTTTAATTATCCTTACTTACTTAAATCCTAATAGCTTTGAAATAGAAAAGTGGATAATTAGTACAGGCTAAACCATAAATACTTTTATAGAATTATAAAGACTTACATACAGAATTATAAAAAATACCATTTATTGATTGTGCATTATATATAAAAACTAGACTGATTAGAGATAGTTTAATTTTTTAATAAACCTGTGAGGTGGAAATTATTGTATATTCTGCATTATATTTCATTCAATCATGCACTGTGGGCAAATTATTTTAACTCCCAATGTCATAATGATATGCCCACAATTGAATTTGGCAAATTGAAAAAGCATCACTTACCTAACAAATATCTTCATTGCTCAGAGAGATTAGTAAAGCAAGTTTTCAAGGACTGCTTATCTATTAAACAGATTTTAAACAGATAGTTTTATTTAATTTTTTAATAAACCTGTGAGGTGGAAATTATTGTATACGTGTTAAAGATGAGGAAATGAACACGTAAAGAGTTTAAGTAACTTAGTCGAGATTGCATATACTTCATGCTAAATGACATATGTCAGACACAATAAGACAAACACTGCACGATCACACTTATATGTATAATTTTTAAAAAAATCAAACTTTTAGAAAGTCAAAGAAACAGAGAATAGAAGTGTGGTTATCAGGAGTTGGTGGGGAAGGGAATAAGGAGATGTTGATCAATGGGTACAAACTCTCAGTTATCAGATGAATAGATTCTGGATACCTAATGTAGAGTACAGTTAATAATACTGTATTGTATACTTGAAGTTTGCAAAGAGAGCAGAGTTTAAGTATTCTCATCACAAAAGTAAACAGGTAACTATGAGAAGTGATGGGTATGTTAATTACTCCATTGTGGCAATCATTTCACAATGTGATACATATTATCAAAACATCATGTTGTATATCTTAAAAATATAAAATTTTTACTTGTCAATTATACCTCAACAAATCGGGAATAAAATAAAGTTGATTTGTTAAAAGAAAAAAAAATAACATACACTTAAGAATGAGGCCAGGAAACGAATGCAGTTCTACATAACTACAAAACCTGAATTCTGTGGAGCCAAACAATAGTTTCCTGGGTGTATTTTTTTTTTTTAAGTCCATAAACCCTCTCTTAAACCCAAAGCAAAAATGGTCATGGAAGCCCAATGCATAAACCTAATAAAGCACAACAGGAGAGTGCTGGGGGAAGAGTGCAGGGTAGGGGGAGGTTTCCAGAAGCCCTTCCCCATCTGTGGCCATACCTATAGGGGTTCCATGGTCCCCTGTAGGTCCACAATGCAGAGTTTCAAATCTACTGCACATGACATACTACTTTTCTCCAGGCAATTATAAAGTACTGGGTCTTTGGTGTCCTAAGAGAGTCCAATGATCAGCAGCAGAGAAGGACTGTTTTTTTTTTTTTTAATTTTTTATTGATACATAATAATTGTACATATTCATGGAGTACATGTTATATTTTGATACAAGCATATAACATATAATGATCAAATCAGGGTAATTCGGACATGATTCACCTGAAACATTTATCATTGCTTTATGTTGGGAACATTTGAAAACTTTTAGCTATTCTGAAATATAATAAATTATTGTTAACTGTAGTTGCCCTATTGCACTATTGAACACTAGAACTTTTTTGAGAAGGACAGGTTTTAAAGAGAGGCCTGAGGAATTAATTATCCAGCAGCAGAGTGCAGTGATTAGAAATGCAGGCTTTCTTGTCAGATTGTTTGGGTTTGATTCCTGGCTGTGGCACTTAGCGGTTGAGTGTTTTGGGGCAGGGTACTTCACCTCTTTGTCCCTTAGTTTCCTCACCTGTAGAGTGGGTGTGATAGTATCACCAGTGTCACAGGACTGTGGAGAGGATTCAATGAATCGTACGTGCCAAGAGGGCTTAGAACAGGGCTTGGCACAGAGGAAGCACTCAGAGAATGTCAGCTGTATTATCACCCCTGGTTCTTCACCGTCAGTGCAACTGAGACCCCTTCCACCCCAACACCATCACGGTGAACAGGCTGACAAGCTGTCCATGGGTTCAGCCTTAGAAAGGAATTTTGTATCAGTTCCCCCATCCTACCCCTTTAGGTCAGCCCTGTTCTGCCATAATGATTATCTGAATGAGGATATCCCATATTAACATGTTTGCTTTTCTTGAAATTATATTTTGTTCCAATGCATCTAGTCTCTATTGGAAAATTTTTTAAAAATTAATCATTTTTAAAATATGCTTAATATTAGAAAATTTTATAACATACAAGTTTAATCATCTCAATGATCAAATGAATTAGGCAGAACTGAAAATAAAGGGCACCCTAGGCAAATAAATTGGAGAGAAAGAAAGGAAGAGAGGAGGGAAGGAAAGAAGGGAGGAAGGAAGAGACCCTGGTACAGTAATTCTGGCCTTGTTGGGATTCTGGATGCTCACTGTCATCAGAGAGATGAAATCAGTATTTCGCTCATAGATCCCAGTGAGAAATGGAATACTTTGCACAACAGTACTATTTTCTAGGCATCCATTAAATTGTCGGCTCTATAAGCCTGTTCTAAATAAGATTTTTTAAAGATAGTGCCATTGTTTCTAGATGAAATGCAAGTTTTACTTATTTTGGCTCAGTTGAGTCTGAAACCATTTACCTGCTTGTTGAAACAGGTGTGACTGCACGCCAGGGTACATAGGTGAGCACTGTGACATCGACTTTGACGACTGCCAAGACAACAAGTGTAGAAACGGAGCCCACTGCACCGATGCGGTGAACGGCTATACATGCATCTGCCCTGAAGGATACAGGTAAAGGCAGAAGTGCACATTTATATGTAGAGTGAGGTCTTACAGGTCTCAGTTCACATTGGCAATTAAGTAAAATCTCATGAACATATTTTTTTTTTCTCCTTACTCTTTAGTGGCTTGTTCTGTGAGTTTTCTCCACCCATGGTCCTCCCCCGTACCAGCCCCTGTGATAATTTTGATTGTCAGAATGGGGCTCAGTGCATCATCAGGATAAACGAGCCAATATGTCAGTGTTTGCCTGGCTACCAGGGAGAGAAGTGTGAAAAATTGGTCAGTGTGAATTTTATAAACAAAGAGTCTTATCTTCAAATTCCTTCAGCCAAGGTTCGGCCTCAGACAAACATCACACTTCAGGTAAGAGTTCTCCCTCTATCATGAACTGATCTGATCTTAAAGCAAATTCAACTTCTAAGAAAAAAACATCTGTAGCAGCTGGCGAATGATAGTATGTCTTAAACAGATGGTTAAAGACAATGACAGAAAATGCTCCTCGTGTGGAAAACTTTAGTAATTCTGCCCTTCAACATTTGTATTTTCAAAACAAAATGGAAATGGGGTATTTTTATTCACTACTCGATCCTATTGGGGGAAAACAATAAAACAGCACCAAAATATGTCTCTCTGTTTTATGCTCTGGCAAAGGCATTTTATTCATTCATTTTTATGGCACAGTAGTTCAGCCTTTGCACAGCGGAGGCTCTTAGGAAACTCGATGCTGAGAAGAGCACAGGTGAGAAAGAACACCTGGATTCAGCCAGTACCTTTTCCCTCTTCACCCAGGACCTTGAAGAATTGACATGAAATTAACAAGCTCAAAGTTTAAGTGTTTCTGCCAGGTCAACTGTGTAAGTTTGAGAAAGTCATTCACACCCCTGTGGAAGAGAGTACACTAGATTGGGGTAATAAATGTAGGGTACATGGGACAAATTGGGACTATGTGTTGTTTTTTTTTTAATCTGGTAAGCAAAATTGTTTAACATATTTGAATTCAAATGACTTCACCCAGTTTCCCATAGACCCCACCCTTTCTTATTTCGTTTCTCCTGACACTCCAGTGAGGGGCAGGGGGTTCTTTTGAAGTCATGAGGAAGAGGACTCTGGGAGGCAGGTGTCCCTACCTTCCGGTATTTGCCACACTGAATTCTTATGAAAAGTACACAGGGGTGTTTGGGCTTAAGTCTTAATTTACTTAGCTTGTCCTTTAAAAGACCAAAAAAGCCAAAGAGTAGGATAAAACAGAGATTTCCTCCTGCACATGGCATAACTGTAAAGAATTTATTTTTTATATGGGATATGAAAATCAATCTTGCTCAATGAAGTCATATTTCATATATTCTATAAATAAAACTCATAATAGGAGCAAAAGGAGTAGGTAAGTGAAAATCTCCAGCAAAGGAAGTTCTAAGCACATCCAATAGGTTTACATGCATATTTGTTATTTTTCTTTTTAAATTTCTTTATGAATTTGTTTGCAACAAAGTAATTAAGGAACAAGTCTCCTTTCAAGCAATAATTTCAGCATGCATTATTATTTTTTTAGTAGCCATAAGGAAAAAATAAACCTTAGTAATACCTCTTCACCTCACTTAGTTTCTTTGTCTTGTTTTTGTTTTTGTGATGAAATGCATTTGGTTGACTGCACATGGTAGTAATGCCAGGTTTACTTCCCACTAGATCGCCACAGATGAAGACAGTGGAATCCTCCTGTATAAGGGTGACAAAGACCATATTGCAGTAGAACTCTACCGGGGGCGTGTTCGTGCCAGCTACGACACCGGCTCTTACCCAGCTTCTGCCATTTACAGGTGAAGATCTCTCAGTTACGGGTAAAGGTGAAAAAAATTGTTTAATGAAGAACTGCTTCTCTATTATTTTGTAATGAGAAGGGGGAGGGAATAATTTGTCTCCAGCAGGCTTTACTGAGAGACCTGGCAGGAACAGATGGCATACTGGAGTTGGATAATCTGAGGAGAGATTTATAAGAGGACTATGTACAAAGAGGTGGCAGGGATAGTAGAAATGAGGGATGTGTTCCCACCCATATTCCTGTAGGATTGAGGGGAGAGAGCATTTATGGAAATCCATGCTCTGAAGAGGCTTTGTAGAGAGGTTTGCCTAGCAGAAGCTGAGACCTTCAATAGAAGTTTGCAGTCAGCTTTCAGGGAGGGAACCAGCTTTTGAAATATACAAACTGACTCTCCTTCCTCCCAGCAAGCTCCTGCTTGTGCTCCCCGTTGGCTAAACCAGATGCCAGAAAACAAGGAATCCACTGATTCCAGTAATATAGCTTGCACATGAGCTTCCCAGAGCTCAGAGCAGGGTGAAGAAGGGTGTAGGGGTCACCAGAGAAGCAAACAGAGATACCCAGGGCTGTCAGTAACTTCAAGTTGCCAGTCATACAGCACACATCTACCATCTGGCACCGACAACATGCCAGACACTGTTCTTAGCTTTAAGGAACAAAGTCCTTGCTCTTATGGAGCTTACAAATAATAAGCAAATGGACTCATACAATACCGTGATAGGTAATCTTGATCATTCATTTTGGAAGTTTTCTAATGATATAATGATATTGATGACATATTGAAGATTGGAAAGGGGTGGTGTTCATGGAACATAAATGTTGATGTTTTGTGCATAAGACTTAACCATCATAGTTCTTCTGTTCAGTCTCAACACCAATTCTCTATCATCCTGCAGGTAGTTACCTAGTTAATTTTCTCACGTATAGAAATAACTGCCACCCTTCAAAGAAGAGGTCACAATCTAATAAGCATTCAGTTTTTCTAGGCAGGTAATATAAATGAATTAAATGGGTCAAGTGCAAGAAAAGAATGTGTTCTCACCCTTTATTCTTTAAAAGTTCTAACTTTTTATTTGTACCCCCGTAATAAGCTGAAATAAAAAAAAAAGATCTAACTTTTTAGATAAGTATTCTTCTGTTATAAATAGCCTTGATGTTGGCAATATAACAGGAGCAGCTGTGACTGGAATGAACTACAAGTGAATCTTTGTCAACGCATGATTACATCTACTTGGTTCTCCCTGAATGCTGCCATGTGAAAATGTGAGCCCAGGTTTTGCCAGACTCCTGATTTTTAAAGGAAAGGCAGAAATATATGGAGTTTGGTTTGGGGGGCGGTTTGGGGAGGAGGAGGGTTGTTTTTTTTTTTTTCTTTTTTTTGAGACAGGGTCTCACTCTGTCACTCAGACTAGAGTACAATGGCATGATCGTAGCTCACTCTAGCCTCAAACTCCTGGGCTCAAGCGATCTTCCCACCTCACCCTACCAAGTAGCCAGGAATATATGTGCACGCCACCACATGTGGCTACTTTTTAAAATGTTTTTTGTAGAGACAGGGTCTCACTATGTTGCTTAGGCTGGTCTCAAACTCCTGACCTCAAGCAACCCTCCCGGCCTCGTCCTCCCAGAATGTTGGGATTATAGGTGTGAGCCACCACACCTGACCTATTTTTTATAATATAAAGTTTTCTCTCTTTTAAATAGCGATTCCCATTTTTTAATACCCTGTATGATGACAAAACACATCTGTAGGCCAAATACACTTGTCAACAAGTGAGTGAGCATTAATAATCACATAAAGTGGAGATATTGGCCTCTGTCTTACTGATATTCTTGTATATATCAATGTGCTTCAGAAGACTTCACATCTTATTTGATCCTTCGTAATAATTCTGGGAAAGCAGAGGCCAATTGCAGCCATGAGTGGAATTCAGTAAGTCGTTTTGGTGGTAAGCTAACCCACTTAGGAATATTTGGAGCATGGAAACAAACACATAATTGTTGGTTTCTAAGTGGAATATAATAGTTATTTTATCTCCAAATGGTGATGTATTAGTGTCAACATTTTAGTTATTACTAGGCCCTAAATTAGATAGCCTCAGTGTGTCTCAGCACATAAAAATATTTCAGAAATTTGTGGTTCATTGTTGCTTTTTATTTTTGATTTGTTTTATGTACTGAAGCAGCATAGAATTCTCAGAAACTTTAGCAAAGGTTTTGGGGTTGGATTATTAAAGCTAGGGTGTGCACAAAATACACTGAAAATATTTCTAGATAATTTGTAGAAACCCAAGTGATTATATCTGAGTTAGGACTTACTATCAAGAGATTTATTTTGAGTTTATGTTCATTGCCACTTTTGCCTAACAAATAATAGAGTGTACCCTGTGGCATAAGAGGAATATCATGTTGCACGCTCTTTATTAGAAACCGGAAGCGCATGCTTCTGCTGGAAGACTAGAGACATATCATATTAGGTCTAGAGAAAACACAGCTTTAATTTAATTCGTGCCTTTTAGTTTATGACACACCAATCAAGAAAAGCTATCACATTATTTTTTGGTAAAAGGAAAGAGACAATGATTACCAAGAATTCAGACATATGAATATGTATAATGCATTTTATTAATTTATACTAACTATATAATATATTTTGTATTAATAAAATTAATAACTAATATCAAGGAAAAAGGGAGGAAGGATTGAGAGAAGGAAAGAGGAAAGGAAATGAAGAAATTCTCTATGTATAATAGTGAAATGGTGGGACTGTAAACTAGTTCAACCCCTGTGGAAAGCAATATGGAGATTCCTTAAACAGATTCAAGTAGACTTTCCATTTGATCCAGCAATCCCATTATTGGGCATCTACCCAGAAGAGCAAAAGTCATTCTATAATAA
>CM052437.1:81137757-81153676 GCA_028533085.1 Varecia variegata
TATATTTAACCAGAACTGTTGTACCCCCATAATAAGCTATAATAAAAAAAAAAAAGAAATACTTTCAAAGAAAGGCAACAAGTAGTTCCAACTTTCCTCTGGCTTTTCTAATGCTAGTTTTGGTCACCATAATAAAAAAAAAAATACTGAAATGCATAAAGAAAAACTAGGCATAGAGAGGAAAGAGAGGAGTAGAAACAAGACTTCTGCATGAATGTCATATTATATCATGTTGATTTTGAGCTTTTTGAATGTCATTACCACTCAAAAATAAAATGAAATCTTATAGAATTGGGGAAAAATAATAATACATTACAGTATTGTTTCTATAGGATATTTTTGGTTAAAATTTTCATTTTACATGTCAGTTATTGTTTCAAATAAATCAGTATGAGGACAATTATTTTATGAAATTATGTCTAGGCTGATAATTTGCCACCCTTCATAGTGGCTTTCTTTTAATCTAGACAAGGAGAATCTTTTTTAAAAAATTCTTAATGAGAAATACATGCTTCTTTCTTTAGATTCAAATTTATGTCATTTTCCAAACCAGATAGCTTCTTTGGATACACAGGCAACTACCATTTAAGATTAAAATAGCAGTTAACGTAGCTTTAAGTGTTTTTAAGAAAACGTAAGATGTTGTAATTATTCCTTTAGCAGTAGAAATAAAGTAGCACGCACATTTTCTCATTTTACTCGTATATCCTGACAGAAGATCTTGGCTTCTTGTAGACATGCATACTGTTGAGAGAACCAGACATACAGGAAGTGGTATAGAGCAGTTGTTTTCCAAAGTATGCATTGTAATTACCTGTAAGGCATATTAAAACACAGATTGCTGGACACCACTACTAGTTGCTGATTCAACTGATTTCAAGTGAGCCTGAGAATTTACGTTTCTAACAAGTTCCAGGGTGATGCTGTGCTCCAGGGACTACACTTTGAGAAACACTTGTGTAAAAGGAATACATTTGAGCTGTACTTTGAGAGCTGATGGTGTGTGTCTTTTCCCATAGCCAAGTTTCAGGACATCATGCTTGATGTTTGCATTAAAATCAGCCAGGTTGGGAGTATTTCTACCACAAAAATTAGCAAATGTTATAAATTTTTGGTTTTGTTTTTGTTTTAGAGAGCCAGTTGTTAAAACATTTGCCAACATCCCACTGCCTAAAAGGCTCTAACTAGTAACAACAGAGATGAAATGAGCTGCCTAACAAGGGAATGGATGTAGAATATGGCACAAATGCCCAATTTTTATAGCACTTAGAGAACAGCATAAAGAGGAACTCAGTAATAGTGTCATGAATGAATGAATGGCAGCCGAAACTTAAAGCTATTATAGGCCCTCAGACAGGGATGAAGTAATAAATTTTTATTCTAAAGCAGGCTGACAATTTTCTGTTATTCAAAGTGACTTTTTAAAATATAGATTAGGAGAAACTATTTTTACAAAAGTTCTGAATGAAAAAATATATGTTCATTTCTTTAGATTCAAATTAATGTCATTTTCCAAAACAGGCAGCTTCTTTAGGAACACAGTCAACTACCATTTAAAAATGAGAACATCAGATGTTAAGGCATGGTATAGTTCTGTATTAGTATCATATTACTGTATTAGTAATTATTATTACTAATATAGAACTATATCATGCATTAAATCAGTTTCCATATTTAGGGACCTATTCAACTTCAGGTGACTTTCCACTGCCTACTATTAGGTTTGCTGCACTACATAGCCTCTGGATTATACAACTTATAGACTTACATTTCAACAAACAAACAAACAAAAAACTCAACAAGGATAGACTTTGTTCCTAAGAAGTTCAGTCTCACTGGGGAGGCAGACAGTGGACAGAAGCTATATGGTCATCTTATTTCCAGGATAAAAATTCAGCCATTCTTGATACGCCATAGGGAAAGGCACCACCATTTGCTAGCTTTATAAACTTAGGCAAGTTTCTTCACCCCTTTGTACTTCGGTTTTCTCATAGCAACAACTTCAGTTGTGTTTGGTTTTCACAGGAGGTTGAGAATGAATGACTCTAAAGCACCTAGCACAGTGCTTGGCACAGAGTAGGCTCACAATAATTGGTGAGATGGTGATTTATACACACTTCTCATGCTCGGATATCTCAATACTGAAAACTATTTAGTATAGTATGCATGGGAACTTCAGTGCCTCACATCCAAATCTACAGTATGTTCAAGTGTAGAGGTCCCTTTCTACTCATTTTAGTATGCTTTATTTAAATTAATCTGTTTTAAAAGCATTGATTAAAATAAAACATTACTTGATAAACTATTTTGTAAAAGTTTAATTCTGAAAAACCATTATGGGTATACATAAATATCTTTAATCTCTTTGGCTTCCTATTGCTTTTGACTTAAAGAGACAGCCAGGGGCATTCCACACTCCACAAATGACAGATCTTTAGCACACAGATACCAAAATGAGATGACCAGTTAAGTTTGTTTGGTTTCTGATTCCTATTTCATTGCATAGAATATGCCACCAGATACTTTAAAATTTTAAGGCAAAAAACTGACACTCACATAAGCAAAAATGAACTCTTTATGAAACTACTGAAATATCTTAGGATTTATGGTTGAGATATAAATATAAAAATGTCATTGTTCATGTGTCCTGGGTAAATAGAGTAGACAAAGAAAATCAGAGACATTTTAGAGCCCCTCTTTTCTTTCCAAGCCCCAAGAATTTAAGCTTTCTGTAGCAAACCACAGGCATAGTTGGATAACTGCTTTGGTTTCATCCATCCATTTATAGTCTAAAGATTCAAGAAAACAAAACAAATCTCAGGTAATGGATGACTATAGTAAAACTAAACTGCATAATAATGGTAATAAATGCAATTTATGTTCCCGGTGAAAGGGCTCAAATTTAAGTGTTTCACTTATGACTTTTGTGAGTCGTGAAATATATAGTTCCTTAGGGAGTGGAGAAGGAGAGTTTATCAATACTTATTGAAACTCAAAAGGATGCTGTGCATTGCAAGTGGGAATGTAGGCGACGACTGTGATAGACTGCAAAATCAATGATAGCTCAGGCCGTCTTCCCATGTAACAACTGGTACGTCCATCACTGCTTTCATTTTACAAGGGTATGTAGGCAAAGAATCCCTGGACATCCCCTAGTTTATCTCATGCTCTAGAAGACAGTGTAAAACGCCAATTTATATTCTTAACTCTTATATATTCTCTTCAGGCCCCATCACACAATATCATCTTTAAAAAATATATAAAAATATTAATTTTACAATACTTACCTATTAAAAGGCCAGAATGAAGTCTCACTTAATTCCAGGGAGATATAAATAGAAGTAAGCTCAGTGGTAATTCTTGTCAGGTTCTGGAATAATCAGATTAGACATTTTAAACTTCTAAGGCGAGAAAAATCAAGCCAGTCAGAATCTCATTCATAATTTGAGAATCCAAATCCCATTTTCAAATCCACATACTTTATATGAATTCTCATAACCTTCAAACTCTCACAAGATTATTATATTGTATTACAATTTAATGATTTTTTAGTAAACGTACCAAGATGTGCGACCATCACAAAAAGTTACTTGCTATAAAACTTTATCCCAGGCTATTTGGAAGGGAAATCACATATTAAAGGCTTGTTAGTGGTGAGAACGAGAACACGTGTCATTTGTATGGTACTGAGTACTCTTCAGGTTGTTGATTATAAGAGGAGAGCATAAATTAAGAGCATATGAGTACACTGGAGCCAGGCAGCCTGGCTTCAAATCTGTTTAGCGACCAACAAGCTGTGTCACCTTGAGTATCCCAAGTGCCCAACTCTTGTTGTGAGGCTTAAGTGAGGGAAGACATGTGATGTTCTTAGAACAGTACTGGGCCCATAATATGTGGTATATATTAATAATTCCTTGCTCTTACTCTTTGCATTTGTCTGATGAGGTAAAAAAGGCAGAGAAAAATTGCCTAAGGTCACAATAACCCATGATCACACATCTAATGAGAGCTAGCACAAGCTGATTCATCTCTCAGCATTATCCTTCAGGATACTGCCGCAGAAATTTCTAATTTTTTTAATAAAAAGAATCTTTCAGAGGTCCTTTCCTAAATATACTTTAGGCCTAACACATCTCCCTTATATTTACTTCATATATATATAGATATATATATATATTATATATACATGTGTGTACATATATTTTATATAAAATCATCTACAATTTACCAGAGGCTCTGCTGAATACATTAAGGAATACAGAAATGAATAATACATGTCCCCTTCTTTAAAGTAGCTTACAATTAGCAGAGATTTAAGATATGTCCTCCTCCCCAAAATAAAATGGAACAGAGAAGGGAATAAAGGAGCAGTAGCAGTAGGTAAAGTGAATTGATGATGAACCTACCTACCTCCAGGTTCCCAAGTGAAACACTGCATTAGGGTGTATAAAGCTTTAAAGGTCTTATCTAAGTCTTTCAGTAGTACTGCATCAAACGCCATCATTGCCAATGACGTGCCTATATTGATTTTCAAAGACTGATAATGTGACCAAGAATCTAATTTTAAAGGAAAATAAGGGGCCTCATCATTAATATATAATTTAATTAAGGTCAGCGTTCATAGAACATTCGTATAAAACCACTTAGAGGGTTGTAAATGACCACAAAAGAAAAACAATTGGCTTCTACCTTCTTTATGCCTATCTTTATTTTAATGTTTTACTTTAAAACTTTTAGTAACTTGAACAAGCTATGCCCCAAAGAAGCTATTATATTTCTGCCAGCATTAGCATTATCTTATAATTAATATTAAACATAAAGCTCAATTAAATTTCTTCCTGAAGAAGATTCTGAAATAGTATTGAATTATTTAAATGATGATGGTGGTCACGGTAGTGGTGTTGCTGGTGCTGATGGTGATGGTAATACTAATATCTAACATTTAACTTGGCTGTGCTATGCTTTTTTTTTTTTTTTTTGAGACAGGGTCTTTCTCTGTTGCCCAGGCTGAAGTGCTATGGCCCAATTATAGCTCACTGTAACCTTGAACTCCTGGGCTCAAGTGATCCTCCTGCCTTAGCCTTCCAAGTAGTTGGGACTACAGGCATGCACCACCACATCCAGCCTTTTTTCTTTTTTAAAGATGGGGTCTTGCTATGTTGCCCCCGGGAGTTGGTCTCAAACTCCTGGCCTCAAGCAATCCTCCTGCCTCAGCCTCTAAAAGTGCTGGGATTATAGGTGTGAGCCTGTAATCATGCCCAGCCTATGCTATGCATCATTAAGAAATCATTTCATGTACACCTAAAATTAACCATAGAAAGGAGAAATATTTATTAGCATTTACTCAAGAGAAAATTGAAGTTTACTAGTAATCAAGTAACTTATCTAAGGTCAAACATTTAATAAACGCAGGACCAAGATTCAAATCCAGGTTCATCTAACTCGAAAATCTGTGTGTTTAACCACTAACAGATATTGCTACACAGCATATCTTTTTAGAAGAGAGTCACATTTAAAGCCACTAGCAGTTGCTATGCAACTTTATTTAGAAAGTAATTTCCTAGTCTATTGTTTTGTCTGCCAATTTTAATGGTGTTAAGTGTTAGCATAATTAAATGTGCAGAAGGCAAAAATGTTGATATATCTAACACTTTTTAAAAGTTGATGTCTGAGACAGGTTCCTACACACATGGACTCTTCTAACCACATAAGCCGAGAGAACTTCAAATGTTTTCACATTACTGCAAAATGGTTCATATTGTTATCAAATCAAAAAACATTATATTCTTTAACAGCAAACAATGGAATATGATTAGATAGTGGTGAGAACTATGCAGAAATTTTAATACATGTTTCTGTCATTTCAGGCTTGACCTTTTTGCAAATTTAAAGATCAGTGCCTGGAAATTTAGGCAATTATTTCATATAGGGAATATTAGGCATTCATATTTAGGAATAATCTATCATATGCTCACATATTTCAATTTTGGAACCTTTGTTCAGTCTTTCTAGTCAGCATCCTACTATGTTAGGTATTTAATAATCACTGTTTATTTTTTGACCCCAACTTCCATTATGCCATATTTTGCCTGTACAGTGAAAGGTAAATATATTCCTGACACTGCACTGTGTATTGATCCTATTTTTTCTTTGATCCTGTTTCATTGATCCTGTTTTCTTTTTTCCTGCTGTAACACCAGAGTTAGATTTGCAACCACCTTTTAAAACCACATAG
Organism: Varecia variegata; assembly: GCA_028533085.1. Classification (NCBI taxonomy): domain Eukaryota; kingdom Metazoa; phylum Chordata; class Mammalia; order Primates; family Lemuridae; genus Varecia; species Varecia variegata. The sequence continues at coordinate 81,143,993 of CM052437.1, forward strand.
TATATATTTACTAATTGCACTCAACTTTGTCTTGTTTTTCAATGTCCGTTTTCCATTTACTTCAGTTTCTTAATCTTTTTTTTTTTATCCATTCGATGAATTTTTGTAAGCCCCTTTAAGGTTTTTAGAAGCTGGAGGTAATAATTGTTAGAACTGACCCTTTCAAGTTTTACAAAAGAAACTGGAAAACCACCATCATTGCTAAATTTTCTAGATATGACTGTGTTAAGCGTTTTATTTAATCTGTTATTTCCATGTCTCCACTGAGCATAGACTCCTTCATAGTTACATCACTTAACGAGCACCCCTCTGAAAAATGCACAGAAAGTAAGAGTATTTTGTCAACTAACAAATTTCAAAAATGCAAAGATTCTACCTAGTTGGTTCTTGTTATATTTGTGTGTATGTTTGATTCTGATAAGTCCTAATGTACGGTGTTATGAGAGCAAAAGCCCGGGACTCCCTAACATCATGTCTCTAGAGTATATTTGGAACAGGAATAGGTTCCTTGTCTTTTCAATACTATTTGGAGCAACAGACATTATCTTAGTAAATGGAAGTTTTTTGGCATTTAAAAGCAAATGTATAAATTATCCTTTGTAATTTCTACATACTGAGGGGATGTGGCTGGATAATGATAAAATGTACTCATTTCCTCTTCTCCCCATGGGAGAACGAACATTTTGTATTCAGTGCCTGGGAAGCTGAAATTGATTGCATCTCCTTAAAAATGTATTTTTTAAAAAACATCAACTAGTGGTCTTTATCTTCACTAATGTTAGATGAATGTCTTTTCCCAAGGAGTACTTATTGAAGTTTGTATTTTAACTCTTTTTCTTTAATGAAAAGAAGACTCAGCTAAGTTGTTTTTCCATTGTAGTGTGGAGACAATCAATGATGGAAACTTCCACATTGTGGAACTGCTTGCCCTGGATCAGAGTCTCTCTTTGTCCGTGGATGGAGGGAGTCCCAAAATCATCACCAACTTGTCAAAGCAGTCCACTCTGAATTTTGACTCTCCACTTTATGTAGGAGGTAAGCTCTTTCCGAATTTAATGGGTTCCCCAAACCTCGTGATTCTCATCATGGATTAATTCTGAAGTTATGGATGCCTAGTGCATCAATATTTATCATTGACCAATAGTCATCAATCATTGAAAGATGGATAACAAGAACAGAACATATGGGTTTTATGGGACCATTTTGTAATCTTGGCTCAGGTTCTAACTAAACGTGTCATTGGGATAGAGAAGAACATTAATTAATATTTCTTTCATGTCTATCACACTAGGTGACTTGTACATCATATCAATTAATCTTATATTTGATATGTCTATAGAAAAAGAAAGCGGGTTAAAGGATAAATCAGACAATGAAGAAAATGATGAAACAAGCTCAATGTAAACCGGGGAGGGAATGACCTCCTGTCAGTTCCCATGAGGAGTCAAACTCTAGCAGCTCAATCAGATGTTACCAGGCTGGAGTTTCTGCACTACAGTTGCTAATTCATGTGGATAATAGAATAATTATCAATGAAATCCAGTTAGTTAATTAATTAAATGTATAAATTGTATGAAGGTAATTAGGAAGTAGTTCTGTAAAGCTAAGATCTCAAGGTCAATGAACAAGAGAGTGAGTTGGAAAGGTAGGTTAGGGCTTGGAATAATGAAGACTCTGGACTTGATTTTTAAGCAACAACAAGGCAGAAGAATAAATAGATGAGGGACAGAAGTATGAGAAAAGTCTAAAGAAGCCTAGAGAAGAGGACCCACAAAGGAGAGAGCTCCCACTCTTCCCTCTGTCTGAGGAGGAAATATAAACTGGAGGCATAGAATTTCAAAATCCAGGCAAAAGAGCAAGAAAGCAGCTAATATTGCATTGGGATACTTTGAATTAATTTACATCGAATTGGGTTGAATTAATGATAAAACTAACTCATTCAAAGATAAATAAGCTAAAGCTTCTGAAGAGGTCAACGTGCCTGATTTCTTCACCATGACTGGGATTTGCATGAAGTTCACATCATTTCCTGCAAAATAACAACTTGAGGATGTTACGTCGTTATCTTCACCCCTCAAAGCCTTCTCTGAGGGCATTTTTGCAAATTGTCCTTAAGTCCAGAGCTCTTCTATTTTTAATAATTTCAGTAGTAGAAAATCTTAACACTTTGATAGTTTTCATCGTCTTTAGAAACAGTTCAGATTCTTTGGTTCAATTCTGTAGATATGTATGGAGCACCTACCACAAGCTTGGAACTACATTAATGGATACATAAAGTATAGAGTTAAAAAGAAACTTCCCTTCTGCTCCCAGGGAAGTGGGGAATGCAGATACATCTTCAAGTAACTACAGTGCATTGTAATTAAAGGATTGCATGTTGAATCTTCTCTGCAAGTCATCTGATCTAATTGCTTCATGGGAGTCACAACTTAGGGCCTCATTGAAAACAAAAGCCTTCCATCCCTGCCTGTACTCCAGTTAACAGGGTTGCTTTGGGATGAGTGAAGCAAGTCACAGATGTACCTGTGATTTGAGAGAAAAGAAATTATATTTATTGAGCACATGCTATGTGCCCAGCACAATGCCCCTTTTATAGCCTTAATCCTGAGAGACCTTAAGAAATAGGTATTATTTTTTGTTTTACGGCCTCTGAGAGACAACCTCCGGGACTTTATATAACCTGTCCAAGTTCACTATTATGTAATAGACACCTCATTTAAGTCCAGCTCTGACTCCAAACCACCTACATTGCAACTCACTTCTTACCATAAAGCGGAAAGGGAAGCAACCTAAGCTTCGTGGCTTTTTGCTCTTTATTTCTGGACTTGTGCTTCACTTGATTTTGTTATGCTTTCATTAGGAACCATTTCATTAAATCTTTTCAAACCCCTTTAGAATGTAGTACAAAAACTTTTTTAAAAATACAGGATTGGATTGTTTAGGTCAGAACATTTTTCAAAAAAGGAAAAAGAATTTCAACTCCAAAATGGGAAGTGCTAATCTTCTACGGATAGAGGACCTGAGGAATCCACAGAGCACCTCTGTCTACCGAGCCTGAAGGGGTCTGTTTTCATCCCAGCCCCACTGCTCACTTCCTGAGCTCAAAGTGCAGTCTCAAAGGTGATGCAGATTTTTAAAATGCAAGAAACCTGTAAGACCACAGCCTGGAATGTTATATGGCAACAGCATAAGAAGCTGAGTTAGCAAAGGAGAACAAGGTAAAGGAGTCCAGTTTAGAAACAGGGATGCTCCCCAAGGAGGACTGCCCCAAGGTCATGCAACCTATGCCATGGCCCCTGGCAGAAGTGTTCTCTGGCAAAATGGAGAGGCAGCTTAACCTACCCTTGGGTTATCAACTGCCGATGATATAGGCTTTACTTAACACGAAACAGTTGAATAGTCATGTTTTCCTGTATAACAGTCCCACCGGAACCTTTATTACTTAATGGACAAAAGTTAAATAAATAAAGAAGATCTGCACACAGATACCGACGCATGCATCACAAACCCCTTCCTAGTGCTGCTACGGGATGAAGGACATCGTCTTGATAGTTGGTCCCTGTATTGTTTTTTTTTTTTTGAGACAGAGTCTCGCTCTGTTGCCTGGGCTAGAGTGAGTGCCGTGGCGTCAGCCTAGCTCACAGCAACCTCAAACTCCTGGGCTTAAGCGATCCTACTGCCTCAGCCTCCTGAGTAGCTGGGACTACAGGCATGTGCCACTATGCCCGGCTAATTTTTTCTGTATATTTTTAATTGTCCATATAATTTCTTTCTATTTTTAGTAGAGATGGGGTCTCACTCTTGCTCAGGCAGGTCTTGAACTCCTGAGCTCAAACGATCCGCCCGCCTCGGCCTCCCAGAGTGCTAGGATTACAGGCGTGAGCCACTGCGCCCGGCCTATATTGTCATTTTGAAGCTTGTAGAGCTTAAGGCTAAAAATCGTCTACTAAGTTATCTATTAATTGACTGATTGACTGAATTCTGCCTAGGTTCATGGCATAGAGGAAAGGCTTTAAAAAAAAAATCATGAATCTACTTCTGTTTATCAATTAAGACATAGCTCCCTGGCCAAGCACATGAAAAGGCTGACTCAGAATAGTTCTTGATTTTATGATATCCTACTGAAAGTCAAATATAAGTGTGATGTATAAACATTTACATTTACAAATTACTCTAATCAAAGCTGAGCCTTTTGTAATTGTTAGCTTTGGGACTAAAAGAAACACATTTACTAATTGTTCCTTTCTGCTGTGGAACTTTGCCAATCTGTAATTCAGTCTTGACATGTGCACATATGTGGATTGTGCCTCCATCAAAATGAGCTATTACAAATAGCTTGGGAAGAAATTTATTTTTAATCTCTGAATAAAGGATCACTAATGTGTGGTCACTGAAGTCCACACCTTTATGATGGATGGATATGATGGAATTAGAAAGACTTATCCCAGAACAAGGAATTTCCTGTCACTAGTCCTCTCCTGGAAATGGTAAATTTCATCCTTATGAACCTGCTCTAGAAAGAAACTAGTTTCCAAGGCCAGAGGGACATAGACTAAAAGCCTGTCCTCATGGAATTTCAAAGTCAGGATACTTATTTCAGTTCCAAAGTGTGACCACGGACCACCTGCATCAGAATCACCTGAGCTGCATGTTAACATTCAGGTTTCTGCACCTGTCCCCTTCCCTACAGAATCAGAACCTCAGGATTGGGTTGGGGGGCTGGAAAGCTGCCTTTGGGTATGCATTTCTGGTGGTTCTTATATATGACAAGCTTGGAAACAACTGCTCTGGCCCATCCACTCATGTTATTGATGAGAAAACTAAATCCCAAAGAGAAGAAATGACTGACTCAAGTGCACACAGAACCAAAAGTAAAGACATGACCTCTAACCTGTTGGTCTTCTACACCTAGCTGTCTGACTTTGGTGCCTGCTAGGACACACAGGGGACTGCTTCTGGCAGAAAGGGGGAGGGTAGCACAAGGCAGGGCCCAGAGAGTGCTGCAGTTCTTGGTCTTTATAACGAACAACACCCTGGGGAGTAAGAGCCTGGGTCTTCCCCAGCCTAGAACCTCCAGCCCGTAGCTCAGAGTCCAGGCACAGCCAGGGCATGAGCACCAGTGGGGAAAGTCAGCCGCCACTCCAAAGGCCTCCAGTTCCCTCCTCTCACCCCACAGTGACCTAGATGACAGCCTCCTGTGGATGCAGTCCAGGAACTATTTAAGGGTCTGGCTTAGGCTATGGAAAGATTCCTCAGTTTTGCCAAAATGAGGGTTACCAGATGACTGTCACTAGTGTAATGTGTATGGCCAAAGATTGCAAACACTCTGTTTTTGAAGGAATTTCTTTTGTATTCCTGATTTCCTTGGACTATGAAGGCTTCACTCTCAATTAACAAGAAAAAAAAAATGATGTGAATGAGATGCTGTCCTGATGTGAATCAGGGGCAAGTGTTTCAGGCACTGACATCAGTGACTGAGCTCAGGGACGTTGGCAGTGATGAGCTGGACTAGTCGCTAACCTAGAATTCGGCAGGGCCAGGGGGCCTGGTCAGTGTGAACCCAGCTGTCACCCTCTGAAACTTGGTGGACCTAACCCTGACTTCAGGGATTGAGGAGGTTTGTCTCACTCACCTAACTCTTACCTGAATTTTCTGGGTGACATTGGGCATGTCATTTAACTTCTCTGGGCCCTGGCCTCTCATCTTTAAGATAAGGGGACTAGAAACTGAGCTTTGTGGCACTCTAGACTTCCAGAGGTATGGGGCTGAAGGCAGTGAGGGGGGAGCATAGAGAGGAGTAAGCACTAACCGCCCCCAATCTTGTTTGTGAGCACAGCAGCTCTGCCTCTAGGTTTTATATGTTTATGTGTCCCTGTAAAATTTTGTTTGAAACAAATTTTAACAATTAAAGATTGACCACCAGTGAACTAGGTACTTTATTCTAGCTGCGCATTAGAATTGCTTACAGTATCTTCCAAAAACACACCTGTCTCTACTCCACGCCCCACCCCCCACCCTGCCCAGATATCCTGATACAGTAGGTGTGGGATGAGGTCCCAAGCATCAGTATTTCTGAGTAGCAAATGGCTGAGGAGCCCCGAAAGCTGACCTCTGACATGGTGTCCCTCCTCAGGCATGCCCGGGAAGAACAACGTGGCATCTCTGCGCCAGGCCTCTGGGCAGAACGGCACCAGCTTCCATGGCTGCATCCGGAACCTTTACATCAACAGCGAGCTGCAGGACTTCAGGAAGATGCCCATGCAAACAGGCATTCTGCCCGGCTGTGAGCCGTGCCACAAGAAGGTGTGTGCCCACGGCACGTGCCAGCCCAGCAGCCAGGCGAGCTTCACCTGCGAGTGCCAGGAAGGATGGACGGGGCCCCTCTGTGACCAGCGCACCAATGACCCCTGTCTCGGGAATAAGTAAGTTTGTGCTGCTTGGTAGTTGAACACACACACACTCAGACCCTGAAAGCAAAACCCAAGAAAGGAAGAAAGGCACATGGAGGGAGGGAGAGAGGGAGGGAAGAAAGGAAAGAATTTAGCCCATTAGCACTCTGCCCCTCGTACTTGCTCAGTCATCCTCCATTCTTATCTTACCTCCATCCATTCTTACTTCCTCTGCCAAATGCATTCCCATCTCTGTGTTCCTCTTCCCTGTAGATGCGTACATGGTACCTGCTTGCCCATCAATGCATTCTCCTACAGCTGTAAGTGCCTGGAGGGCCATGGGGGTGTCCTCTGTGATGAAGAGGAGGATCTGTTTAACCCCTGCCAGGCGATCAAGTGCAAGCACGGGAAATGCCGGCTCTCGGGACTTGGGCAGCCCTACTGCGAATGCGTCAGCGGATACACAGGGGACAGCTGTGATCGAGGTAAGCCAGCCCAGCTGGTTACCTCCCCCGCTTGGCGAAGCAAGAGGGGCCCCCCATCTTTGAAAAGAGAGATAAAGGGAGAAAAAAAAAACAGACTAATAATAGGAGGGAATATCAGGTCTTTGCACTACTTGCCGTTGCTGCTGTTGATTTATTTTCCAGTGTTATGAAGGCACCAGATGGGAAATGTCCTAACCCTCCAGCACATGGTTTTACACAGCCTTTAGATGTCTTCTCCCAAGTTGATTTGCCGTGAAATCCTCCTTTCTACCTTATGGAGAAGCACATTTACTTTCCTTGCCTCTTACCTTTACCTGCTGTCCTCATCCGTATATATTATTAATTCATCTTTGGGCACAGCGAAGATGGGGCTAACAATTCTGCTCCAGTTTTAGTAGAAAATCACCTTTTACCTTAGGATTGACTGATTTATCACAGCAAATTATGCGGGTGAGAAGGACGGAAACAGGCTGACTTCTTATTCCACCTTCCTCCTCCTCCTCTGCGTGATCAGAGCCCACTCTGCCTCCGCTGGCACGATTCCCTGTCGTGTATCAGCGACGAGACAAGAGGAACGTGCCCGTGGAAGCTTTTAGCAGATGTCTCTTTTTTGAACTGCGTACTTCTTACTAGGGTAATTTATGAAGTTAGTGGAATGTTACTTGTATTAAGTAACAGATTGGATACTATTAAACTCCGGGTCTAGTAAATTAAATTGCATACTCTCTGAAACTGCTCCCTGTGGTAAACAAAACCAGCTGTTAGTGGTGTAAAAACAGAAGATATGTATTTTTCCCGTTTTTTTTGCAATGAAGGAAAAGATTTAAGAATCCAATTTTCTTGTCAGTGCAATAGTATTGTATTTATGGTCTCCATATCTAGCATTCACTTTGCTGAAAATAAAGACCAAAAAGAAGTATTTTTGAAAGAATAGCAGGCCGTGCCACCAGCCAAGAATATGTAGCGTACGTTGCAAAGGGGGAGCCAAGACAGCACCTCCTGATTCACGGTCCCTCTGCATGATTTACAGTGACTGTCCTTAAAACGCTTGTGCTTTCTGTTCTTTTCTAGAAATCTCTTGTCGAGGGGAACGGATAAGAGATTACTACCAAAAGCAGCAGGGCTATGCCGCTTGCCAGACAACCAAGAAGGTGTCGCGGCTGGAGTGCAGAGGCGGGTGTGCGGGAGGGCAGTGCTGTGGACCCCTGAGGAGCAAGCGGCGGAAATACGCTTTTGAGTGCACGGACGGGTCGTCTTTCGTGGACGAGGTCGAGAAGGTGGTGAAGTGCGGCTGCACGAGGTGCGCGTCCTAAACGCGCCCCCGGCAGCCCCGTCTTTGCAAAATGTTCTATGCTTCTTGACCGTGTTGGACTAATTCATGCTTCATAGTGGAAATATTTGAAATATATTGTAAAATACAGAACAGACTTATTTTTATTATGAGAATAAAGACTTTTTTTTTTCTGCCTTTGGGGAAAAATAAATAAATAAATGCTTGAACTAAAGCTTCCCCCGTGCTGGAGAAGTGTGAAGAAAGATCTACCTGCAGGCATTAGAACCACGATGGGAACTGTTGCAACTCGGATCCATCTTTGGCACATGCTGAAGACGAGCAGAAGCACATACACACACACCAGGGACAGAGGAGCTACTGTGCCCTGGGGTGACATTGCCCAGAGCGTAAAACCTGTGTGCCCTCCCGCACATCCGTGATGTTCGCTAGGACATCCCAAGCACACGTGTGTGAATGAGGATGCAGGGAAAGGAGCTCCAGAATTCACAGGTAGAACAAACAGATGAGAAATATTTTGTCCAAGATACAAAGTGTCCTAGAGATCTGGGTTCCACTCATGACAGGAAATGAAAAAAGTGCTAAAATAAATTTTATCTTCTTTTAAATGTCAGCATGTCAGCAGAAGCAGCACATGAAAGTGTTTCTCTACCGTTTTCCAGTATTAATGTTTTTGTAATATAAATGATAAAGGAGATGATAAAGAACCAATAGATTATTGATAAATAAATTAGTAATAATATGAATTTTTTGTTTCTATGAGTTCTAAACAGCCCTATACAGTATTCAGTTTCAGTGAGAAATATTTATTGTATCAAAGTACATTGTACTTAACATTTTAGGCCATCCTTTTGCTGTTTCTCGATGCTTTAATATATATTAATTTATAATTATCCTGATATTTTTGTACATTTTTCAAACTTAAAAATCAGGATTTTTTTTTTTTTTTTTTTTTTTGGCAATAGTACTAACATAGGGTTTTATCTTGGGATAAATATATGTTGGTCTGTTTGTGGACCTTGACATCTGACCGCGGGTGTCACTGACCTACTGGCCTCATTCAGGACCCCTGCATGAGTATGCAAAGTCCAAGAGAGGAAAACAAAAATCTGTGTCCGAGATGGTCATTGTACAGGAAGAAGTGACCCCACTACAACACGCCCTCACAGAAAAGAAATGGTGTATAGCAATCGACACTAGAAAGTAGACCTTTTACAAATTAATATTTCCTTGACATTTTTTGCCCATTTATTGGGGGGTGGGGATAAAAAAAGACTGTCATGTCAAGAACTGTGATTTTTTTTTCCAAACAATAAAACTCCTTTATTACCTTAATGTTCCCATGTTAACATGTTTGCTGCTAAATTACAATGTAGAATTGATAATGATTTATAGTGGACTGTGCTCTTCCCTCATTAAAATCCCAGGGTGCCCTGTAAAGATGCAGATGTTTCTTCCCAAAAACTTTTTTTACAAAGAAAATTAGATGTACCTGTATAATTCAGTGTGCTTTGTCTTT
>CM052437.1:81154176-81203851 GCA_028533085.1 Varecia variegata
TTATATAATAGTAGCAACATATTAAAAATAGAATAATTTGGGAAGATTTTATTTACAAAGGGACTATCTATAAATGTGTAGGGGAATCACACAGACAGTACAGTAATCCAGGGATACAGTCCCTGAGATTTTATGCCTAGTCCTGGAGTTGGCCATTTAGAATGTATCTTAGCCCATTTGTGCTCCTATAACAAAATACCATAGACTGGATGACTTATAAACATCAGAAATTTTATTTCTCACAGTTTTAGAGGGTGGGTATACTAAGATCAAGGTGCCAACAGATTCAGTGTCTGGTGAGGGCTTGCTTCCGATTCATAGATGGTGCCTTCTTGTTGCAACCTCACAGGGTAGAAGGGGTGAGGGGTCTCTTTCAGGCCTCTATTATTGGGGAACTAATCCCATTCATGAGCGCTCCAACCTTATGAACTAGTCACCTCCCAAGGGCCCCACCTCCTAATACTATCACTTTAGAGGTTAGGATCTCAGCATATTAATTTTAGGACACAAATATTCAGACCATAATGGAAAGGAAATGTGACCTTTACTTCTGGACATGACCAGCTCTAGGGAAGCCCCTAGGGATGGCAGCAGGGGAATGAATACTCTGACTTCACTCTCCCCTAGCTCTCTAATCTCCTATTAGTGTTTTCCATTGGGCAGACTGAAACAGAAAGCAGAGGGCATGGGAGATTTTCTGATGTAATTCATACTGATCAGCTTCTCAGAGCACATAGCAGGGTGAACGGTGGAGAGTACACCCATAGAAGAAAACAGAAAATATATGGCCCAGTCTGTCTTTTTAGAATCTTTTACCACAGCAGTCCCCAACCCCCAGGCTGCGGACTGGTACTGGCCTGTTAGGAGCTGGGCCACACAGCAGGAGGTGAGCAGTGGGCAAATGAGTGAAGCTTCATCTGTATTACAGCCACTCTGCTCCCCATCACTGGACTCAATGCCTGAGCTCCACAGTCACTATCACCCCTCACCCCCAGATGGGACTATCTAGTTGTGGGAAAACAAACTCAGGGCTCCCACTGATTCTGCATTATTGTGAGTTGTATAATTACTTCATTATATATTATAATGTAATAATAATAGAAATAAAATGCACAATATATGTAATGTGCTTGAATCATCCCCAAACCATCCCCCACCCCCATGGAAAAAATTGTCTTCCATGAAACTGGTCTCTGGTGTCAAAAACGTTGGGGGACTGCTGTTTTACCACATTGCTGGACACATATGCCACCCTTCGCCCAATTCATTTCTTTCTCTCCCGAATAGAGAATTAAATCTTAAAACCAGAACAGGATTAGAAGACAGAAGTCCACAATCAGTGTTCTGTCCCTCATACACTGTACACTTTCCCTGGAGGATCTCATCTATTCCCATGGCTCTGGTTACTGTCTATATATGATGATGGCTCCAAAATCCATAGTTCTACCCAGACCTCTTTCCTGTCCTCTAGATCAGCATACCTAACTGCATGCTGGTTGCCTGGATGCCCCACAAGCTTCTCAAACTAGTGTATTCAAGAGAGCATCCACCATTTTCTGCCTGAGATCTTGATAAAGTTGCCATGTCAATGAGCCATTTTTTTTTTAATTTCCTAAAACAAAGAGAGAAAGGTTAAAAGAAGCTGTTTTAATTATGATTAGGAGAGGCTTACACAGGTAATTGTGGTTAATCTAAAGATCTGAAAAACTCATACCATTATCCATGGTTCATACTAATACCAAGACATAGTTGAGACTTGGCCACTTACAGTGTCCTCCATGTTAGTTTTAATCTGCTTTCATCTGAATAATTGTACAAGCTAATACTTATTGAGTACTTCCTATGTATCAGATACTTGTGTTCTTATTTAAGCTTCACAAGAACCCTATGATGATGAAGAAGTTGAGGCTTAGAGGGCTTAATTGTCATGTACAAGGCCTCATAGCTGATGAGGAGTGAAGGTGAGTTTCAGTTAGCCTAACTCCAGAACATATGCACATCACTTCTCTGCAATACTGGATACCAATCATTCTTACAGTCCAGGGCAGAGGGACTAAAAAGTCATGAGCTAAATGCTACTAAATCTGACACTGAAGAAGCTAGGGGTAAGGAAAATATAATAGGTCTTGAGGAAGCTGGGTAGGGAAGAGATTACAGGGAAAAAGTAGCAGAAGACATAAAATATGGGATCTTTTTTCTTTTTTAAAACATTAGTTAAGCATGCATTGTGCTAGACATTAGGGATAGAAAAACAATGAAGACAATTTCAGTCTAGTGGGGAAGATAGGTAAAAATATAATAAATTTTAAAATTAAGATAGTATACACATAAGGTCACAGAACATTAGAGGAATTAGATATAGACAGAATGTATTCATTCATTTTATTCATTTAAAGAGTATTTCAGGAATACCTGCTACACTATGCTTGAAACTGGAGAAATAAAATAGAAGATATAGTCCTTATCCTGAAGAAACTCACAGCCTAACTAACATGCTTCTGGGTTGGTTGTCAGGTAGCAAGAATGGAGCTACAGGAGCATTAACAGGATTACACCACCTGGAGTGTTCGGACAATGTCAATTGTATAGTTAATTGTTATCAGAGCAAAAAGTTAAGGCTTTTGGGTTGGCAACCGAAGAGGATATTAGATAGGAATGCCGTGGACAGGTCTAAAGGGCTTGGAGTTTTTACTATGACAACCCTAATAGTTGCTGGTGGACTTGCAAAGGACCACGCATTTTCCTGCAGCACCAGTTACAGTAAAATGATCTGGAGGACAAAACCTCGTGCTTTTCACTATTAAAAATACGTATTATATTATGGAGTTGAATGCAATAGCGTATGGATTAGTAAAATACGGCAGGAAACGAATTTCCACAGCTGGGCTTATGAATTGGCCTGATAGGACAGGAAGCTACGGTGAGATTCCACAGCTGGGCAGGCAGATGGCTTTGGCTCTCACCCCTGAAGACTCTGGGGCAAGATAGAGTTCACAGTCCTCAGCTCTCAGAGGTTCTAGGGCAGGATAGCTGGAGAACCATGAGTAGTAAATGAGCGAGAGAAGCATAAGAGTTAAGCACATGGAGTGGAGAGGGGAAGAGGCGCTGGGTATTGACAGCCAGTCTACGCCTCTGCTTCGATAACCTCTCATTGCGACAACATTCCCCACCAGGTGCTCTTTTGTCACAGAGACGGCGCCTGTAGCTCGCCAACTGCCCTTTGAACTCCCGGCGCCCAGTTGCCGGGCAACCCTCTTTCACGAAGATTCTGCGACTTCCTGCCATTGGCTTAGAAGACGCAGCGCGCGTCTGACGTCACTGCGCGGCGCTGCCGGGTCCGGGGGCGCTAGCCGCGCGAAACCTCGTTTTCCAAAACTCCGACAGCCGGTGGCGGGAGCGGCGGATGTTAGCTGACCGACCGCCGGGACAGAGCCCCATGAGGGGCAGCAGCTGTTGTGCGGATCGCGGCGGGAGAGAGGCGCGGTAGGAACGGGTCCCGGGACCTGTGGACCGCGGGTGCAGGCATCTCGTCCGCGCTCTCGCGGCCGAGCCGGCTTCCTTGCAGGCCTGTTGCTAGCGCCGCAGGACCCCGCTGCTAAGGACCCTTGAGTCCCTGAGCGCCGCGAGTGACTTCCTCCTTTCCTGGGGTCGGGCTTTGGTCAAGAGTAGCCTTCGTTTGTCTTCATTGAAGCTGACCTCCTGCTCCTACCCCTCTTTTTTAACCTCTGTTTTTTTTTTTTTAATTATTATTATTTTTAAAATTTATTTTTTCTGTGCCTTCCTCATTTTCTGACTTTGACAACACCCTGGCCCTGATGTTGGGTATTTGGTAGTGGATGGTGGGGGGAGGTGGGGAGGCTGGGAAGATGGAAAGTAGGTTTTAAGATCCTTAATACTAGCTCTTTGGATTTACTTTATAGTAAAAAGGGATGGGGATAAGTGGCTATTGGGCTCTGTCTCTGTCCTTTAGAATTTGAAGGCGCTTTAGAAATAGAACATGGCTTTAGTAGGGTGCCTATTACACTTTTGCAACTTTCTAGTCACTGGATTACAGAGTAGGAAAAAAACGTGGCCTCTGCCCCTGAGAATTTAGCAAGCATTTCAGTTCAGTGGTCTCAAAAGCCGGGCGTGGAAATAGGATGTGTGAGCCGTCAAAACAATGATAGAAAGTATGCTCTCTCAGCATTGATACAGATGCCAAAAATACCTTGTAGATAGCTTACAGCACCTAAGGGAGAAGTGTAGGTTTCACAGTGGGGCCCTGCTTGGTTTATTTGCTCTCTGGTATTGTGACATAATTTAGGTGTTCCAGGTTAAGTGGATTTGTAGATTCTAGCATCTAATTAGAATTTTTGCATTGTTTTTTAAAAGAATAAGGGATGACCTTGCTAATACAACAATTTGTTTTTTACCACTTCATTCACTTCTTCCCATCACTTCCCCATTATACCATCTTCCACATGATATTTAATGAGAAAACACTCAAAAAGAGTTGTTGAGGGTAAGATGAATTAACCATTTTCTTTCACAAGTAACTCATGCTCCAGGCTTGTTGTCAGTGGTATGCTACTAGGTGGATATTATTTTTAGAAATTGAGCGCACTTACAGTCGTCACTTAGTATCCCAGGGAAATTGGTTCCTGCACACCCCTTCTGCCTTCCTAGCTAGGTGGATACCAAAGTCCACGGAAGACTCCCCCAGTTGGCTCTCTCTTAGTATTCTCCGTTAGTTGAATCTACCTATGCAAAACTTGTAGATACAGAAGGCCAACTGTCAATCTGATCCAGGTTACCAAAAACATTTGTACCCCCGAAATATTTTGAAATTAAAAAAAAACACCAACAAAAGATCAGTCAGAAGGCTGACTGTAATTTTTCCTTAAGGTAGACAGTAATAATTTTAACACATGACAAAGTAATTGTTTTGGGAAAAAAAACTCTCAGGCTGTTTTGAAAGTGGACATAGCAACATTTGCCTCACTGTGTATGTTGCTGAAAATTACATAAACGTATTGCACATAAAAACCGCCCAGTGTACTTGAGAACTTTGGAAGCTCAACTTTCTGCCATGTTTAAAATGTAAAAGTTTTTCAAATGAAGAGTTTCAGTGGCTTTTTGAACACATTCAAAATATAATGCCACATCTTCCTACTGGTATGTTACAGGAACAACTTTTTGACATAAAGATAGTAAATCTTTGTAGAATGTCACAGAAGTACAAGAGTGGGTTAACATATTTAAAGCTTGTCTTACCTTATATTTTAGAATATTATCTGACAAATATAATGAGATTTTAATTAACATAGTACTAGAAAAGATGAAGGTGAAGTGTGATGTTGGGAAGTAAGTCATGTGCTTGTAGTGGGATGAGAAAACGAGGTCAATATATCAAATCAAGAAAATTCAAATTAAAATTATTCTTTGTGCAGAAACAATCTTACATTTAAGTTTACCTTTACATAATACCAGACTTTGATCTGGTACATCATGTTTGAAATACTATCTGGCTAACTTTTATTAAGTGGAACTGTGTCTTCCTTTTGAAGATTTTTAATTTGTCAAATAGATTAAAATCATCTCATGTGAAGAATTGTTTAAGAAAGTATCAGTGTTTATCCTTAAGAAGACAAAATGAAGGAGCTAAGAGTCAGTGTTCTCCAATATTTGAAAAGCTGTCATTTGGAAGTGGAAGAGGACTTCACCTATGATTGTCTTAAGAGATTATCTTACATTGTTGTTGAGGGCAGTCGTGTATATAATGACTGTATTAAAGGTATAAAGTGGGAAATATGCTAGTGGAATGATAATTAGAGTGTCATGGAAGTAAGAGAACAGAGTAATCAAGTAGAAAGAAGAGGGAAACAGTGTAAAAATCAGAGTTCTATAGAACTGTACATTTGAGAAACCAAGAAAATCAGGAAAGGCTGCATGGAAGTTGGGAATGGGGTTAGATCTAAAAATACCAGCAAACAGTTGGGTATATTAATCTGGGTGTATGTGAGAGAGAGAGAGAGAGAGAGTGTGTGTGTGTGTGTGTGTGTGTAAGTTTAGAAATTGATTTAAGCAGGAAATCTTGTGGCATGAACTGGAGTCTTCCCATTAGCAGAAAAGAGAACTATGCAAGAGGTAAAAGTGAGCCAAGATTTGCTGAGTGAGCCACTTGATCTAGCTTCTTATTTACTCCTCCAGAACAGCCTTGATAGGCTTTTATTCTCTCTCCTTTTTAATGGGTCAGTAAGTCTACGCTTGGGGAAGTTAAATAATCTGCCTAACTTCATAAACCTGGTTGTTGGTAGGACTGAGTTACGGACCCAGATCTGAGCCCAAACTTCTTTCTGTTTCATCGCATGTTCATCATATCTGTAGGGTTGAGTGTAGGAAGTGAAGGAAAAGTAGACAAGGGATGATCCTAAGATTTTTAGTCTGAGGATCAGAAAACTTGCAGTGGAGTTAACAAGGAGTTCATAACTTCAGCATGACAACCTCAGTTTTAGTTATGTTCAATTTAAAGAGCTTGTGGTACATTGGGCAGGAGAGTTCATTATGTCACTGGAAAAGTAGAAGGATGTTAACATTTGGAGCATTGGAAATACAGAGGATGTGCCAACCACCCTTTTAAGAAATCTAGTCTTTTTTCTATGTGACCAGAGGATTGCAGTTGAGTTTCTAACAGTATATTTTGACAGTTTGAATGAAAAAAAGGCTTATTTTTATACATCTTGTTTTCTTGCAGGTGGTTTTTATTTTGCTGTTATTGATATTATTGAATTTGACATAATTTCATATCTTCTCATTAGTCTTTTCAGGTATTTTGCTCCATACCGTAACTTTTTTGTGTCTTTTACTCTGTTGTGTTTTGGACTTTATGCTGATAATGAGTGCTCCTTCAAACAAATTTTGAAATCAAGTTTCATTTAACTGCAGGAGTAAAAGGGAAGCAATGCAGAAATCAGAGTGCTCAGGAGGTACACAGTTGAGAAACAGAGCAAGAGGTACAGACAGAGCTTTTTTTGTTAAGAGAAGAGGCCAAGTTTGTTAAAGATGGATGCAGGATGAAATTTATTGCTTTTACCTTTTTTTGTTGATGTTCTGTTTTGTCCAGGTACCTGTGATCAAAGGGCATCATCAAGTGCACAAATGAAACACAGGACTACAGTTCAGCAAAGCAAATCCTCCTTCTCAACCAGTTCTCCAGAGTCTGCAAGAAAACTTCATCCTCGACCAAGTGATAAACTTAACCCTAAAACAATTAACCCGGTAGGTCCAAAATAATTCTAAGACAGTAGATTTTTTTCAAAGTAATAGGCATTTAGCACACTATTGAACCATTCTGAATGCTGTCTCGAGATTTTTTTTTTATTGTTAGTTTTGAGCTAATGATGAAGGAAGGACATATGGTAATCATGGTGAAGATCGGAGCTAATCACATGCATGTAGGAGTGAGTGTGGAGGTGAGAAGGTGTTAACCAGTTTGGGTATGTCCTGTCACATTAATGGATGAGCATTGTAGTGCATAAAATAAACTGCATATCAACTTTACTTTTTACTTACTGTGTTGTTTTACTTCCTAATATCAAATGAATAAACTTGTCTTTAGTTGCCATAGGATGATTTACATGCTTCCATAGTTGCATAAAGGTCTCTGACCATTCCTCTATATTCTGCAAATTAGCTCCACCAGAAATCCTAACTGCAGTACTAGCCTCCGTTTGCCCTCTCACAACAATTTAATCAGATTAAATAAACATGACATTTATGCACATGAAAATGCATAAATTGTGTGTAGTGAATTATCCAGAAGTGAACACACCTGTGCAACACCATTAGGCATCGCCTGGCCCATGCTCACCCTTGGTAGGGTGAGATGATAGTGGTTTCAGCTGTTGAAGGGGATTGTGAGAGTGAGTGAGGCTCTCGACTAACTTTAGTGGCAGGTAGAATATGGCAGATACTTAAGCAAGGGTTTAGTGAACTGTGTGAGGGCAGGAAGAGAGTGTCTGACTTTGTAAAAGAAAAATGACAAATAGTTTGAGCATCTATGTTCCTTTGCCTCTTTCTAGAAAGAAGCACAGCGTCAAGGAGATTGAATATCTGAAGAAGGCCCTGATATCTCTTTGTTGTCACTTTTGTCTTATATTTAGTTGAGGGAGTTTATGGTGGTGATACTTCACTTTTCTAATTCTCTTTAAAGAAAAACTTGTTCAATTAATAATGTTTAGTGGACTTTATCTTAAGTCTTAAAATTAAAAATTAAGGACAGTTTTGGGAAATAATTTAATGATTTTAACTGAGAAAAGCATGTCTAAGATACATATAAAGGCTACCTACCGATACAAGATACAAAACAAATCAGCTGGAAGTCAGGGTAGGGTTACCTTTGGAGAAAAAGGTGGGTAGGGATTAGGAAGAGGCACTGTGGAGGCTTCCTACTGTGCTGGTAACTTTCAGGTTTTTCACCTCAATGTCAATATGCAGGTGTGTTCTTTTTTGTTTTCACCATTCACTTATGGTTTATGCACTTAAAAGTATATAAAATTTAAATATTTCACTTGATTCAAAATTTTTTAAAATTACTAATTTAGCATAGTGTGGTTGATAACTTTTTCAGAATTGAAATATCGTCTGTGATATGGTTAAAAATTGAGTACATTAATAGAATTTTGGTAAAATTTGGTTAAAATTGATAGAATTAATCCATTTACAGGGGAAAAAAAAACTGATCCTATGGGGCCTGAAAGATGAAACTGATTAGAACAAAATTGAAAGGCAAAGAAAGGAATTGCTTAGAATTTCAATCAGAAATTTTGTCTATGTGAGTCTTTTGAAACTTTAGGGATTTTTCACATGGCTCATAGAGCCAAAAGGTAAGGTCATTTGCTAGTAGGTAACACAATAGAATATGTTAATAGTGTAGCACTAATTTGTCTTAGTTTTTTCCCTCAATACAAGTTGTACTATTTTCAAGTAACTTTCTCATCTGATGTGATTATTACTTGAAAATAATTTTTAAAACGTATTTATTTCTTAGAAATTATAACTAGATGAATGAAACATGTCTATTGCTATGAATTCTTACATGTAGCATGGATTGAACTTTGTAAATGAATCTTTTATTATTTTATGAATTTTTACTTACGTGCTTTTAACTCAAAACACCTGTGTTTTTCCGGAGGAAAAAAGAGCTAATTCTAAATTTACACATATTCTAAGTATATTTTAAAACCACTACATGTGATTAAAAAAAAATTAGCTAGTTACATCTTTAAAATACCTTAGTAAATTTATATTAATATTTTGTAAATTAGACAACTGTGTTTCATTTGATTATGTTCAAAGTACCATGTGATAAAACATTTACTTTTTGTGCCTAAATGCTTAAATCAATTGTGTTGAAATTATTTATGCTGATCAATTGTATTGAAATTATTTATGCTGTGGTGGTTTAACTGTTGTGATTGACTATCTCTTAAATCATCTTTGAAAGTAGGTGTAGAATTAATCTATTTTTAAGATAATAATATATAGCAAAACCAAAAAATTGTGAAGTTATATAATCTAAAAAGATATATCCAGGCATATGTTTGGAGAATCATGCTCCATCTTCAACTCTCTCATCCTTGCCCAGTGCAATCCTTTGTTTTTCATAGAAGCATGAAGCCAGTTTGGAGAAATTATACAGATTCTCTGACCATCCATACATACCATCCATATTTGGCTTGATGACAAGTAGGAGATGTGCCAGTGGTGGAAAAAAAATCCATTTTTCCTGTACTTAACACCTCTTCTCCATTTAGTTCTCACCTTGAAAGGTCACAGTGGGGAAGTGGGTAGAAAGATCTATCAATCCATATATGGTTGCAGCCACTTGCAAGCCTTCTGAAACAAGTTAGGGATAAAAGAAAATGTACAAAGGGTGTTTGTGTTATTACTGGTACTGAGAGGATGGACACTTTTTCTCAGTCATGTTGCTGAGTAGGAATGATGCACTTGATACTAGTGTGGTGGTTTGAAAGTCAGGGTGGCTGTTTGCATCTGACCTAAGAAGGATTAAAATTGATTAGATATCATAAAGTGGAGGTGATGACAATATTTTCATTTTTTTAATTTCAGTTTGCTGAGCAATCACGAGCCCCTTCTGCTTTTGCAGCTATTTACTCTAAAGGCGGTATACCATGCAGGTAAAATCAATATGATTTTAACTGACTTTATTGTTCAAAATAATTATGTAAAATCAATACTGTATTCAGTTTAAATGTATTGAAAGTTTTATTTACTAGTGAGGTTGAAATAAAGGTGACTTATTCACAGTGGCTATTGGATTGGAATAGATCCCTGGATGTTGTTAAAGAAAACCATTTTAATTCCAAAATATAATTACTGAAGGTCTATGATAAAAAAAACAAATAATTTAAGAAATTGAATGAACCGTTTTTTAAAAACAATCAATTTAAGCATTCACAGGCTTGGGCAAGTTGCAAATAGAAAAAGTACTATCTTGTTGGTAAAGTGAAAATGGCAATTTAGTGGAGATGTTTATATTTCTTAGTAAGGACATTGTTGTTTTTGCTTTTCAGTACATTTCTTGCCACCTTTCTAGACAGATGTAAGAACTATTTTAAAAGAAGCAATATAGATTACTAATAGTATGATATCATTTTAAGATTTATTACTAAGAAGCATGTATTTCTTCACAGCATATCTAGTTTTAGCCTATTCTAGACAATAGACAATTTTATTTTCATTGTGGAAAGAATAATCACAACTTTTTTCCCCAAAATTCAAGAAATATAGTTTTTGAGTGGTATTTTCAGATTTGGAGTGAAAAATAAGCTCAAGAAATATTCTTTAATTTATTGTTACTATTTCTTATTTAGATTCTGAATTGAAGCCCCATTTTAAGGTTCTTTACACACCCCCCACAGCAATTTGTTGTGGCAGAAATGTAAAAACAATGTTACACAGACCTCTTATTATGAAAATAGGTCAAAGGAGGAGGCAAGAAGTCAAGACCATTACAAAGAAGCATGAAGAAATGTTTGGAGTAATGAATAAGGTCACTGTCATGATTGTGATGATTATTCCTTGGATGTATTCTTACATCAAAATTTATCAAATTGTACCCTTTACATATGTGCCGTTTACAGCATGTCAGTTATGCCTCAATAAAGGTTGTTAAACAAGAAGAAAAGCAGCAGCAGACCCTAATTCATGTGCTACCACTTTGTAACCCTCAATAGGGCATTTCACCTTCCTGGCTTCACTTTTCTTCACTTTAACAGGGGTAAAACATGGTTTGCCGTCACATTATTAGTGTTAAGGTCCAATGATCTATATCTTAAAAACAATGTTCTTTATAAAACATTTTTTTATTATATTTTGATTGTTTGCATTTTTCATTTTTTGTAGGTTACCTATTGTGTTGTAATTATGACTGAAAGATATCACCTGGAACATTTGTATTAAGATTCACAGACAGCAACATGCTTAAGCACCAAACCTGTAGGCTTAACAAATATGAGGTTACCAAACAATTTTGCTGAAAGAGTACGAATTTGTAGGATTATAGACATTCCTTTATAAAATGTCCTTGTAGTATCTTTTAAAGTCGTAGTTTTCCTACATGTTACAAGATAATTCTAATATGGTTATACTCTTTGAGTATGTATGTTAGATGATCACTGCTTAATATATAATTACATTTTCCTTGTTTCATTCACTGACTTTTATATTTTAGATTGGTGCATGGTTCAGTAAGACACAGATTACAGTGGGAATGTCCTCCTGAAAATCTTCCATTTGATCCTCTTCTTATTACTTTAGCTGAGGTAAATATTCCATCTCTCCTCATATTTATGGAAAACAAAATCTTTTAAAATTGCATTAAATGTTATTTTATAGCTTGTCAGTAAATCTTATTCTGTGCTTTTGAAAAAAGAACCAAATAGGCATTGGAACGCTGTACCACCTTAAAAACTAATTATGGTTGTTGCAGGTTTAATCAGTTTTATAAATATGGAATTAGTATACATGAGGATTTGTAGATAGTGGATGAAATAATCATGCTTAATTCAAAAATTAAATATGTGGAAAATGGAATCATAATGAGGAGGAAGTTTTTGTACTAGTCAAATTATGAAAACATCAAGGATTACATCTTAAAACTACGTCAGTTAATGATAAGTGGTTGTTCTGTCTCCATACAACCAATCGTTTCAACATGATGTGTTTCTTAGGGAATTGATACTAACTACCTAAATGTTGTTTCAGAGAAATCTCTAGCTCTATGCTCTACTTATGCATTTTCAGTAAAATATCATCGAGGTGGTTTTTATAGAGGACTGAAAAACTTTTTTTTGGATAGATTCCTTTATATAACATTTGTGTCAGAAAAAACATTGCTGGAGCCTTAGCTTCAAGTGAATCATTGATATCTTCTGTGAATTTTATTCCTAGAGTTAGAGTCAGAAGTTAAGAAATGAATTAACTAGTTGTACCATATTTAAACTTCTAGTTACTTGCTATTCTTTAACAGTTAAGGATCATTTTGTTGTCATTATTAAGAAACAAATGATTAAGTCAGAGCTTTGACGATACTAGTTTAAATAGGCAATGCCATGTATATAGAATGAGTCCCATAGGATTAAATAGTCTAAGTAAAAATATAACAGTAAAAGAATTCAGATGTTTTCTTTATTTAAAGGAACCACTTGCCTTTCCTGTAAAACCAGTGGGGAGGGCCAAGTGGGAGCAGAACAGGAACAAAGTAGATAATTATGCCAGTTGAGATTCCTTAATTATAATGAAACATCAGAAATCTCCAGTTCCTCCTTTAGCTCTCCAAATGGAGAGCGCTTAAGTGGACTCACCAGTTACTAGCAAAGATTGCCAAATTGTTTCAGTAAATTTTTGCTTTTCTTAATTTATAGCTCAGCTTGTGGAATTATTTTTGTATTACATGCATGTATATTTTTATAGGTAGCCTATTTTGAAATTCAGTTTTGATTAAAACCTTTTAAAGTTGGTATTAAAATGATAAAGTTTAGTGATGTTTCCTTAGTTCTTTTTGAAACTTTAAACCTTTTATGCATGATAGCAAACTATTTTTTAAACTGATCAAAACTGTTGATGTCTTTGAAAACATGCTGTAGCTATTCACAGGGTACAGGGAGTGCTTTAATTTAGGTGTCCTTAAAGGGACTCTGACTTTAAAACACATAAAGTCAGCCCTTTATACAAGTATTATCCAAATACCAATGCTTTTATTTCTGTATTGAGCAGATTTTTAGCCTTCCCCTCTACTCATTTGCCAATGGGAAAGTAGTGACAGAAGAACTGCTGTTGAAATCCACTTCAGTTTTTGACTTGAGATTCTTCATCTCTAAAATGAACAGGTGCTCCTAAGATCATAGAACCGGTGATCCAAAATGATGCCCATGTGTTTGGCAGCATAGTTTTTAAAAGCATGATAGCATCAAGGACAGAAAATGTTTGAGCAGTATATGGAAGCAGATAGTTAAGTCTAAAGGCTGAGTTAGTTGAAAGTTAGTATATTTTTTTATTCTTATTTCAGCATATTGTGGGGGTACAAAAGTTTAGGTTACGTTTTTTGCCCTTGCCCCCCCCCCCCCCCCCAGTCAGAGCTTCAAACATGTCCATTCCCTAGACAGTGCGCATGGCACTCATTATGTAGGTATACACCCATCCCCTCCCCTGCCCACATCTGCCCGACACCCTATCAGTATTATTCCTAAATGTGCTCTTAGGTGATGATCAGTGAAACCAATTTGATGGTGAGTACATGTAATGCTTATTTTTCCATTCTTGGGATACTTCACTTAGTAGAATCTCTGAGCATGACTTTGCAACTGATTGTACTTATTTACTTCACAGATAATTAGTCAAACTGAAGGAGTTTGCTATAGTTTTTTTGTTGTTGTTTCATTTTGCTTTGTTTTATCTTTTCAAAAAATGTTAGATGGCCCTTTTTTCTTGACTCACAGTGCTTGGTTAAATTATAAAAGAGTACCAATTGTTTCTAATGCATTTAGGGTGAAAAACATAGTGAGAAATGATCTATACAAGCCTTTTTTTCATATTTTTATATTTCATTCCAGTATTAAAAATGACATTTAAAATTTTACAGTGCTTTGTGCATGTAGTACAATATTTGCCTTCTAAATATCTCGATATAAAATATTTAAATATGAAGGAACTATATTTTAGAAACTCACTAGACAAGTTATAAAATCACTGTAAAGGCAGGAGATCCAATAGTTATGTATTTATTAAGGAGTAGTTATACAGTTTAGGTTAATTTACTGGGTTTTCAGACTGTGTGGGAGTACATACAAATTTTTAATATCCTAGTGAAGTTTTTGCCTCCTTTTTTTCTCGATTTTTATTTACCTTCCTTTTCTTCCTTCTTTTCCTTGCTTTGCGCTTCCTTCCTACTTTCTTTTCTTTTTCACTTTCTTTATTTTCCGTTGCCTCTCCTTTCTTTTTCCCTGTTCCTTGCCTTCTGTGGATAGAGATTCCTCCTATCTCGTGTACAATCAGCCCTCCCTATTCATGGATTCCACATTTGTAGATTCAACCAACTGCGGATCAAAACTATTAAAAAACATGAAAACATAACAATACAATAAATAATGCAAATAAAACAATATAGTATAACAACTCTATATGTAGCATTTACGTTGTGTTAGGTCTTATAAGTAATCTAGAGATGATTTAAAGTATATGAGAGTATGTACATGGATTATATGCAAATACTATGCCATTTTATATATATAAAGGATTTGAGCATCCACAGATTTGAATATCTACGGGCATGCTGGAACCAATCTCTTTCAGATACCCAGGGATGACTGTATTTCTTTGTTCCACATTTTCTCAGTGTGATTGAAATTGTAATTGCTGAAATTATATATCATGATTAGGAAAATAATAATGATCAACCTTTTGATTTTTGCTTGGGCTAATAACGATTTAATTTTTCTCTTATTAGTATAACAAAATGGGTAGTAAATTGTGGTTTTTTTTTTTTGTTTGTTTGTTTTTTTGGCAGGGTCTGAGGGAGACTAAACATCCATATACCTTTGTGTCAAAGGAGGCTTTTAAAGAATTACTTTCAGTTAAAAGTGCTCCTGAAAAAACTGTTCCTTTGCTACCTAGACTGATTCCTGTGCTAAGAGCAGCTCTGGTATGTCATTTATTTCATTGTACTTTCTATTTCAAAACACATGATAGAAAAGAAAGCTTTTAATAAAAATATATGTAAAATATTTTATGCCTTCTTTCCCTTTCAAATTATTTGTAAATTAGTCCTTTAACTGCGGTTTTGATGTATGTGCAGAATTAGGCCACTATTATTCAGGGCCAGCTGATTACATCCTTGAAGATAGCTTTGGAGCATGTACTAAAGGTAAAAAGGGATATTTTGAGTAATTAGAGAAAGTAATGAACCTCAAGTCAGCCTTTCTGTATGCCAGATACATTTTAATTAATGCTCAGTCTGGTTGAAATTTTGTTTTTTGCTTCTTGATGTCCTGCATTGAGGGTTATTTTTTAAATTCTGTGTTGCTGATTATCTTCTGATTTTAAATTTTCTTTTTTTTTGAGACAGAGTCTCGCTCTGTTGCCCGGGCTAGAGCGAGTGCCATGGCGTCAGCCTAGCTCACAGTAACCTCAAACTCCTGGGCTTAAGCGATCCTCCTGCCTCAGCCTCCCGAGTAGCTGGGACTACAGGCATGCACCACCATGCCCGGCTAATTTTTTCTATATATTTTTAGTTGGCCAGATAATTTCTTTCTATTTTTAGTAGAGACGGGGTCTCACTCTTTCTCAGGCTGGTCTCAAACTCCTGACCTCGAGTGATCCGCCCGCCTCGGCCTCCCAGTGTGCTAGGATTACAGGTGTGAGCCACCACACCTGGCCTGATTTTAAATTTTTAATCTTATTTTTTTCTCCACTTGCTTGCCCTTTATTCTAACCCATCTTTCCTTTCCTTTTTTCTTTTCTCCAATGCCGCTGCACCCATAACTAACAAACCCTACAGGTCCATTCGGATGATGAAGTGTTTGAAAGAGGATTGAATGCTCTGGTACAGTTAAGTGTTGTTGTTGGTCCTTGTCTAAATGACCATTTGAAACATCTGCTTACCAGTGTAAGTACTGCAGAGATTAGAGAGTGGTTGTATGTATGTGTCATGCACCATCCATAGCTCTTCATGATTTAATGGGTCCAAATTATTCTTTAAAATAACTTAAAACCTTAAAAAAAAAATCGTCCTAACCAAAAAATAATAGAGATTGAACCTAGTTGTTCGTAAAACATTTTACTAATGAACAGTTTTCTCTTTAATAGTTTTTAATGGAAAGTGTGTACATGAGCATAATTTAGGGTTGTAATAAAAAGTTTGCAAAAGTTGAATGGGTAAAAATTGATGAACAGAATAATGGTATTGTGCTTATGTTGACTAGCTATGAATTGAGAGCAGTGCTTATACACTGTCTTGTGTAATTGTGTATTACCAAAGCCGTGTTTTTTCATCTTTTTTCACTTAATTTTCATGGTGAGTTTTTAGTGAATCTGTGAATTGCATTCAATAAGAGACTTTTCCTGATATGTGTAAGTTTAAGCCTTATCATAAATATACACTGACTGGGACACTGTGCGTTTCAGGAGGTCCCCAAGACTAGCCTTAGGTTTAATGACTTGCTAGAAGGACTCACGGAACTCAGAAAAGCTGTTTTCACTGTTACAGTTTATTATGGCAAAAAGATAAAGATTAAAATCAGCAAAGGGAAGAGGCACAATGGTGGTATCCAGGAGAGATGAGGTGTGCAGCTTCCAATTGTCCTCCTCCAGCGGAGTTGTGTGGACAGTGCTTGCTTCTTACAGCAACAATGTGTGGCAACATGCATGGGGTATTGCCAACTGGAGAAGCTCACTTGAGCCTTGGTGTCCAGGGTTTTTATTGGGGTCTGCCATGCAGGCCTGAGACTGTGTGGCTGTGTGGTTGGCATTAGTCTATAGCTTCTCCACAAGTCAAGGTGATACCCTGTGGCTCAAGGCCCCCACCATAAATGACACTGTTAGTATAGAGTATCTGGTGTGATTCAAAGACTCCAGGTTAACTCTTACCTGGCAGGAGATTCCGAGAGCTTGGAAGTTATCATCCAGGAGTTAAAGGTAAGGGTCAGACTTTCTTTAGGCAAGGGTAATCCTGTACTGCACACTGATAAAAACATTAAAGTTCTGGCTAGGAGCATCCACAGCTAGGATTTCTCTGTTTTCATTCTCCTATAGTTCAGAGCTGGAGCATGTATTTTGATCACAGTTCTACCTTTCCAATTGAGGCCCATTGAGGACATACGCTGGGATAGGTGGTTTTGTGATTTCTAGTTTGATTCTTCTACCTGTCACTGTTACTGGATTATTCATATAAATGTTTTGTTCTTTGTCCTTTTTTCCTTTTTTTTAATGCAGGAAAATACATGTTTTAGAGGTTTACCTCTCTATCATAGTCTTTTAAATGCTCTTGCATATTACAAAATGGAAAAGTATGCTATTTTATAGAAAACTTACTTCAGATATCATACTTCAGCAGATTTTGTAGCATTAGTATTATTACCGAGCAAATGGACTGGCTGTACAATGTGCACAGAAGGCAATACAGTGTGGCACTAACTTTATTGCAAAACTGGCCAGCAACACGACAGGAGCAGACTTCAATCTATCTCCCCATTTTGGGGTCTGGGGAAAGTTTATGGGCTCAGAGGGCAAGGGAAAGGTTTAGGTATGTTGCCTTGACAGGGTTTGATTGGAGGGCTTCAAATTTGGCCATTTATGATAAGGTATTTTGAGGTGGATTTTAACCTTGGATCTTCTGGGCCAGTGGACCCCTCACTTCTGAAAGAGTTCCTGCGTTCAGGTTCTAGTCATATCCTGGCCTTCTTGGTTCATAGAGAAGGAATTATTTGTTCCAGGTGGTGTTAGAGGTCAGAGCTTTTTCTATTGTGCATGCCAAGACTATATGACTTGCAGTGTTTGGCTGTTATACCTACAGTGTAACTCGACATTTTGTTATCTACAGAGTAGGCCCAGTTTGTGCTGGATCTGCAGTTACAGTATTGCTTGAAATAAAAACAAATTGAAATCTAAACAAATTAAGGAGCATTTATGAAGTTTTAATTATGCAAATGATGAACATTGTTACCTTTTAATATCATTTCATTTTCCCCCCAATCTTACTTTAAAAGCTTTCCAAGAGACTAATGGACAAGAAATTCAAAGAGCCAATCACCAGTGCATTACAAAAGCTAGAACAACATGGTGGAAGTGTAAGTAGAACATTATTCCTTAAGTCATGATTTTTTTTTTTTTTTTTACTTTTAGTTATATTACAAAATTGCCTATATATTTAACATACATTATTTCATTTCAGCCCCACATAACCATATGAAATTGATATTGTTATTTGCATTTTAGAGCTCAGAGTTTCTCTCCTGCCTAGGTCACACCATTTTTTTGGGGGGGGGGGGTTTGTACGTATGAATTTTTTTTTTTTTTTTATAATTATTGTGGTTTTTTTTTATTTTTTCAGCATATTGTGGGGGTACAAAAGTTTAGGTTACGTATATTGCCCTCGACCCCCCACCCCCCGAGTCAGAGCTTCAAACGTGTCCATCCCCTAGACAGTGCGCATCACACTGATTATGTATGTATACACCCATCCCCTCCCCCACTAACATGCACTGGGACACGAACCTAGGTTGTAGAAATACAAGGCTTGTACACATTCGTGATGCTTACTACATGGCAGTCCGTGTGGTGCAGTGTTAGTTTTTTTCTTTAAAGTACTTCAGATATTTTTGTTTGGACCATTAGAAAGTTCACAAAACCAAAGGATTAACTTAGCTCATTAAGAAAGATACTTTTTCCTCTTTCATTTGCCATCTTTTCTGCTTCAAAATTTAGAATCTCTCTATAATCAAAGATTGAAATGACATCCAAATGACTGCACTATTGTGTCTGTAAACGAATGCCTAGCATACTCTTACGTGTGTGCACATACATGCGCACACTGCAGTTGATTATCCTCACTTTTTAAGGTGCAAGACTATGGGGAATTGCATTACTATATGGTGTCAAATCACTAGGTTGATTGGATTTTTATCACTTGAGAGAAGTCTTTAGATAATCTTGTTTTAGAAATACTCCATCAAAGAGTCTTGTTTTTGGAGATTATGTTTAATCACATCTTAGTGATACAATTGCATGTGATTATGCTAACATTGCAGAACCTAGTTTCATTCTAGGTACTTTCTAAAGGAATTAATTGTAAGAAAATCTGTGTGATTGTATACAATTTTAAAATGGCATATATTTTAGTTTAAGCATTGCCTAAATTACCTAATTTGACCAATTTCAGTGACTTTTTATATTGATTATATTCTTTCCATGATGAATGCTTAGAATAAAGTTTATAAGAGGAGGAAGTACCTAAACCTACTAGATAATGAATTGCTTTGTTGTGTTGGGTCCTAAGCAGAGGATTAGCATTCAGACATCTTGTTAAGGGGATGTGCAGAACTATCCCCTAGCTAATCCTGTGTGCCCTCTCAGCAGAAGGGAAATTCTTCTTGCTTGCAAATGTGCTTTCTGTTCTCAGAATCTGAATGCAAAATGTATTTGCCTTTTCTTCCCCTGTGAAATACAAGTAAACAGATGATAAATAATGATGGCACAGCTTTCAGTCTGAAACTCTCCATAGGTGGTTTCCCATATCCTTTGGATCAATATGGGAAATGAGACAGGTACAAAGGGTACAGGCCCAGCATGTTACATTTCGTGGGGATGTGTATGAGAAGAGAGATAGTTTGCATGTAAATAAAGTTTAGAAATAGCAGGCTAAGATTTGGAGAGGGAATACAGAGGGTGTAGTTGACCAACCCAGGGTCCCAGAGTTAGCAAATTTTTCTTTTAGAGCCACTCAATCTCATTAGCTTTGAGTCTTGCTAATATGGAATTAAAAAAAAAAAAAAAATTTGTAGTTATGAGGGCTTTTAAGTATTGTGTATTTTCTTCTGACTTCTCTTCTTGTTTCCTCCTTATGTCCTTCATATTTTAATAAAAATTGAAATAATAGTAAGAACATTTTCTATTGCAATTACATGTCAAAGACTTTCTCTTGGCTTAACTATTATTGTGCTTGCTTTGGTACTTTGTAATCTTTCATGAAATTAATGAATACTCTTCTTTCTTTTCTAAGAACTTAAAAGCTTTTGTATCTTTTTCTTTAAATGTTAGAAATACGTCTTTAAAAAAGTTTGTTCTTAGTATTGCAGTTTCACATTTCTTAGGGTTTGTGTATATCACAATGAAAAACTCAACTCCTGAGGAACAAAAATATCCATTACAGATAATCACTGTACTGCTTTTTGAGTACTGATTTTTTTACTACCTGCCTTAAACCAGTTCATTCTTAGCCTGATTCAATTTTTTTTCTAAGTGATATGCTCATTAGTCTTGGGGAAGACACAATCATACCTCAGTCTTTATTGAGTATGTGAGAACTTACTATGCGGCAGGTACTGAGAGCTTTTCTCCATTAAACTCATTTAATCTTCAGACTCTTCAGAGGTAGATTTTGTTGTTATCCCCCTTTAAAAATCAAGAAATTGAGGCCCAGAGAAGTAATTAGCCCAGGTTTGACATTAAAGTGACTGGTAGAAGCTGAATTTAAATATTGGTAGTCTGGCTTCTAACTACTTCTTAGTTCGATACTTTAAAAAAAAACCAATATTTTATTTAACCCAGAAAAAGCCACATCTTATTCTATCATTTTGTTCTCCTTTTTTGTTTGTTTTGAGTTTTGGACACTTTATAGGCATATAGCTGCAAATATAATACGTATTAGGGGAACTCTGCCTGATGCTAATGATGCTAAATTTTTTTCTGTTGACAGGGAAGCCTTATCATCATCAAATCTAAAATTCCAACATATTGCTCCATATGCTGTTGAAGAAGGGAGCCAACAAAAATCATCTTACTACCTGGTAGCATGTGTCAAACACTGACCATGGGTACCCGTGGAACCTTTATTTAAATAATTCATTGTATTCTTTTGTAAAGCACAACCACCATTCATTATTTACTAGGTTAAGATGAGTGTACACAATCACACTAAATCATAGTAAAACTTATTCATCAACAAAAAGGCTGTTAATAATGGAAAGTATTAATATTAAAAGAAGTTCTACAATAGTAAAATTTTGTAGGGTTCATTTTTCATATTTTTATCATTTTTGTGAAGAACTGTTATTGCGTTTACAAGGTAAGATGTGTTCGTATTTATTACCTAGTGCCTTTTTATTTGTAATACTCTCTTTTGTAATCAGTTTGTAGCTGTTCACTTATTATTATAGATATTTTGTCATTTCTTGGGTTTTATATTTATCGATGCCATAGAAGTTTAAAATAGTGGATAAACATTTGTGAATGCACTATTAATTATTGGTTGTAAATATGTATTTTATAATGTAGAATGCTTGGAAAACTTCTTTCCAGAGTATTCTAGCTTAAGAAAGTTTTTTTGACTGTGTAAATTCTATTGCGAGTATGTTGTTTATTACAATTTGTTAAAACTACCTAAACTTTGGGTGTTAATTGTATTTACGTAAATGTTATTTTTGCATTTTATAGTCAGAAAATGCTGATGTACATATATTCAGAAATTAAAATCTTAAAACTTTTGTATGCATTCGGTGATTTTGTTTTGCTTGCTTATGTTTAACAATTTGGTCTTTTAAAAAAGCTTTTAAGACATAATTTACAGATGTAGTTTGGAATTTTGATGTAGCGGAAGCTAACTATAGATTACTCTGCAAAAGAGAGGAGTAGAGGAAGAGAAATAGAAAACAAGAATAAGACCTTCTATCTTATGGACAAGAAGAGAGGCCTACAGACTTGAGTAGCCACACCAAATCCAAAGCAGACCAATATGTTGGAAAGGATGAAGGTGAGAGATCACTCTGGTATGTGGGAGCAGCAAGGTTGTATCCCAGAAGCATCAGAGAATGCCCTTTCCTTGCTCTATCCCCCACATGCTTGGAGTGACCTCTTTGCAGTTCTCATTTCAGATATAGTCTCACAGCTGTTATGTGAAAGAATGCAGGTAATTTCTGAGGAGTCTTAATGCAGAAATGCTCATCCTCCTTCAGAGCTTTTGTCCTCCCTGGGCCCTTTGTCTGGCACACCTTTTCCTCAGGTCTCTACTACCTTGTCACATCCTCAGATCATACTAGCTACAACAGCAGCTTGCCCACTGGCCTTGCTATTACTTGTATTTAGCACCACCCAAAGATATCTACGATCTCAAAAATACCATAAGAAAAGGTAATGTTTTTAATCTAGTAATTGCAAAATTTGTTAGAATAAAAACCTATAACATAGACAGTAGAGTTATAAACATTTTATTTTGCTTTTATTTTTTTCTTTTTGAAATACAAAATGTGCACATTGAGTTTACACAAACACACGATGGCAAATTTCAGTGTACATGTATTGTACTACTCTTAATTTCTACACTGGTGATAGCAGGGCAGCTTTCAACATCCTATCTCTACACCAGAATAGATACCTGATTTATTGTTGCAAAGACAGTTGCAAATTTCCTCCTACTGTAGCCTCTTGGTCTTTGTGATATTTCTACAAAACAGAGAAGGGGTGTCTATTTTCAGTAATGTGGCAACTGTATAGTCTTGCTTAAGATCATTAGAATCTGGATTGTTGGAGTTTTATGATGAGCTAAATCATAATGTAATCCAGATGAGTTGCTCAGCACTTATATTCATTTTCTACTACATCGTGATAGTAGCTCTCAATATAAGGGAATCCCTGGTGCTTTCAAAGGGAATTTTGCTTGCTGTTTGTTCCTAGTAGGCATTGGGGTAGCCAAGGTCTCTTTGTTCCTGAATGGCTTGAAATATAAACATGCTATGAGGAAGTCAGGGGAAAGAGGGAATTGGCCTTTAATGCTGTTAAGGATTACTTGTTATCAAGCATTACTATGTACTGGAGGACAGATACCCTGACCTTTTGCATACATTTGTAAACATCCTTGCTTTGTTTCATGCCTTCCTGAACTTCCGCTTAATGATACGATAGAAAATAGTCAGCATGTAAGATTGAACAAATCCAAAATTATCTATATTATGTAGGCCTTTGTTGTAATATGTATTATGGAAAATTAAGAAATGCTTATTAAAATAACTTATTAGGCATATGCTGATATCATTTAATAAACTAATTTGTTAAATGTTAGTAAAAATGCCAGATAAATTAATGTCTTTAACAGATGGTGGCAAATCCATAGAAACTGGGACTATGTGGGGTTTTTTTAATTGTAGTAATCTTGTTTAAAGTATATAAATGGAATTACAGCATACAAACATGAAAATTAATTTCTGGAAATTAAATGCAGATGTCAATATTTTAGAAAATCATTTAAAATCCTAGGACTGAAAACATACAAATGAGTAGCAAAAAACACTAATATTTTAAAATCACTGATAGTGAAAGCCTCAATAATCCCATGGCTAAAGAATCAATAAAACTATATGCCAGATTCTATTACTTTTGAATATTCACAGAGTATGAAATGAGTTAGAACATTCCATGAACTCAGTGGCATTATGAAAAGGATGCAAATTTATTATAACTGGAAAACAAATCTTGTAGGGATTGCTTTATATTCAAACAAAGCTTATTTGCATAATATGCTTCAGTGTAAAGCTGAGCAATCTATGCTAAAAGTGGTAGCTCCAACTTTAAGTGTGGTAGAATAGTTCACATTTGTATGTTGGATTGAGGAACTATTTGACAAGTTAAATCACATTTTCAAAGAGCTGCATGGAGCGCATTATGTTTTCATCCTGTAAGGGAGAAACAGAGGGATTACATTCAGCATATCTGCAGGGGAAAGTACACTATTTTGCTCCTAAGTATTACTTCCTCCCACCAACCACCTATGCCAAAAGCTCAAATACTAAGTATCTGCAAATGTAAACACCATTATCCATTTTCCAAATAGATTACAACTACAGCGGGCCCATTTTATGTTTTGTTGAGTCTACCAGACATTAAACACTTTATTTAAATCATAACTTGTTAATAGAGGATATTTCTCAAATCTTAATGCCAAAAGGGAATCTAGGGAGGCACAGAGGTAAGTCAAAATGAACAAATGAGAATTCTGGCATTCCAGGTAGATCACAGACCAAACCCTGGTAACTTTTTTTACAGGTGCAAGGAAACAGAGTTTGCTTGTTAGCTAAGAGCCAACACTCCATGAGGATTGGAGGTTGGGGCTTGGGAGGCAGGGTGGTGGATAAGAGGGAACAGGTTTTCAGTAATCGCACCCATCTCATTTTTTATGTCTGCTAGTTATGGTTAAATCTGTATGAATGCCAGAGAAAAGATTTGTTGGGAGAAATCATTGCCCAGTGGCTGTCTTCAGTTTAGCATATTCCTTAGAAAAGAGCTAAGGGGACCGACTTTGGGCATTACTGGAGCATTGGTCAGTTGTATGTGAAGGGCAGCGAGCTGTTTATTGCAAGGGGTAAATGGTGGCTCAACCAATAGTGGCTTCCACTGCTAGAAACAAAGTAACATCACACAGTTAAGCAGGTTGATGTCACCAAGTTAATTCTCTCAAGACCACCACCTCAAAATCCAAGTTGAGAAACAAGCAGGCATCAGGAAAGTTGAAGAGCAACAATTTAAAAAGAAGAGCTCAAGCACCAACAGACTTGTCTCCATGGTTGTTTTAAAAATTCTTAATTGTGGTTCTACCCACACATCAAGTTAAGCAATTCTAAGTGAGCTAACACTGGTTTCCCAGATGACAGGTAACTCCCCAGATTTCTCTTCTGAGAAAATTTTCCACAGTTTATTTTTTGTGACTGGAGACCTTTACTGGGTTTAGCAAAAAAGCCATTTCTTATCCACATACACTAAAGCAACGCTATTTTTCTTAGAAATCAGATATAATCTTGGCCTGTGATGCATACTTGGCTGTGTGGGAATTCTAAATCTACGGAGATATGTTAGATAATATACATGTTATATGGTAAGTCTGGGAAAAAAGCAATTTAAATCTCCCATATACTAGGTCTGTCCGGAAAGTATCCAGCCATGTAATATATTAAGAATGGCTGGATACTTTCTGGACAGATCTCGTATGTTTTATCTTCAATGATGAATACTCTGTAAAGGATTTGGGAAACAAACACACAATATGTGTGAAACTTTTATATATCCAGGACTTCATCCCTAGCCTACCTCAGAGCATGCTTTCAGTTGCTTTGTTGAATGTATGAATTATTGTTTTCAGAGTGCTAGGCTCATCTCGCCTGTTGTAGAAGTGGTAAGCTTAGGCATGTTATCTTTATATATTACTTTGCTCAGTTCGTGGTGCCTAGCTGGCAATACACAGTCTAGCTGTTATGAAATCAAAAGGGATAGTTCTTTTACTTTCATTACTTACTTTTTGGCAACTTTCGATGAACTCATCTATAGTAACGACCCCATCTTTATTTTTGTCCATTTTCTGTTCAGGAAGAAAAGAACAAAACATGTTATACTGACTTACACCTTGATACCCTCACACCTGAACTGAATGAGCTGCAGCCGATGAGAAAGCTCAACTGCTTAATAGCAGAACCTCGTAATAGTTTCTTAGAGATAAGAATCATATGGCAAATCATTTTAGGCTGTTCCTTGTTCAGTATAATGTGGTGAAGATCTAGAGTTTCTCTGCCCCAGGTAAAATCCTGTCTTCCATTAATACATATGACAGAGCTCAGGCAGTTTGCTGACACTTTTAGAGCCTTGCTCTTCTCATCTATAAAATGGGGTTAATGGGGATTTATAGCCTCACAGTGTTCTTGTAAGAACTGAATGAAAACAAACAAAAAAACTTGTGAAATGTGAGAATTGCTTAGTGTCCTATCTAGAATACAGTGAATGTTCAATCAGTGTAGTTACCAGTGTTAAATTCAAAACCAAAATTATTAGATTACTAGGATGGTAAATATTCTATTTTTATCCCTTCAGTAAAAAGTCTTTTGCATTCTTTTGAATCATCATGGCACTCTTCAAACATCAGGAAATTTGCTCTTAATGACTCTTTGACTTCTATTTTCATTCTTACCTGGAAAAATGTTTCAACATGTTGTCTAGGAGCATCTTCTTTGAGGACAGGATATGTGCATTTACCCATCATGTCATATATTGCTTTCATTATATCAAGCATTTCCTGAAAAGTAACAGGCACCCACATGAGGCTGCACAATGTATGAAGAAAACAATCTAAGAAGCTTTGACAGGTTTTTCCTACTTAATTTAAAATTTTTTATTTTCCTTTGATTCCTCATCAGATGAGTTTTGGTTGCCCCAAAGGAAAAGGAAACAAACCACTTTCTGCCTTAATAGCTTCAGAATCCGAATGTAAGAATCAATTCTGATCTTGGTTTCAAAATGAAGCAAATTTCCATATAGCTAGCATGGTCAGGAAAGAAATACTCTGGTTTATTCCTTGGATTTCCATAGGCTTTACATAGACAATCTTTGTTTTATTGAGTTATATAGCCTGTATGTTGATTGCTAATTTCCATTTATTGAGAATGAAATATACTGCATACCATATACTGAGAATAAAATAAACTCCATTTAGAATTACTGAAACAGTCTCAAAGCTCATTAGAATTTTCTTTGTGTTTTTTTTTCCTGCTATGGCTTTAACTGAAGAAGTCACGCATGAAGACTAGTCAAAATATTTTGACCCTGGGAAACACCTTGAACATTTATTAATTTTTTTAAATAAAACAAAATCTAGTTTTTTCCTTGTCATTTTCATTCTTATGAGAGTAAAAATATATATTAATAATTGCTTAGATATTCAGATTTATTGTTTCACATTTGTTTTGCATAAAAAGTCTCTGGGTTAGGCTGATAATAAAGATCTAATATATATTTAATTTTAGAGTATTTAATTCTGTTATAAATGATAAGATAGTTTGTAGTTTGTAAAACAGGTGAGACCTTTTAAAATGTTTTGAGTATAAATAAGTAGCAAGAAGTTTGTTAGATGTAGAATTCATGAGATAGAAATCAAAGGACCAAGAGTATTTAATATTCCTGAGGCACCTGGGTAACAAATATTCATGGTATACAAAATACGCAGGAATTACTAACTGGTCAGGATAATGCTCCACATACATGGCACCCATTGATAACACCCATTCTCGCCCCATGTGTCCTCTGTTCAAGAAACACAAATACAACCCATAACTACTTATGCACCAGGCACACTTGTCCCTGTGTCTTTCCAATAGAGCAAGTTCATGTCACTGGCCATTGGCACCTTTTGTCTATGGGGCCCCTTGCTCAAAACTCGACTCCAGAGAAGGTCAGTGAGGCAGAGAGAAAGAAAGGACACGGGAACATTGAACATGTTCAGGATTCAGGGAGTGTGGTCTTTCAACCCCACTTGCACTCACTCGTAAGTGTGGTTAATTTACTCCATCTCTTTTCCTTTGCTTTTCACTGTGTTTTTAATTGGTTTGATAAACTATAGATATGAGTATCTTAATTTGGCATGTGAGCCTTTCTTCTCAGATAGTCTGCCTCAAACTATCTGTTGAGGTGTATTTGGAGACCCCACCATTCCCCATCAGGTCATTCCACAATCCATATGATTATAAAAATTGCATTTCCTTATGGATTACATGATATTGTTGGGGGGAGGAGAAGGTTTCAGGCCAAATATTCGAACATGGTTTGGATACATTTTTTTCCATCTGATTCTAATCACAGTCTTTATTCCATTCACAGTATTTATTAAGATGCCAGTAGGAAACAGGGGTGTAATCCTTATGTGTTATATATTTGCTTTGGAGATTCACCATAAACCATCTCTATCCATTCCAAATTTTTTATTATAATACATCTCTCATCCACCACCACATAAAATATTTTAGATGTCCTGACAAAACTATTTTCAAATTAATTGCAATTGTCTAATATTTTAAAGTCAAGAAATGGAAATGGTCCAAATGATAGCTGTGTTGGTGAGGCATTTCTTACCTCTTTAGTGATGTAGCCATCTTTATTTATGTCATACAAATTAAATGCCCAGTTGAGTTTTTCTTGTACTGTCCCCCGGAGCAAAATGGAAAGACCTTTGATGAAATCCTAAAACAAAATAAAAATAAGAACACAATTTGATATAACTGACCTTTCTAAGAAACCAAAACACAAATTCTAATAAAATTATCTCTCAAATGATGGAAGCAAGGGTTATAACCCTCCAGATTTTCAACTATTTATTTTGCAAAATGATTGTGTCCTTGATTGTCTGTTTCTTAGAGTTCTGTGTAGGCACAAACCACTTCTTAGCCTTAACATTCTCACCTTCTAATTGCAAACTGCGAATTAAATCGACCATGGTACTGGAAATTGTATCAGAATGGACACCTAAACAGTAAGATGCTTGAGTGTAAGTGCTATTGGTGTTCCACTACAAGTGCACACGATTTACTGAAAAGAATCTAATAACACTGTATTTTTAAAAATACAAGCATATGCACATAACACACTTCCAATAAAAAGATTTGCTAACGAGAAATGCAGCTGCCCATAGAGGTAGACCAATTGTAGTCTTTAATAAGAAATCCAGTTATAGTTTACATGTGGGCAGTGGTTAAGAGCATGAAGCTGGAAACCAGACTGCCTGGATTCAAATTCCAGTTACAACACTGAATAGTTTTGTGTCCTTAGGGAACGTAACATCCTTTTGCCTCAATTTTCATATCTGTAAAATACATGTATAGTATCAATAGTATCTACTTAAAGATTTTATGATGATTAAGAGTTAGGCTGCTTAAAACAGTTCCTGGAAAGGGCATCAGATATGTAAGTGTTAAAATGGAGCCCTCAGCTTACTTATATCCTGTTTAAGCTGGTTTGCATTGCAGACCAGCCAGGTGAACTTGATCATATTCATATACACCTGTTGTTATGTAGAGCAGGGTTAACAATACAGCCAAATTCCGAGTCCATGATCCAATTTTAGGTAGGAATGAAAGCAGAAGGAAAATGCAAAAGTGATCTTCTGGGTGAGTTTGCATTCTCTCTCTCCTTTCCCACATTCCATCATTTTATAGCTGTTTTTCTCTGTCACAATTTCTTAAAGAGTGTGTGTGTGTGTGTTTAAATAGATAACATTTATACAGTTCAAAGTTTAAAAACAATGCAAGATGTCTGGAAATAAACTTCCTCCCCTTCCTGGACCTGTTCCTTTCACCATAGATAATTGGCATTAACAGCTTTTATTTACTTCCAAATAATTTTTGTGCATATGTAAGTATAAGATCTGTTTATGTGTGTATATATATATGTTCCCCTCCCCGTTACAAAAATGATAGTCTAACAGACTGTTCTGTACTTAAATTTTTTTCACTTAACTATACATCAGGGAAACAATTCTACTCTTTTTCACCATTGTACTGTATGTATGCGTATACTATAGTTTATTTAACCATACAGTTCTTTCACATTTCTTCTCATATTTATTTCTAGGTGTGTTAATTTTTATGTTGTTCTTGTAAATATTTCCTTTTATTATATATTCTGTATTAGTTTTGTTTGTATATATGAAAGCCATTGATTTCTGGATAATAGTTTTTTCCTGCCAATTTACTGTTACTATAGTATAAGTTTTCTCCCAGGTTTTTCATGTAT
The DNA here is from genome assembly GCA_028533085.1 of Varecia variegata. NCBI lineage: Eukaryota > Metazoa > Chordata > Mammalia > Primates > Lemuridae > Varecia > Varecia variegata. The sequence continues at coordinate 81,183,985 of CM052437.1, forward strand.
GCAATCATATTAGCTGCCAATGGGGTTAATTTTACCTCTTTTTTTCAATTTTTATGTTTACTTTCTTTTTTCTAATTGTGTTGTCTAATACTTGTAGACTAGAACAATGATACATAATGAAAATGATAAGAGATATCCTTATTTTGTTCCTGAGTTTAATGAAAATATTTCTATTATTCCTCTTTTAAGCATGATCCTGACTTTTATCCTGCTAAAGAAGTATACAACTATTCCACTTAAACAAATTAATAAAGAATGGCGATTGACCTTTTTAGCAGAAATGAAAAAAGCAATTGTCAAATTCACATTGCAAGGCGCCCTGAATTGCCAAAACAATATTAAGAAAGAAAAACAAAGTTAGAGGATTTACACTTCCCAATTTCAAAACTTAGTACAAATTTGTAGTAATCCAAACAGTATGGTACCAGTATGAAGATAGAAATATAGAATAGTGGAATAGAATTGAGAGTTCAGACATAAACCCGGCATCTGTAGCCAACTGATCTTCAACAATGGTGCCAAGACCATTCAATAGGGAAGGAATAGTCTTTTCAACATGTGGCACTGCAGCAACTGGACAGCCATACTTACTCTACATCCCATCTTCGTTCAGGGTAGACTGTCAAGTGAGAGAAAAAGAGGATTCAAGAGAGAGAAGAGAGAAGGTGGCAAAACATCTTGAAAAGAAGTTGCTAAAGAAGGAAGAGGAGGCTGGGCATGGTGGCTCCTGTCTGTAATCCTAGCACTCTGGGAGGCAGAAGTGGGAGGATCACTTGAGGTCAGGAATTCAAAACCAGTCAGAGCAAGAGTGAGACCCCGTCTCTACTAAAAATAGAAAAAATTAGCCGGACATGGTAGTGTGCACCTGTAGTCCCAGCTACTTGGGAGGTTGAGGAAGGAGGATCGCTTGACCCAGGAGTTTGAGGTTGCTGTGAGCTAGGCTGATGCCACAGCACTCTAGCCCAGACAACAGAGCAAGACTGTCTAAAAAAAAAAAAAAAAAAAAAGTAAGAGGAGTGAAGAGAAGAGAACATTTCACTAGGAAAGGATTGTTCATCTTGATACAAACTGCTGCTGAGGACTGAAAAGTGTTTGTTGGACCAGCAACATCGAGGCCACCAGTAACAGGAACAGTTTCAGTGAAATAGAAGTGAAGAGTGATTTTTAATGATGAGCACTTTGAATACTGAAGGGAAGAATCTAAAAAAGAATAAGAGTAAGAAATGGACTAAGACTCCTGGAAAGGTAGGAAGGATCCAGAATGCAGGTAGGTGGTCCAACCTGTGAAGGGAGAAGATACATTTCCTCAGTTGGTACAGGAGAAACAGGGACGATATGGTGCAGATGCCAGTATCTGGTTTACAGGTGGGAAGATGAGTGAGTTTGCATCGGATAGCTTTTGTGAGTGGCAGCTACTTGGGAGTGAAGAGCCTGGCAGAAAAGGTTAGAATTGGAGGTTTGAGGAGAGAGAAGGAGGAAGCTCTCTATATATCTGTAATGTGTAATATGCTGAAATTAAGAGCTAATGACACCCTTTGGAGTTGTGCAGTTTACATCTTGCACAACTATAAAATTGCACAACTTAAAAATATTTGGCTTTTTAAGAGTGTGTAAAATAGTCATTGCAGAGCACAGACCCTTGTTAGAGAAAGATTAGAGGTTGAACAATTTGGAAAGACTAGATTAGGCTGGTGGTTATCAATGTAAACCCTATCTTTTTCTTCAATTCACAAAGTAGTAGTTATATTCCATTAATTGAAAGGGGAGCTGAAATATATATAACCTGAACTTTTGTACCCCCATGATAAGCTGAAATAAAAAAAAAAAAGAAAGGGGAGCTGGATACAAGGTCTTTGAAGACATGCTTGGAGTATTAGTTCTCAAAATTTAACATGCAAACAATCATCTGGAGGGCTTGCTAATACACATGTTGCTGAGCCTCACCCCCAGAGTTCTGATTCATTAGGGTGGGGGGGTTGGGATGGTGGTGAGAATTCATATGTCAACAAGTTCCAAGGAGATGCCTGTGTTGCTTCCAGAGATCACACTTTGAAAGCCACTGGCCTACCAGAATCATTATTGGCATTGGCCTCACCACCAAACAAAACAGACCAGTCACAAGGAAAGATTTAAAAATAGCACTTTTAAGCCAAGTGTGGACTTTTGTCTTTTTCCTCTCTAGTGGGCTCCCAAATTCCATTTGGTGATCCACGCTGTTATGCAGAAGCTCACTCCATCTCTGACTCTAGTGATGGAGCCATGATCTGGGCAAAGCCAAGAAGCACATTTTATCCCTTTGATCAAGACAACTGGATCTGTGGCTGGCATGTGACCAAACCTAGTCCAATTCTAGGGTTGTTTCTCTGGACTCTCAAACTCCTGCTAGGAATGCTGGGACACAGGTGATCTCCCTTGCCTGCTCAACAGGAGCTGCTGGCCTCTTCTTGCAACCATAAAGAGTCCCCCCCTTAGGCTGTAGCCAGCCCTATCTCTGGACTTTTTGTTCCTGTGAGCCAATGAAGTTATCATATTGTTTTTGTCATTTAGTGTATGATTTTCTAATATTTGTGAACAAAAGTATATCGATTCACATGCTGACAGCTAACTCATACCTTCCCCTTAAATATTATTACATATGTCCTGAAACTACTTACATGACTTTGATCAGCCCTCTCTATCTTGTGGGATAATATCAGTAAACAGTAATTTCAAAATAGAAATGACTATTTTGTGCAAAAGAAAAATGGGAAACTCAATGTGGCTTATATGGTTTTTGCTCCACACTTTTTTCAGTGGTAAGTGAAATCTCTCAAGCAGAAAGTGGCAAACTTAAAATAACAACAATGAGGACAACTCTCAAAGAGTACTTTGTGCAATTACCTTGTGCATAGAGGTTACCTTTGTCCTCTAATGCACAAAAATGGTAAGGGGTGGAGGTCTGTATTGAATTTTGGTTTCCATTTTCTTATTATCAAGGCAAAAGAAAGAAAAAAGGCATAGAGATTTGACCTGTACTTGTTCAGTGTGAACTTCATTCATCTATCAAAACTTTACTGAGTGCCTCAGTGCTGGTCATTATGCCAGGGCATCACCTGCCAATCAAAGACCACAACGGCTTAGAAAGATGCGTTTGCAGGTAGTTGCATTACTGGGTAATGAGATGATGAATGTCATTATTAATTGGCTTTGTTAGAAAAATCCCCCAAATAATAACTGCTATAGTTAACATCTAATAAATATTGAGCACATATTTGGTGCCAGGCACAGAGCCAAGCCCTTTACTGACATTATGACTTTTCCATTCTTACATTATCCTATAAAGTAACTTTGGTTGCTGACATTTTACAGATGTGAACAGTAAGGCACAGAGGGTTTAAATACTTATCTCAGGGTCTCACAGCCACTTGGTGGCAAAATGGAAATTAGATCCATCATATGTAGATCCCAGGCCCCTCCTGTCTTATTCATTCTGCCCTTCAAGTTTAAGCAAATTAAGTGGGAAATTTCCATTTTTCTTTATTGTAGAATCAGATGGTCTCTCTCCTATCCCTCCCAGTATGCTATTGCTACTCAAAATGTGTTCATTCCCTAACCATTCCTGTTTTCTAGAGACTTTCCAGGGTAGCTAATCAATTTAGAAAAATAAGTAGCTTAGTTTGAAATGTGATTTTGATTCAACCTTTATTAATTTAGCCATTAGTTTGCTTTTAAAAGGAAAGGCATTTTGCTAATGCGCATATCATATATAACCATTACAAATAATTTTCCAAATTACAATCAACGTTCATTGCAATTACCAGTATTTTACATAAATATTATAAAAGCAACATTATGCATGGTGCCATATGATAAACACCAGATTAAATTTACATGTAAAATTGGATATAATGTGTGCCCCAGGAAACCAGTGGTCTATGTATGATAAATGGGTAATTTCAAGTAGTGAAATCGCTAGCAGTTTTTGCCTTACTCATCCTCTGCAAGCTAGCTATAAAAGTTTAGAAACTTTGACTTCTATGTTATAGGAAAATTAAGGCTGCGCTGGAATTAATCTTGTTAGTAAGTGCAACATTATCATGAGTGATCTAAGCTGACATCTGTGGAAGAAATGTTATAGGATACTGGTACCTAGAACATCCTCACACTCTCCCCTCTCCCTATATTCTTCCACACCCAGGGTAAACCTGCCCCGTCTTGACTTCTTAGTTCACACCATCTCCTCGGCCACTGTCAGCTTCTATTCTTCTCTTCCCAGTGATATTTCCTGGTTAAGTTATGTGAGATGACCTTTTGGGGTTCTTGCACCGGAATATTTGTGTTAGTGGCACCCAGTCTGCATGAGGACAGGGGAGGGTCTGTGAGGGGAGGTGCTGGCTGAATGATGTCGCAGAAGCCTCCCGCTTTCTCTCTTCATCCTGACTCCCCAAAGCCCTTGAACCCGCACAGCTGCACATGCCCTTGTTAACTTTCACCATCTTAAACCCTCCTCTGCCTCACTGCCTACTGCTTCCCATCCCGTCCCATCATCCCAGGCCTTTCTTCTCCTGAGCTGCTCCTACTTGTCTTTCAGTTTAGTCCATAATTCTGTTGGGCAGGCTTCCCTGCTAATGCCCCTCCTGCCACTGGTACATTACTTTTTTTTTTTAATTTCAGAATATTACGGGGGTACAAATGCTTTGGTCGCATAAATTGCCTTTGCACTGCCTGAGTCAAAGCTACAAACTTGCCCATCTCCCGGTACAGTTTTCTTGTTGGTCTCCTTCCATCCTCTGCTTTCCTAAGTCATGGGCCTCAGTGAGATTTCTGCCCATGTGTAAGATGCATCCTCTTCCACTCCCCAAAAATGTATCTCCCAAATTACGTCAGTTCCGTATTCATACATATATATGTATTAATTAAACAGAGGAACTGGAATTACAAAGTAAGATAATGTTTAATTCTACTCCTCAGAGACCAAACACAGCCATTTAGGATATAAGGAAGTAGATGAGTTATACATTTTTTGCATAGTTTTCCTAACAAAAATTAGAGGCTCCAGTCTTCACAGCTGATCAGACTTAGTGTTTGGTCTGTTCTCCTAACATTTAGAATCAAATATATTACTATCTGTGACCTGCTATGTATCACATGAATCATATGACTGACATCATTGTATTTATGTGTGTGTATATATATGTGTGTGCATATATATGTGTGTGTGTATATATACACACACATATAAACTATGTGACTATCTAGGACATGTCATTTTACTAGAGGTTTATATACGTATTTCATGACAAAATTGCATGCTTCCTCTACAGATCACTTAAAGTTTGTAGTTTCAAAAGAAGTGTCCTTATAAAATTGTCAGGCTGTTGAATACGATATTTTTCTCTATTTATTTTCTTGCCTGGCTGCCTCGCTTACTGGGCCTCCCACAGCAGGGCTTTTGACTTGATCATCTTTGTGTTTCCAAGGCCGACCACAGCCACCAGCCCACAGTAGGTGCCAGCAAGTGTTAGTTAAATCATTCGCCTTCTGGGATTGTTCACACAGAGTTGAGGAAATGGAATTTCCTTGTAAGAACAGATATAAAGTGCTAGAAAACAAACTAAACGTGGCTTGTAATTTATCCTTCTTTTGAAAGATAAGGGCAGGTTCTTGGCAACTCCGTGAGGAAAAGAAAGTGTTCTTGGGCTTTTTAATTTCCCCCCTATTCAAAAATGATCAAATCTCCAAACTCAAATTTTTCCACTTAAAAGACTAAAATCCCTTTCACAGTGTCTGAAGTCAAATGATATGAAAACAGCCTCGGGCTTACCTCGAAACTCACAGCTCCGTTGTGGTCCGTATCAAAAGCATTGAACAGAAAATGTGCATATGTTGTAGAGTCTGGAATGTTAAACAGGGGATAACATTAAGTCAGTATTTCCACATCCTGCATATGACTTGGACAGCAGTTCTGAGCCTCCTTTAATTAGGAAAATTAACACCACCTCCCTCAGCTTGTGCTTTCTTCCCAGTTGCCCAGCCTCTTTCTGTAGAGGACCAGAATTTGAGATTCACAAGAATAAGTGCCTACAAAGAGGCTGTTGGTGACAAACACGCTCTGTGAGTTTCTGGCTATAAATGCTCTGAACACATGAGAGCTGGGTGACAATACCAACATGGTCCCACAGGTGGATGTGAGGACTGAGTGAGATGTGTCAGGAAATTGCTTAGTGTTTGGCAGAGACTGTCTCTAGAAGTAAAGTAATAAAAATACCATGAATGAGACAAAGATGAGTTGCTCTTATTAGTGTTACTGTCATTATTAGTACTTTCATCATTGTTACAACTCAGATAAGGATATTGGGACTCAGAGAGGTTGAGAAATTTGCCCAAAGTCACACAGCTAACAAGGAGTAGATCTGGAACATGAACTCGAGTCTTTCAGACCTTGAGAACCAGGCTGGCCCACAGCCAGTAAAGTTGTGGTGTCTTGGATAGTTTCTGTGACAATGTTGGAGGGGACTGGGTGGTCCTAAAGGTTCCCAATTGCATGTGATAGGGAGGGAGCCCCTACTCTATCTGAGTCCTGGGTGGGATTCCAGGCTGTGGATAACAGTGGACAGGTGTGGACGGCTCTCTACCCATAATGCCTCAGGATGTTGTCTAATGACGCCAATGTCCTCTGGAAACCAACATGTCATCTTAGTTTGCTTCATTTTTTTCTTCCTTCCTCTTCTCCTGGCTCTCCTTTGTCTCCTTAATCTCCCAGCTTACTGCCTTTTAATTTTAAAGGTCTGCATTTTTTCTTATTGTTTTCTTTTCTTCATGCCCAGCTTTCATTTTTAAGTGCTTTTGTACTTGACCCTTGATCAAATTTACACGATTATTTTCAATGTTTCATCTCATGGGCCTTAGCCTTTTATCTTAACCTTTTTTTATCTTTTCAAAAAAAATTGTAACCTTTTAGCTCATTGGCTTCCTAGCTTTTTATCTTCTGTTTAAAAATCTCATCTATTTCTATTTTATAACTTTTAACCTTTATTTTTATTGCATTTTAACATAACTTCTATTCAATTTTTACTTTATGAATTGCTTTTTAAAGACTGTCAGGAAGCAAGGGCAGAGACTTGACCTCTCCAAGTAAGAGAGGTCAGAGGTCATCTAAATTTCCTCCAGGCTCTCAGGGCCCATAACCTATTGATGGATTGTTTTTTCTGAATGCTTCGCTGTAGTGGTAAACAAAATTGAAGGCCATACATTTCACGAGGCCGATTGTACACTCAGTTTCTCAAATGATGGTAACATCTTCTCTCATCTCTTACCTTTAAATATGATATGAGAAATCCCTTAATTTTAAACATGTGACTTATTAACACTTTTCAGTGAACTAATCAGTTATAAAAATAGGGTCTAAATATATAAAAGTGTTATGTCTAGAGTGGATGTCCATCTGGTATAGATTGATTGAGGGGAAGAAATCCTTTCAAATATGGGGCCAGGTGCTCAATTGCAATCAACATAGTGCTATTGTTGGGAAGTTCCACTGTAGTGTTATGAAGACTTGGCAGCCTGTTTCTATTTGCAAAGTTGTTTTGCTCTCAACAGTACTTTTTCACAGACTTCTTGAACTATTTAGTGCCCTATGGAGATGTGAGTTGATAGGTGGTATGTTAAACGGATTTTCGGAGGAGGAACAAAAAAGAGATTTTGCATATTTTATAATGAGCTTCATTAAGCAGATCTCTTATTACCCTGTTTATACAATCAGAGTAAATGCCTCTATCCTAGCAAGCAGAACTCACCGTGAATACTGGCTCAGAACAAGCGATGTTTGCAATTTTTTAAATTTTAAAACACAGGATAACATGGGCATGTGATAATGACTATTCTTCTCAAATGGAATTTCTCTAGCTTTAAAGCTTGACATGTGGGAATTACGCTCTCAAGGTTTACAATAATGTGATACAGACTTCTTATTCTTCTAAATGTACCTTGGCAATTCTTCTAAAAGTTAAACCAGTTTTCCAGCCTAAATAGTCCATACAGAGAGCTTTTGTTAATAGTATAGTGGAGTCAGACTGCCTGAATTTGAATCTCAGCTTTATCAGAGATTAATTGCATGACCTTGGGAAAATTGTTTAACATCTCTGTGTGGCTCAGTTTCCTCATCTGCAAAATATTGTCAATACCAGTATGTACTTCACAGAGTCCTTATGAAGTTTATATGAGATACTATATGCAAAGTGTTTAGAATAGTCCTAGGCACCTATTAAATTTTTAATAAATATAATAATAAATATAGCTAGTATTCTTCTTGTTTTACAGATAAGCTAATCTTATTTCAACTACCTTAAAGAAATGTGATCAAATCTTTTACAAATATAACATTTTTTCACCCCAAAACATCCCTGTTTTTGTGGGATCTCTGTTGTATTGTCTAGGTGACAGGAGTTCTAATTTGATGCAATTTCACACTCAATAAAGGCCAGTAGGATTATGTCGTGAAAAGCATTGAGCCTTCTGATGCAGTTTGGATTCCTTCTGGCAGGCATTTGCAGACAGTGAAAAGTTTTAAAAGAGAGGAATGAAGCCACGAGCTTAGACTGGGCAACAGGAGCAAGCTAAGATGGAGGCTGGAATGTCTAGTTAGGGACAAAGGCGGATGAAGTGAGGAAAAAACACTGTCCACGAAAGCTTCTATGTTCTGGCTTCATTCAACTGTGTTCTTCGTAGGCACTCAGTAAATATTTGATAAAAGAATGAATAACTGGTTTCCTGGATTCTAGATTTCAGTTCAGTTCAGGGCTCAAAAGATAACACAATGATCTCTCTTCTCCCTGATGGTCTTTGATCACAATTCCTTACATAATGAAAATAGTTACTGAGTTTGATAAGTTAAGATTGCCTCTGTTTCTTACAGTTTTACTTATGATGTTGAAAAATAAATGTTGAAATTTTACAGGTGGGCAAAAAAAATTCTAAGTTCTTAGGATAGGAAGAGATTTTGGATATTATTTAGCAATTTATCTACATTTAGCAAAGGTGGAAAATAGGTGCAGGTATTTTAGTGACTTACTAAGGTTGCCTCTTTGGTAGAGTTGGTAATGACATCAAGGTGTTTCAATCAATACTAACTCTTAGAAATAAAGAATATTAAGTACTAAGAAGAGGGGAGGGAAGAAGAGGAGTGAGGGACAATTACCTATTAGGTACAGTGTACACTATTCTGGTGACAGCACACTAAAAGCCCTGACTTCAGCATTATGTAATTCATCCATGTAACAAAAAACACTTGTACCTCCAAATTTATTGAAATAAACATAAAAAAGAAAAATAACATTAGAGTAGGAAAAAAAAAAAAAAAAAAAAACCCTGAGGATTCCTTTGGACTGACTCCTACATTTTACAGAGGAACAACCTGAGGTCCAGAAAAATAAACCACTTGAGGTCACGTACCTCAATGGTGGCAGTCTATCCACAAACTCAGGACGCTAGACTTAGCCTGTGGTTCTTAACCCAACTTTGAAACCACAACAATGATACCAACTAACCCTTGAATGAGTTGTTCAGACTATTTGAACAAATACTCTTGATTTTCATGTCTCATATTTGTGGTATCAAATTAATCTGGTTAATTTCCTTCTCTCCACTCCAAAACCCTACTCCCACCTGAATTCAAGCACAAGGCACAGAATTTGTTTAATGCATTTGAATATACGATTCATGGCATTGTTACTATAAGGCAGATTGATATGCATGAATAGTACTTTCTGTCAATAAGTCCTCTATAAATTATCCTGAAAATTGTTAGAAATATTGCTAAGAATAATACTCAGTGGGTGGGGTTTTTATTTACTTTATTTTAATCTTTTTGGGCAGAAAATCGACTAAGTAAATCAAGTGCCTTGCATGTAGCAGCTGCTCAATAAATGCTTGTTGACTTAGATTCTTCTGACTTGAGCCCGTCCATTCATTCTTTTCTTCAATAGCTGTTTAACAGGTGCCTAGTGCAGTCAATGTGCATGCAAAATTCCTACGACACAAGCAGGGATAGCCCAGGAAAGTGAAGTTTTTATGAGCTTTTAAGATGTTTAGTGAGCTAAAATCTTACACGCTAAGACTTTTACTGTATGCGGGGTTGAAAAAGTATTGCTGTAACCACACAGCCAAGAGCACTCACAAGTCATGTCCTCTCTGCTTCCTTTATAGCAGGCATATTTTATGCCCTGTAAACAAGAGGCTTCTGTTCAGTCCAGTTGTGCTGACATCTAAAACACCAAACTAGTTGTGCTTGGTAAACTGTCTCACTAAGCAATAGAGAAAGTTAAGAGCCTGACACAGTACAAATTGCAGCGGATTCTGAAGATAAGACAAAGCACTTTCCTGGAGGAAATGGTGAGCGATTGTGATTTACAAACCCACTGTTGTTACTGTTCATAATGAGAGATACCTGTTGTTTTCAGACCATCAACCTGAATAAATGATGACTCTGTAGAAGACTGAGGATGCCCACAACATGAATTTGCCTGCCGTCAGGACTGAATTCTGCCTTAGGACATTTGTCCTTTTCTGGCCTCATGTAAGAAACAGTTGGCATGCATGACATTAATTTTTAAAATTGAAAATCATCATTCTTTAAAATATTTCATTTCCTTTAGTGATGCCTCATGCTTTTAGATTTATGCATTCAATTAACATGAATAATCAAAGAAATTTTAAGAGCACTTAAGTGATTTTTTCCTCAAATCTCTTTGGATTTTGCAACAAGAATCCTTTGCAAAGTTGATGTTCTCTCCTCATGTAGATGTTCTCTAACGTGGAAATCTTTTTCTTCAAACAAAGATAAAATCTTAATGTGGAGCTGTATCTAATTTATACCATGTAATAACTCTTTGAAACAATCCAAAATAACTTAAAGATTTCCATCTGTGTTGGTGTTTTGATATTAATGCCTATCGATATACTGGTAGACACTCAGATGGTAAACATGATTTTTGTGAAAAAATCGCATGGGTTTTACATAATTTAGAAATACATGAGGTAACTACATAGTATCCCAAATTAATCTTTCATTAATGGAGACACTGGACCCATTACAATCCTGGCATCAGGAGCCATAACCAATGGCTGTCTGTGGACTCTGAGGACAGACCTTCCTGTGCATAAGATGGGGTGAGCAGTTGTCACCCCAGGTATATCAAATACATGTAATAATGGGCTTCCCTGTGTTTTCTCAAAACTCTAATTTAATTCTTTGAAAAGACCATCTTTAATAAAAATATCTGTTTTGACAATCCATGCACAAAATTATCTCAAAACTACTGAAATACCTGCAACCCAGTGGATTAAAAACCAAAAGGGAATTTAAATTTGTATGAAACAACTAATATTTAAGTGGCATATACTTTTCAAAATTCCATTTACACATATTATTCCAATGTACAGTTATGACCACCATGTGAGGAGGGTTCATTCATTCATCAATATATTAATAATAAGTATTTATCAAGTGTTGTTTCTTGTAGGTCACTGTTCCGTGACCCACGTATACAACAGCAGACAAAGCAAAGAAATCCTCTGTTCCCTTGGAGCTGACATTCCAGTGGGGGAAAAGACAATAAAAAACAACAATGTAAGTGAAATCTATATTATTAGATGGCCTTGAGTGCTGAGAAACATAAAGCCGGGAAAGTTCAAGGCATTGCAATTTAAAATAGAGTGTTGAGGGAAGGCCTCGCTGAAAGGTGGCATTTGAGTAAAAGCAAAGGTGGTGAGATATTGAGATGGATATTTGGGAGAAGAGAATTTCAGGCAGAGGGAACAGCAAGTTCAAAGGCCCAGGAGCAGCACCCCGGCTGGTGTGCTGGTGGGATGGCTGGTGTCCAGTGTGTCTGGGGTGGAGTGAGTTGGGTGGGAGAATGGTGAAGGACACAACAGAGAGGGGACAAGGGACAGTGGCCACAACTTGTAGGCCACTACATGTGCTGTGGCTTATGTGTGATGGGATGGGAAGTTTTGAGCTGAGCAGTGACATGATCTGGCCTGCATTTTAACAGGATCACTCTGGCTCATTTTCAGAATGGACCATGGTTGGGAGAGGGGGATGTCAGAATCTGAGAGACCAATTCAGAGACCGCTGTGGTTTCATTTTGGCTGGAGATAATGGTGGTTCCTTTAAGTGGAAAGGAGTAAAAAATATGTTGTCAAGGTCAATGGCAGAGTAGCTCTGGCCACAACCACAGAAAGAAGCCTCCTGTGTTGAAGAGAGGTCAAAGTTTACGTGAAGGACTAGATGGTCCCCTTCCTATTTGGGGTGCAGCCTTCTTCCTCAAGTCCTGGTTCACGTCCTCCCTCTACCCCATCCCTTCCTATCTGCTCCAGGTCTGGATTCTACGCATGATCTCGCCTCTGTCTTAAGCTACGAACATCTCCCTCTTCACCAGCTCCTTCTCTGCATATAAACAAGTTCCAGCCTTTTCTATTTTAACACATTGACTGCCACACAAAGAAATCAGAAACTTTTCCTTGGGGCCACAGTGTTTTATTATGAAAATAGGATAAAAACTTAGAGTGTAATTTCAAGGTAAACATAAATAGAAAAACAAAATTTATTGACTTCTATTCATTTACTCCACACTTTTAGAATTAAATTGTCAATATTAATTGTAACGATAAGAACATCAGCAAGTAAGATTTTATATATGCTTCACGTGGCCTTGGGGTCAAAACGAGACTGAGTCGAATACAATTCTCGTGGCAGTTCTTGTGTTAAAAAATAAACTCCTCCACCCGTATCTACTGGTACTATCAGCTACTTCCTCTGCGTCTCCTCCTGAGTCCAGCCCAGTTTCTTGTAAGTGCTGTCTCTACTGCTTGTCTCTGTTTTCTTCCCATTGTTTCTTTCACCCCCTGCAAGGTGGATTCTGCTATGGGCTCCACTTCCTGGCATGTGATTAAAGCTGCTCTGACCACACTCAGTAATGGTCTCCATGTTGCCATGTCGCAGGGACCTTCCAGTCCTTACCTGACTGGACCTCTTGGCTCTAGTGTTTGATGCCTTCATTCTCTTCGTTTCTGAACTATCAATCTCTCTTGTACTTATTCCCACATCTCTGGCTGTTCATTCTCTGTCTCCTTCAGGGATCCCTTTGGTTTCTCATGGTCCTTCAAGTGCATTCTGGAATTTCATGCTTGACTCATGGGGCTCACCACTTTTTATCCTTCTTCTGCTGACCTCATCTATATCATGATTTAACCACTGCTTTTTCGTTAATCATTCTCAAATCTCATCTCTTTCTCTGACTTTTCCTATGAGCCTCAGATTTGTACCAACTTTTTGTTGAGGCTAAATCCCCACAGACATGACAAATGTAATTTGTCCAAAATTGAGATTGCTGTCCCCCAACTCCTCCTGTGACTAATCACCCAGTGTCTGTGATAGAATCCCGGAATTCATAACAAATTCCTCTCTCCATCTCTTTTTATCACAAAAAGTCAATCTCCAAATTCTGCTATTTTTATCATCTAAATATGTCTATAATCTGTCCCTACCTCTCCAGTCCTACTATGTATGTTCTGGTTAAAGAGTTTATTGCCTCCCGGCAATAACATTTTAATTATTTTCCCTGCCTGCAACATTGCCAGCCTCAAGTTTATCTTGCACAGAGCTATCGGGGGAATGTATCCCAAGCACAAATCTTCCTGTAACAGCTCCTATTTCAACCCATCAGTAGTTTCGCATCACCTCAAGGACAGAGTCCCTGTTTCTTAACACAGCTCCCATGCCTCTCTAGGACACTTCCCTCTCTGCCACATACTCCCTGCCCCAGCTCCTCCCACATCCTGGCAATTTCCTGCAAATGCCTACCCACAGCGTGATGCACTCACCCTTTGCTTACACTCCATGTGCCTAAAATGTCATGTCCCTACTGCCTTTTAAATCTGGAAGACATCAGACTTAGAAGTAAAGCTTCTCCTGAGAGGTAGGATTGGAGAGTGAAAGACTATATATGCTTTGGAAAAGGGTTGAACTCTCTACATCTTAGTTTCCACACTTATGGAAAGAAAAAAACAGGAGGGTCATAGCTAGGGTTGTTGGATGGTGAGGGGTAAGGCATGAACTTCAGCTCAGGTTCAGCTTATCTGAATAGTCTCTTTTTTATTTCCTCCCCGTCCTTCAGCTGGTCTAATTATGCCTACACTGTGCTCTCAGAATACTATTTTTTAACCCCCATAGACTATAACATTCTTTGGGGCAGCGCTCACATCCTATTCCTCTTGCTCCTCCCACATTATCAGCACCTCACACAGGGCTGGGCACACAGGTGGCTGTGTCATAAGTATGAGCTGGGCATCTGTTGGGTGATTGAAAGAAAAACTATAAGGTCCAGTGACAAGTACATCTCTTCACTCAGATCTAATGTGCATGTATGACCGTTATGCTATCCTTGTGTTTTCTTTTCAATTAAAATAATGTCTAGGGCAATTTTAATTTTCTCAGATGCGGGGGGCATAGTAGAGGTACTGAAGGGAGGACAGCCGACAGTACACTAGATGGGCTACAGAAAATCTGGGTCATAACCCAGATCTGCCACTTAGTCAATATGTGGCTCTGGGCAAAACATTTGACTTTGCTAAGCCCCAGATTTCACATCTGTAAATTGAGGATAATCACATTTGTCCTAATTCTGAGAGTTGGAGGAATCAAATGGGACCTATAATGCATCTGAAAGAGTTTTGTGACATTTTGAGGACCCTCATAATAGTCAGAAAGAATTTTGCATTTGAGAGCTGTAGCACTAGGCACACAGTCAAACCTGTTGGATTAAACTAAAGAGTAACCTCTTGGATATTTGATAATTTGTAAATAGCTTGCTTTTATGATGCATTAAAAATTATATGCACTTGCATGCTGTGAATTATTTTACATAAGGATTAAAAATGTAGAGTTATCCTATGAAAAATTAAACCAAACTCAAGATTGCAAGCATAATTCTAACTCTGAGAGTATGTTAACAAGTCCACATTTGTACTTACCTCCCTGTGGAAAGAACTGCGAGTAAATCTCTTTGAAGGTTTCTTCATTAACAACACCACTGGGGCATTCCTAGGGAAAGTGGCAGAGAAGCAATATGAGCAAAGTGTTCATAAAACTGTTTTTTTTTTTTTGCACATTTTGAAACAGAACTGTCTACTGTGCAGAGCTGCACCAAGAAAGTTAACCATTCATCTATTATTACAAAGGATAAAAGCACACAATAAACTCCTCTTTGTTCCAGTTATCATGGAATTAAAAAAATTGCAATTGTAAATATCTTTGCATATTGAGTATCAAAGTAGGTCTGACATGTTCAAAAATACAATGCTGCTTTTAATATCACACGTTTATTATTAATGAAGAGGAAATTACATTGTTTTTTTATATAGCAAGAAGATTGCAAGGTGCTTATAATATGGTCTTTACTGGGTCTTGGTTCTGTGTCCTCTAAGGTTTTCTGGACCCACATAATCTTCAGTTTAATGAGAAAATGGCTCCATTAGGGTCTAAGGTGGTTCAAGAAACTTCAATCAGGAATAGTTACTAATTCGTATAAACAGGTTGTTTGGGAGTACACATGACATGGTTTTGTAACAAGTGACCTTGGGTGAGATATGACCCCAAGATTTTTTTAAACTTCTGGAGAGGAAGGTCTGCCAAGAAATAGGACTGACCGGAGCTTAATATTAATAAATTCCTGCCTTTGTCTCTGGGTGCAGTTATTGAAGACTGATGGATACTTACATTGGGAACTGCACTAATGTCAGACTATTGACCTGCAGGGTCCAAAGGCAAAGCCTAGCCCTCTGAGAGTGGTTTTGCCATTTTCTCTAAAAGGAATTGAAATCTAAAATGTCAGAAGAGGTCTGCCTTGGTGCATAAAATGAGGTCTGGACAAGTGAAACTGAGACTGAAGTGAGGGAAAATCTTCCTGTACTTTCTGGAGTTGTAAGAAGAGTCTGGTCAGAAATGTAAAGCGTAGAGACCCCCAGCCCCGGAGCAGTGGAGACTGATAGTCCCATGATAGTCCAGCACACAGGATCACACATAAGACATTAATTGTACAGTCCCGCCTTGGTATCCGTGGGGCATTGGTTCTGGGACCCCTGCAGATACCAAAATACCTTCATGCTGAGGTCCCTGTGGAACCCACAGATATGAAAAGTTGGCTCTCCGTATCCTGTGTCTTTGATTGACATTTGGTTGTGGATGTGGAAACTGTAGATAAAGAGGGATGACTATGCTTATTGAAAAAGATCCGCATGTAAGTGGACCTGTGCATTTCAAATCCCTTTTGTTCAAGGGCCAACTGTACATTGTAGGTGGGCAAGTTGTAAACCCTGTCCAGTCTTCTGGAGTAGCTTCTCATGAACAGTCTCACGTGCTCTGAGCTCCCCTTGTTCCAGTTGTCGCAGCATCCCCACACTACCTGGCACCCCCTTGGGACTAAGTTTGCTGGAGAGAAATCAACAGTGTGCTAACTTCCGAGAGGCCTGACTTTGGACATAAATATTCTGTGTACTTTAAATTTGACACTGTTCCTGGCATCTTCACCAATCATCTGGTGTGGTCGTTAAAACTTCTCTTCCCTTAAAAATCATTGTCCCCTCACTATTGAACTCACTGTATTAATTTGATCTTTCTTTATTCCATTGAACCAGTTACTCAACTGTAATGTGCTTCACATGAAGAATTTTCTTTCTCATTTGTTGCTTTAAAAAGGAGGACCTTTGACACAGAAACAATTTTATTAATAACTAATTTTAACTAATACATAAAAATTTTAACTAATAGTTTCAATATGAATTTATGTTTACAGAGCTTGTCAATATATTTTTGTCCCATTTGTTCATTGTAATAAACCTAGGACTTACTTAGCCAAAATATCTCCATTCACAGAGGCAGAACTAGAGGTGCTGAGTGGTAAAGCACATTGTTACTGGGCAAGCCAGTGGGGAAGCTGGAATGTGGGTTCAGAACTTTTCAGGTTCAAATATTAGATGACCCCTGTGGAAATAACAATGACCTCAAGAACCTAAGAGAATCGGAGCAAAGAAAAGACAACCAAAGACAAGCAAGGAAGAAAGCATGCAAGCAAACTGTGATGGCTAATTGTGGGTGTTCACTTGTCCTGGCCATGGTGCCCAAGTATTTGCCAAAATATTATTCTGGACATTTCTCTGAGGATGTTTTTGTTTGAGATTTACATCTAACTTGGTGGACTTTAAGTGAAGCAGGTTGCCCTCCATAGTGTGTGGGGGTGTCATTTAACCAGTGAAAGGCCTGAACAGAACAAAGACCTCTCCAGAGCAAGAGGGAATTCTCCAAGCAGACAGCCTTCAGATTTCATCTGCAAGACTGGCTCTTCCCTTATTTGCCGGCAGACTGCCTTTGGACTTGAACTTCAACTTTTCAGAGGCTCTAGCTTGCCAGCTTCCCCCATCAGATTTTGGACTAGCCAAGCCTCCACAAAATGTGAGCTAATTCCTTAATAAATCTCTTTCTCTCTATATACACACATCCTGTTTGTTCTGTTTCTATGAAGAACCCTAACTAATCCATAAATGAATTAACAATCAACAGCCAAAACTCCAAAAAGGAAAGAAGATATGGATACAGCTAATCACTCAAAAGTTTTGACTAACTCGCTGTATCTAGTTGGCAGCAACAGACCAATTTTAAAACTAAATAAACACTTTGTAGCTGGATCCTCTCACACACACGGATGTGGTGATTTATTGGCTATTTAACTCTAAGCCATCTGCTTGGAATAGTAAGGAGAAAGCAGATACCTGGCTCTCTGCCATCAGGTGCTAAATTTGTGCAAGCTCAGAGCTGGAAAGCTGCCTCAGAGTTAAAGTGACACTGATGAGAGATGAAAATGACATGTAGATGGACATCTGTACTCAGAAAACTTGTTAGCTGTCTTTAGTCTCTAGATATGTTTGATAGATATATCTTATAATGTGAAATTATACTTAGAAATTGACTATCTCATATGCATTTGTCTTATGGTTAATCACATATCTATGTCAGAAGAAATTCTTTTTCTGCCCACTGAAAGTTCCTGGACCAGTTTCAGGGTAGAAAGTCTCACCAGATAAATTTATCTTTATCCATCTCACATTCATTACATTAATTTCTATTTCTACAAATACATATTGGTGCCTATTATTCTAGGAACTCTTATAGGAGCTGGAACTACAACAATAAACAAGTCAAAGTTTTTACCCTCATGAAACCCACATCCAACGAGGGAAATACAGTCTATCTTAGTTTGTTCAGGCTGCTATGACAAAATACCATAGACTGGGTAGCTTGTAAATAACAAATTTATTTCTCACAGTTCTGAAACCTGGGAAGTCTAAGACCACAGAGTCAGCAGATTCAGTACTCTGAGAGGGCACATTCCTGGTTCATAGATGCCACCTTCTAGCTGTGTCCTCACATGGTAGAAGGGGTGAGCTAGCTCTGTGGGGCCCCTTTTTTTTCTCAGTCTCTGTAGGGACTGTCAAAAATTGCCAGTGCCAAATATATTGCAAGTTGTCACAGTGGCCTATTAGTAAAAGTTTTCAATTAGCAATGGTCATGTCTAGGATAAAACCTCATTGGCTATAATATTGCCCCTGTGCAAAGCTTGTGGGGTCTTTTTTATAAGGGGCTAATCCCAATCATGAGGGCTCTGCCCAAATGATCTAGCCACCTCCCAAAGGCCCCACTTTCTCATGCCATCACATTGGGGGTTAGGATTTCAACCTATGAATTCTGGGATACACAAACATTCAGACTATAGCAAAGACCAAGACCAAGACAAAAGCTGATAAAAAAATCAGTTCAGAGAATGATGATCTTTTGTTTATTTTAGAGACTCCTTACTGAAACCAGTGCATTTTTTTTTTACCTTCAGGTGAGAAAAATTAAACAAACTGTAGGACTCTAGTGATTTACAAGGCAGTGCATATGATTTATCCTCCAACTTTTTCTTCACCTCTTTTGTGGAGTGTTCTCTCCACAGAAGTGGTCTCTCCACTCCTTCATCAACAATGAATTTGGTCAGGCTGTGTGTACAGCAAAGTATACACCGTAAACAACATGGCTGTATTAGTTAGGTTAACTCTTGCTGCTGTAACAAGTAGGCCCCCAAATATGCAGGTGGAGTATCCCTTATCAGCAATACTTGGACCAGAATTGTTTTGTATTTCAGATTTTCTTGGATTTTGGAATATTTGCATTATACTTACCAGTTGAATATTCCTAAATCTGAAATCTGAAATGCTCCAATCTGAAATGGTCCAATGAGCATTTCCTTTGAGCATCATTTTGGTACTCAAAAAGTTTTGGATTTTAGAACATTTTACTTTTCAGATTAGGATTATTCAATCCACTTAACAAACTAAAAGGAATGTAGTATATTTCTTGCTCTCATAGCAGTCTTGGGTGAATGTACAGATTAATTGACAGTTCTTTTTGGAGTCATTAAGGGACAAAGGCAAATGAAGACTGGGTCATCTTCAACATATGGCTTCTGTAGTCTCTGTGATTGACTCAACCAGAAAGAGAAAAAGAACATTGAAAAGAATGCATGGAAGGTTTTTATGGGCCAGGTCTTGAAGTAGTACACATCATTTCCACTCTCACTCTTTTAGTTAGAAATCACTTAATATAACTATCCCAAACAAAATAAGAAGTCTTGTGTGCCCAGGAAGAAGACAAGAACACAGATTTGGTAAAGAATTAGGAATATCTGCCCCTGTGGCATATTTGAAAGATATTCCAAGTGTCTGTGCTCTGAAATAGTTTTACAACTGATGCTTTAACATGACCATTATCAAGTCATTTAGTGGTATAAATTGTCTC
>CM052437.1:81213126-81237265 GCA_028533085.1 Varecia variegata
AAACAAACAAACAAATAAATAAATAAAAGCATACAGAATAAACTCACATTGCCATGGATTACACTGTGAATAACTCAGGATTATTAATTTGTATGTAGTAGTTACTTCTACATCTTTCTCTGCTTTTGCTAATGATTAATAATGGTGATGATCATTTTTACAATGTATATACTTGTACATGGTACAGACAATTAGGATGAGTCTCTATACTGCGGAAAGCGCTAATAAGGCCTCCATTCTATTATGTTAGGAGCTAAGCTCTGCAGGGCTGGAAGCCTGGCAAGCTGTTAGATGTAACTAAGGCCTGTATGGATATGTTTACTCTGAAAACTGAAATAGTCTAACTCATATTCCTGTCTGTTTACCTGTTCTAATATATTAAATATTGCAGCTGGGCACAGTGGCTCACGCCTGTAATCCTAGCACTTTGGGAGGCCTAGGCGGGAGTTCGAGACCAGCCTGAGCAAGAGCAAGACCCTGTCTCTACTAAAAATGGAAAAAATTAGCTGGGCACAGTGATTTGCGCCTGTAGTCCCAGCTACTTGGGAGCCTGAGGCAGGAGGATCCCTTGAGCCTAGGAGTTTGAGGTTGCAGAGAGCTATGATTATGCTGCACTCTGTCTCGGATAACCGAGTGAAGTCTTGTCTCCAAAAAAGTAATATGTGTGTGTATATATATATATATATAAATATTTCATATTTATTTATTTAATATATACAAATCTTGACTTCTCAAAAATGTCCAGAAACTCCAGGCATATAAAAGAACTATCAAATCATAAAAATTCTACCATTTTCACTTTCAATTTAAATCTGCATATTTTTCATTTTTAGATCTCATAGATATTCTAGCCATTTATTTGCAAATATGGTGAAGGTGTTGTTTCAATCACCAAGATATCCTCTTCAAAACTCATGTTATATGAGTTTGTGATAACAATTCTTACTCTCCCTAGTGAGGTATAAAGCTAAAGGCTTTATGTTTTTGTTACATAATAAGGGACAAATAATGCATGTTTTTTTCAGTGTCTCACAGATATTTTCATTTTCTGGTTCATTGGTTCTTAACCTTAGTGCTTCCAAGAAGGAAATTAGTATTTGGATTTAAATCATGGGAGCTTTACCTTCTGTTTCTTATCTTTGTTGGGAGATAAGAAACCTGGGGTAGTTTGTTCCCTATATTACCTCTCAAAATATTATAAACATCCTTTGCTTTTCTATAGACCAACATACCTATTAAGATAATTCTCAGATGAAAGTGTATTTTTTTTCACAATTGGAATTACTATATTTTCCCAATTATTTCTAATTATGCTTTAATTCCCACAACTAATGTCCTTCTTTAAGGACCATTTCTTTCCTTAATTCTACCACTAGAAAATGATTTGTTGCATCTTACCACAAATATGTTTTATTTTTTCATTTTTCCATTTTATGCCACTGTGTCAGGCGCTGTCCATTGTGTGACACATTTGTGCTGGCTGAACAAGTCCAGCTTATCAGTTGAGAATAATGAACCAAATATTATAGTAGATTATAAATTAATAAAGAGGAGCATTTTGTGATCATGATAGCATAATTATGAATGAATGAAGGAATCATTATTTAAGATCAAATTATAGGCAAAGAAATAGACCTTCTTTGGGGGAATGTGGTATTCTATAGACTGAAAGTGTGTGTGCCCTCCTAATTCATGTGTTGAAACTTAATCTCCAGTGAGCAGGTATTAGGAGGTAGGGTTTGGGGAGGTGATTAGGCTATGAGGGTAGAGCTCTCATGAGTGGAATTAGTGTCTTTATAAAGGAGGCCCCAAAGAGTTCCCTTGCCTCTTCCACCACATGAGGACACAGAGAAAACGTGGCCCTTTATGAACCAGGAAGTGGGTCCTCATCTATCAGTGAATCTGCTGGCACCTTGATCTTGGATTTCCCAGCCTCTAGAACTGTGAGAAATAAACTTCTGTAGTCTATATGCCACCCAGCTTATGGTAGTTTGTGACATTGGGGGTTGTGGATTGCAGGAAAAAGGTACAGAGATGAGTTAGTGTCGTTCATGACACACTGAAGTTTGAAGTGCCTCAGTGAGGTCCCAGTGAAGTTGGGAGCTAGCAATCAGAAGGGAGTCTAGAGCTAAGCTGAGAGCTCTGAGCTTAGAGCCATGGGTTTGTGCTCTTTTAGAATGTAGGTTATAGAGATCTCCCAATGAAAATACTTTGTGAAAAGATCAGGGAGCTGAATGCACAGTCTTGGGGAAAAGCAACATTGAAGGGATGGGACTAGGATAAGTATTCCATGAAGCAGCCCAGGAAGAAATAGTCAGAGATGTACAAGGAGAAGCAGCAGATTATATCAAGGCAACCAAGGAAGAAGAGACATTCAAGGAATTCACAGCCTCCACTCTTAGAGAGTTCAATTAGGTACATGAGTAGGAAGTGTTAAAAGTGTAGACTCTGGAAGCAGGCTGCGTGGGTTTATATGCAGGCTCCACTATGTGCATGAGCTGTGTGACCTTAGGAAAGTTTATTAACTTCTCTGTTTCTCAATTGCCTTACCTGTAAAATGGGACCAATAATAATAGACCTATCCCATAGAGTTGATGCAATGATAACATGGACCAGTATTTGTAAAATCTTAGATAAATCTTTAGTTCATAGTAAGCACTGAATATATTTATTGAATTCAAATGAAGCAATTAATAAATGTCATGATTGGAAAGTATTCAGATTTGCAAATAAAAGGTAATTTTGACACACACACAAATGATTACAAGGAAACTGGGGAAATCTGAGTAAGATCAGTGAATTACATCAATGGCAGTATCCTGATTGTGATATAGTACTATACTTTCACAAGATGTTACTATTAGGGTAAAAGATGTGTGGAGACCTCTTTGTACCATTTCTTACAATTGCATGTGAATCTACAGTTATCCTAAAATAAAATATTTCATAGAAAATAAACTCACATTAGTAACCATGAAAATAAAAGTGGTTTTGACCGAAGCAAGAACAATTTAAATGACGTGGAAGAGGCAGAAGACAAGAGTCGAAGAATTAGTTGCAGGTGAGAGTTATAGACTGAGTTTAGACCAGTCTTTAAGGAATTGTATAAGAGGAGTATAAGAATGCGATTGGCTGAGAGAGTGGGCTATATATACACCTAAAGGTTGTTGTTGGTGGTGGTTTGGAATTAGTATGTCTTCTTACTTATTTTCCTAAGGGTGGAAGAGACTCGACTAGCTTTATAGGATATAAGGAAGCAGCCAGGAGAGAGTGGGATGCGGAAGAGGGAGGAAGGAGAGAGATATCACAGATATAGGGAAAAGAGGGAGAAAGATATCAGAGGACGTATGATTAAAAACACAGGGGAAATGGAACATTCTTTTCTTTTATACTAGAAAGAATAAGTAAATAAATATTAATCAAGTGCCAGGTATGCACTGGACTCTGTATTAGGAGTTGAGCACATGGTAGTGATTGACAGATAAAATACCTCTGTCCAGTGAGAAAATGAGATGGTTCTGTAGATACGCTTATTGTTGGAATCAGAAGAGCTTGAAGGGTGTAAACTCATGTAACTGTAGCTGAGGATAGATGGGGAGACACTTGATCATGGATAAGTAAGAAGACTACCAAGTTCAGTGTGAAAATTGCGAATTAGTGGTGATTCTCATGCATGTTTCCCCCCACCCCCAGAAAGTAGTAGAGAAGGGGAAGACAGATTATATATAGCCTGAGTCAAAGTTTGGCTTTTACCATGCAGGTATTGTGGTAGGCTGAAAACTAGGTTCTCAGAAGATATCTACCCCCTAATCCTTGGAACCTGCAAATTTTACTTTATATGGCCAAAACAATTTTTGTATGTGTAATTAATTTAAGGATCTTGACAGAGGAAGACTATCCTGGATTATCTGAGTGAGCCCTACATGCCATCCCAATTGTTCTTACAAGAGAGTGGCAGAGAGATGTGATATACATACAGAGGAGGAGGCATAAGAAGATGGAGCAGAGAGATATTTGAAGATGCTGACCTTGAAAATTGGAGTGATGGAGCCACAAGCCAAGGAATGTTGACACCCCCAAGAAACTGAAAGAGGCAAGGAACAGGTTTTCCCCTGAAGCCTCTGGAGGAAGCATGCCCTGCTGACACCTTGATTTTGGCTCAATGATACTGACCTCCAGCCGTGAGAAATTAAATTTTCATTGCTTTAACCCTCTCAGTTTGCAATATTTTGTTACAGCAGCATAAGGAAATTAATACAGGTAAAATCACAGGACAAGGCTAAGGGAGTAGGCATGTTGTTGAAGGGGTGTTTCTGGAGATCAGGCATATAGTACAGATTAGTATGGAAGTTGTGAGACCAAGGAAGGGCTGGTGATACCAAAGGTCTACTTTGTAAAGCCAACCAGTAGGATGTAGTGGGATTGAGGGCTCAAGTCAGATGAATGGGTAGAAAGTTGTGGTCAAAAAGGTGAGACTATAATTTAAGATGTCAGAAATTAGGCAGTTTCAGGTAATGATGAGGTCCAAGTTATGGCCATTGCAGTGAAAAGTGGAGTGGAAAAGAAAATAATGGCATTTAAAAAGTCAAGAAACACTGAAACTCAGGTGGGTGGCTGTTAGGTAGGTCAGGTTCATGGATGCTACTGTCAGGCCAGTGAACAAAGATTTAAAGTCAGAGATCAAAGTCTTGAATGAGTATGAGACAATAACTCTGAAGGCAATAACATAAGATACGCTGATTCTGGTTCTCTGGAGCTGTGCTCTGCTTCACAATTTTCTCTGCTGTAGAAAGTGCCAATCCCCCATTTCACATGGTAACTGGTGGGTCTTTCAATCCTGATACCCACCATTTTCCCTGGCCACAGTGCTAGCTCAGTGATGCAGGCTTGTCCAAGAAAAATTCTCCATCCCCCAGGCCACTACGATTGGCTCAGGTGTGTCATGTTACTAAAGCCAGATCCTTCCTTGCTGGAGCTATCAGGGCTGAGAAAGGGAGCCTGGGAGAGAGAGAGCATCCTCATGCTATTGCTATAGTCCTGATCCAGCCATGCCTGGTGCTATAGGTATTGCTATCTTAGGCATGTGGGACACCAAACCTTTTTAAATTAAGGTACTTTGAATGGGGCCTTTGTTAAATTTACTTCAAAATATCCTAATTTATATGAGGATGGTATTCTTTTCCTGCTCTTTGTTCTTTACAGGATGACTACAAAGGAATAAATGTAGTCTTGATTTTCTTGGTGTTCTGGAGCTTTGGGAGATATCAACCAGATAAATCAGGGAGAGTTCCTACTTTTCTTATTGTTTCAATCTCTGACCCCAGGCATAAGAAAAGATATATTAGTTTATTTTACAAACTTTATCTTCACAATAAAAAAAGTATGAGATTTAAAACATTATTTCAAAGACCAGCAGGAAGCTGAAATGGTGCCAAAAAATCCAAAAAACAAAAACCCAAATTAATCTGCAAGAACATTTGAAATTTCAAGATAATTTAATTTCACAGTTGTTCTTGCTCATTCAAATCAAATCTATTCATCAGATCTCTATTGACCCCCTACTGTAAGCCAGGCACAAATAAATGAGTAAGATGAAAAATCTGAATCGACTTCCAGTTGCAACCTAACAATTATATGATATGACGAAATTTCTTTGAGAAGCAAAAATTGAAAGAACACTGAGCTGTGTCCCTAGCACAACCATTAATTAGGAATACAGAAATATAATGGTTTAATATGGATAAATAAATAGGCGATAATATAAAAATAAGATTCTGTTTAATAGAAATTCAAAGACTTCTTAATTTTATTTTTTTCTTGAGACTGGGTCTCACTCTGTTGCCCAGGCTAGAGTGCAGTGGTGTCATCATAGCTCACAGCAACCTTAAACTCCTGGCCTCAAGTGATCCTGCTGCCTTGGGCTCCCAAATTGCTGAGATTATAGGTATGAGCCATCATGGTGCCCAGACTTAGATACCTCTTAATTCTTTCCATTCTCTGATAATTAAGAGTCTGAGTTTTATTATTGGGAAACCACAAAGGATCCATTCCATCAACAACTCCCATCCTGCCTTTTTTTGAGCCCCTACCCTATGTCTGAAACTGGGCTAGGAACTGAGAATACAATGGTGAAAGGGGGGGGGCAGCCTCTTTCCTGTTCCCGACCCCTTAGTGTCTGTCAGGAGATTCTGAGGTGTCACAGGGTTTATACAGTTTACTCTTTATGTTTAGAAGGTGATAAAACTCACACTCAGACATTAGTGCCCTAAAACAATCCAAGGCTGTCCCTCTTAAATTAGTTCATTATTTTTGTTTTAGCCACTTTAGAGTAGAATTTCTAATTTCTAACCAATTCCTTGTTCAAATAAATGATAATTAATCCTAGAACATTAGTATACTTTAAGTGGAAAGGTCCATCATATTCACGTGCCTCATTTTTAATAGAAGGAAACTGAGGCAAAGGGTGTTAAATGATTTGCTTTGGGTCATAACTTGACAGAGCAAGAAGAGAAGCCATTTCTTCACTCTTAGCCCAGTGTTTATTTGGCTAAACTATGCTGTGAAAGACAGAAATCAAAGAAGAAAAAAGTGATTACCAGGTTTAATGTCCTCTTCCCTTCTTCCTCAAACAACAGGGAAATAATATTCTTTACATTTGTGGTTATTAGACTACCTGAGTAGCCAAATTTAGGACACTCATTTGAGAAGTACATTTAATTATTAAAAAAAATTCCTCCCTTCTTTCTTCCTTCTTTCCTTGTCTCCTTCATTTTTCTGACTTTCTCTCTTCTTTCTTTTACTCTTTCTTTTTTTTTCTTTTACTCTTTCATTATACAAACAATCACTTATTCTACCCAAAGTTATGGGATATGTAGGGTGGGTGTGCTGGGCACATGGGATCTAAAAATGTGCCAGACACATTGCTTGTTCTCAGTGGGTTCACAGTCCAGTGGAGAGGAAAGATGCACAAATGAATCATGATAAAACAGTGTGATGGGTGTATTATGGTCCATCATGGAAGGAGTGCTGACTCTCTACTAGGGAGAGGAGAATTAAGAGCTGGGAGATGAGAAAAGATTTGTAGGGAAGAAAATGCCTGAAGGTTTTTTAGGAATTTACCAGATTTTGAAATAAAGGAAGGACATTCCAGCATGAGGAACACCACCTGCAAAGGCAAATAGGATTTTCTGCATGTCCTTCCCTACCCCCAGCCCAGGGTCTGGAGATACACATCATTAGGAAGAGATGCAGCCTGGCAGAGAAGAAACACTATTGGACTACGCTCAATCATCTGTTTCTCAACTGTAAGGCAGGGTTAACAAAGCATCCACATTGGCAGAGGATTAGGATGGGGAAGAGGTAGAAGAAAGGCAAGAAGAATGGGCAAGGCAACTCTCAGTCCCTGAGAATGGACAGGTAGGAAGGACCAACTCTTACCTGTGCAAATGCATACTGCTTCTTCTACAGATTAATAACTACAAACACTGCCCTAATTTATTTTTTTTCCTTTTTTTGCTACTGCATGCTTCTTTGACAACTGCTGCCAACCTTGGGAATAGATTTATAATCCACTTGCTTGTCAAACAGCTCAGCAGATACCACTTAGGAAGATGGAATTAGTCTTCCCAGATGGAGGGGGAACATTGTCCAAAATCAATTATCTGTGATGAAATGTGCTGATATACCTGGCAATTAACTCAGGTCCCTGGAAGTTGTTTGATAATATGCACATTTTTCAAGATATTCTGGTTCTAAGTTGAGTGAGACAATTCAGAGCACAATGGGGGTAATATATTTTACATATATTTAATGTGAGTTTTGGAAGAGTTTGATAAAATGCCAAGACTTTGGCTGTTTTTCTCAAAGAAACTCACAATAAAAGATAGAATGTAATTAGTAATTTTAAATTTTCTTCATTGTAATCTTCTATACTTTCCCATATTTCTATAATGAGCATTAATTAGTTTTATAGTTAGAAACATGGAACACCTTTATTATAAAAACAAGAAAATCAACATCACTATCAACAATATTGCCTCGGTAAGTTTCCATCCTGTTCCTTTATAAAAGTTGCAAAATAAAAAAGATCATTTCTTGCTTGTCTAAAATGCACACTGTGATTTCTAATATCTCCAGTCATTGGCAATTTCTTGCAAGTGACTTTGGGGATATAGTAGATAGATTGAAAGAAAAGATACCATTTCTTGGAGAGGAAACACTAGTCTAGAAATCAGGATAGGTTACAGTTCTTTACCTCTTCTTTATTTATTACACAGCCTAGAACAATTCCTTTACTATCTTAGCAGCTATTTTGTCAACAAAAGTTTGGCCTAATAAAATATCCCCCTTCTACCAGACAGGGTGAGAGAAAAGAAGTATAAATATTTTGTAAGCTCTAAGATGTCATATCCATGTGAGTTATTTTTAAGGGCAATTATTCATAGTCGTAAATACTGCTTAGAGACTCACTGTGAGGGGCGTTGGTCTAGAGATCTACTTGTACAATTGGCAAAGGGGCCCTTTTGAAATGTTGATGTATAGGAAGAGTTTATATACAAGCAACTGGAAATGGTCAAACTGTAATATCTATCCTTCCTCACATTTTACATCTGGAAAGGCAGCTTTCATCTTTCATAATAATAATGACATTTACATCTATAAATTCCCTTTCAAATGCCCACATCTCCCAACCAATTCGCTACCAGCAATTTATTTTTTGGACAGTTTTATTGAGATGCAAATAGTTTATTTGAGCACTCTGGAGTTGCTGTCTGAGGAATGCTATATGAGAGTATTAAATGCTATACTATATTTCTGATGTTTTTTAAAGATTTTCTTTTCTGCCTGAAATTTAATTTTCTTTTTAGCATTTTTTTCTCTCGCACTTATATTGATTTTATTTTGTAGCATTAAAGTGCTCAATGAAAAACCTTTTTGGAATGAACCTAGATAAGTATGTATCTCTATGTACATTTAAGTGCATTAATTTTTAGTTTAAGACTATTTATTATGTGTAATGATTAATTTGCTACCCAAATTCTAATTCCTGCTGAGTCAATAACCATTGTTCACAATTTTAACCACATTTTATTGATTTTTGAGCATTTAGGTCATTAGTAGCTCCATGAATGTTAGCCATAATTCACATTTAAGCTTACAATGTTCAAATTGTTTAAAAATAATTTATTTTGTTTCTAGCATAATTTGTTTTTAATGGAAATTCTCATTTGGGATCTTTTTTGTTTTAAAAGCAACCATGTCTTCTTTATGAGATAATTGTCTGAGTGTCCAATTATATTTTCTTAACAAGATTTTACTATCTGATTATATCTTATATAATCAATGGGCTATTCTGTGAAGTGATATTTATTTTCCCTACCCCCTGATTTATAGGGGTTTTACTATATATTCCTTCTACAGTATTATTAATATATTCTTCCCTTAAACACTTTTCACTGAGTATTGTGATATCCCATGCACGTATAGCTCACTAGATTGTAAACTCTGTGGGGAAAGGAACTTCTTTGCGTGTCGTGTTCACTACTGTATTCCTGCATTTAGCATAGTGCCTAACAAGTGACAGACTAGTTAATGTTTTGAATTAATTAATGAAGGAACCATAAACTACAAGAGAGCAAGGAACAGATGTGTTAAAAACTCTTTTGCTAAAACACTACTACACTAGCTTAAGAAGTACATCTATCAATAAATATTTCTAACAAAATTTCTGTAATCTAAGAAATCTACCATCCAAGTACTAACCAGGCCCGACCCTGCTTAGCTTCCGAGATCAGACGAGATCGGGCGCGTTCAGGGTGGTATGGCCGTAGACTAAGAAATCTCTAAGAGATACAGAATTCATATATTTAATATTTATCTTAGATAACAAGTGTAAGAGAAACAAAGAAAATGAAAATCTGCATAGACTGAAAAAAAAAAAAAGGAAAAAAGAAAGACATTCCAGGCAAGGACAAAGCAATAACACTTTTTAAAGGTAATGCAGGAATATTTATGTTTATGACTTCAAATTAACACTAACCAAAAAGTATTAGATTGCAAAAAATAGTGTTATTTTCTCTCCTTCCTGAATCCAGGTCCTTGAGAAGTCCCATTCCATGTCTATGCTGGGTTTGGCCATGTGAATTTCTTTGACCAATCACAAAACTGCTGCAATCAGAGGCTTGAAAAGCATAGAGCATTGAGGCTTGCCCTCTTTCATTGCTCTTAGGACATCTACTACTGCCATGTGGAGAAGCCAGGCTAGTTTTCTTGGCTGACAACCTGCCAACCATCAGATATTTATGAGACACCATCCTAGATCGGCCAGGCTCTAGCTAACAGTGAAATGCAGGTATCAACTGAGCCATCAAAAGCAGAACTGTTCAGCTAACAAAATCGTGAGCCAAATAAATGCTTGTTGTATTTAGCCCCTAAATATCGGGATGATTTGTAACATGGTAAAACCTAACTTTGTAGAAATTGGTACTTAGAAGTGGAGTGTACTAGAATTAAAATTTAAAATACAGTCATGTGTCACTTAATGATGGATATACATTATGAGAAATGCATCATTAGGCAATTTCATTGTTGTAAGAACATCATGGAGTATACTTATGCAAACCTAGATGGTATAGCCTACTACCCGTCTAGGCTATATTCCTATACAGTATATTATTGTACTAAATACTATAGGAAATTGTAATGCAGTGGTAAGTATTTGTGTATCTAAACAAAGAAAAAGTACAGTAAAAATATGGTATAAAAGATAAAAAATGGTACACCTGCACTTACCATGAATGGAGCTTTCAGGACTGGAACTTGCACTGGTGAGTGAGTGTGAAGGCCTAGGACATTACTGTACATTACTTTAGACTTTATAAGCACTGTACACTTAGGCTACACTATATTTATTAAACAATATTTCCCCCTCAATAAAAAAAAATTATCCTTAACTTACTGTAATTTTTTGCTTTATAAACTTTAGTTTTTTAACTTTTTAACTCCTTTGTGGTAACACTTAGCCTTAAAACACATTGTACAGCTGTATGAAAATACTTTTTTTTCTTTATATTCTTATTCTATTAGCTCTTTTCCATTTATTTTTTTGTTCACTTTTTAAACTTTTTTTGCTAAAAACAAAGACAAGAAGAAACATGTTAGCCTAGTGCTACACAAAGTCAAGATCGTCAATATCACTTCCTTCCTCCTACACATCTTGTCCCACTGGAAGGTCTTCAGGGTCAATAACACAGATGGATCTTTTCTCTCCTATGATAACAATGCCTTCTGGAATACCTCCTGAAAGACCTGCCTGTTTTACAGATACCTTTTTTTTAATAAGTAGAAGGAGTACACTTTAAACTAATGATAGAAAGTACAGTATAGTAATTACATAAACTAGTAGCATAGTTGGTTATTATCATTATCAAATATTATGTATGTTAAGTAATTATATGTTCTGTACTTTTATATGATTGGGAACACAGTAGGTTTGTTTATACCAGCATCACAACAAACACATGAGTGACACATTGTGGTACAATATTAAGACAGCTACAACATCACTAAGCAATAGGAATTTTTCAGCTCCATTATAATCTTATGGAACTACGGTTGTATATGTTGTCCATTGTTGATTGAAATGTCATTATACAGTACATGACTGTATGTGACATTTGCTTTTGGACTAGGATCCAAGTGGAAACTGTAAAAGAAACAAAGAAATAGTAAAATTTGGGGAAAATGTCAACTAACTGTTAACAGAAGTTAAAAAAGGAAACAGGAAAACTGCTTTAGCTGACTGGAACATGGGAAAACATTCACCTGCAGTAAGTTGGAGGAGAGACAATATGTCAAATGAACCTATGGACATTGACAAATTGGTTTATAGGCAGAATATTATAAGTGTCATTTTAATTCTTTTAGTTGCACATGATAGAGGAAGGAGAGAGAGAGAGGGAGAGAGAGAGAGAGAGAGAGAGGGAGGAGGTATCAGCCAAAGAAAGATGGTTTATTTTGCAAGTAGAATTCAGAGAGAATAGAGGGGGCAAGAACTTTCTGGGCTAGAAAATAAATATATTGCTCATCCTCAATTCTTCTATTTGTAAAATATTCTTAAAATAAAGCATGTTATGGCACCAGAAGAAAAGACATTATATATACGGGGACAACTATAAGAAAGATTGACAGCGGATTTCTCATCTTAAACAACGCAAGTTAGAAGACAGTGGAATAAAATCATTAAAGTACTGGAAGGAAAAAATTTATCAAACTAGAATTCTTTATCCACTAAAAATATATTTCAAAAACAATGGCAAAATAAAGACATTTTTAGATGTCAAACACTGAATAATAAATCTATTCTACAAGAAATATTGAAGAAAGTCATTCAAGCAGAAGAAAAATGCTATTAATAGAAGCCTGGTTCTATTAATTAAAGAATGAAGAGCAATTAAAGTAGTAACTACATGTATAAATAAATTTTTTTTCTTATTATTTAAATATAATTAAAAGATAAGCAACCACTTAAAGCAAAAATGGTAATTATTTGAGTTTATATTGTATGCAGAAATAAACAGTATGAAAACAACAGCACAGAAGGCAGAAGTGGAGGAGAAATGGGAGTATATTGTTATAAGATTTTTAACTATATGTAAAGAAATATAATAATGATAGACTGTGAAAAGTTAAATATGTTTACTATAAACCCTAAATCAACCATTAAAATAACACAATCAAACTTTATAATTAATGTGATGTTTAATTTAATATGCCAACTTGGCTAGGTTATGGTACCCACTTACTTGGTCATACACAATCTCTGCTGTTTCTCTGAAGGTATTTTTTCAATGAGACTAACATTTAAATCAGTAGACTTTGAATAAAGCAGATTGTCTTCTATAATGTGAGAGGGCTTCATCCAATCAGTTGAAGACCTTAAGAAATAGACTGACTTTCCTTGAGAGACAGGGAATTCTGCCAGAAAACTGCCTTTGGATATGAGTTAAAAGTATTGTTTGGGTGTCCAGCCCACCAGCATACTCTGCAGATACTCGACTTATACCCTACACAGTCATGTGAGCCAAATCTCAAAATGAATAAATTTATCAAGAACACACAATTCTCTTTAATAGTTATGGACCTAATAATATTGTTTCAAAATATATGAGATAAAATCTGACAAAATTACAAGGAGAAATGGACACATTTAAACTATAGTCATAAATTTCAACATACTTTTCTCAATGATTAATAGAAATTTAAAAAGAAATTCGGTAGGATATAGAACACTTGAACAACACAATCTATCAACTTGAACTAAATAATCCTTATGTTGGTAAGGATATGGATCATATAAAACTATCATGTACTACTAATGGGAATAAAACAGAGTATAAGTACTTCATAAAGTAGTTTGGCAATATCTTAAGAAGCTCTATGATCCAGACACTGAACTTGCATACATTTAACTAAGAGAAAGGACAGCATACATCTGTATGAAGTCCTGTATATGAATGTTCATAGTAGCATTATTTGTAATATCTTTAAGTTGAAAACAACCCAAATATTCCTCACCAGGTGAGTATATAAACAAATTATGGCATACGCCTACAATGAAAGAGCACTCAGCAAACAAAGAAATGAACTATTGATACACAAAACAACATGAATGAATTTAAAAAAGATTTAGGCTGAGTGAAAAATTCAGATTCTAACTTTATAAAATTTTAGGAAATGCAAGTTAGTCCATACTGACAGAATGTAGATCAATGGTTGCTTAGGAATGGGACTGGCAAAGAGGGGCACCAGGGAAGAATTACAAACATGAAGAAATTCTTGAGTGACAGATATTTCATTATCTTGATTGTATTGATGATTTTATGAATGGATATGTAGATACATCGAAACATTCAAATTATACACTTTAAAGATGTGTAGCTTACTGTATGACAATTATTAATATAGCTCAGTAAAATTAATAAAATCACATACTGCATAATTACATTTATTTATTTATTTTTTATTTCCTTTTAAATTTTTTTAGAGACAGGGTCTCGCTATGTTGCCCAGGCTGGTGTTGAACTCCTAACCTCAAGTGATGCTCCCCCCTCAGCCTCCTGAGTAGTTGAAATCATAGGCATGAGCCACTGTGCCCATCTTATAATTATATTTATATAAAAATATACATAGGCAACAGTAAACTGTATTGATTATGGATGCATACCTGGGTGTTGAACTGTAAATCAAAACAAAGAAGAGATCACTTTGAAAGTTAGGACATTAAATAACTCTCAGATGGATGGAATAATGTATCATTGAGAATAACTTCTGGATTCTGATAAAGTTCTATTTCTTGATCTTTATGTGGGTTATATGGTATTTGTCTGACAAAAATTCTTTAAGCTGCACATGTATCCATGTTGTACTGGCATATACATTGGGAAAGTATGGCTTAGCTCATTCAGAGCAACATTGTGAATGTCATATGCTAGTCTTTACGTGATCTAACAACACACAACACTGCTCTGCACATTTTCTCAGTGGGACATCTGATTTTCATTTCCTCAAAATGTCCTTTAAAAAACTTGAGAAAAAGGTGTTAACAATTCTCTCACAAAAGATTAAAACTAGATTTGGTTAATGTAGATCCTCAGAAAAGTAAAAACTTGGTAATAATTACTTGAAAATCCCTTTCTGATATCTCAACCTTTTGGATGGGATTTTGACAGTACTTTCCAGCTTAAAATAAACCAGATTGAGCATTAGTTTATCCAGTTAGTTGATTGTGATGAGTTGGGGAAAAGAGGATGATAAAAGAAGAAATATTTCCCCCATAACTTGTAATACATACATGCTGAATAGAAAGTGAGACTGTCTGAATTATTTTTGTGATCACCTATTGAATCATCAAGAGAAGAGACATCTTGTTTACGGGAAGACAGAACAGAAGAAAGATCTTACTAGTTATGTGATCCTGGACAGATGACTTTATTGTATCTTCTGTGAAATGGGTTATCAGTAACTACTCATAATGTGGCTGTAAAAATTCAAGTGGATACAAATCTGTAAAAATATATTTGAAGCCCTTAGCACTAAATAACATAACAATTCTTAAGATTTTTTTCATTAATATCAGTAACTATGTCCTAGTTTTCATTTTTAATTTTTTTTTGTTTGCTGATTTTCCATTATTATTCTCAGCACTGCATTCTTCCTCTGAGGCACAGCTTTAGTATTCTTGACCCAGTGACTCAAGTCAGCATGTCTACTTTCTTAAATTTGAAGTTCCTGTAAAGGTTTCATCTTGATTCTCTTTTGGGTGGTTCTTAACCAAGCATGCCAGTTTCAGAATACGTGCCAATTAATAGTTACATTGTTATCTGCCCTCTTTCAAATAGCATATTCTATAACTTTGACATTTTTTAGAAAATCTAAATACTACTGCTAGTATAAAAGTTCAATGATATAGTATTAACAAAACACTTGTCACAGTGCTTGTGCATTGCAAGAGTCCAACAAATACTAGCTTTTTTTCATTGTTACCTATGTCCGTTGCTGAAGTTCTTGTTTTTATTTTTCACAAGATGATTCACACACAGAGAGTTCCAACATTACAGCAGAAAATTGTATCAGACTTCTAACTAATGTTTTATAAATAAATAATGACATTGTAAACATATGCACACACATATGCATGATTTATTCTTTAAATTACCTTCACACATGCATTATTAAAATTCATAATGTTGGCATAATATTAGCATCTACATCATTGAGTTGTGAGAATTAAATGAGTACATACATGCAAAGAGTTGAGAATAAAGACTGAGAATATGTGTCTGGTGTTTTTCTTCTTTGATCCTAAGGATTATTTCTCTAGAGATAAAATTTATCATCTTACTGTTAAGAATGTATTTTTTCATTCACATTAATAAAAATCTGATCTGGTATATATTTGTTAACTTAATATTCACTCTGTCTCTTAAATATTCTGAATCTTGAAGTAGTCAAGCACTTTTCTAATGTTACCCAGCTGGAAGGAGCCAGACCTGGTTCTTAAACCAAATATTTTGGGAAATAATACTTCACAGGAATGCTGGGTGATTTAATGAAGTAGTATGTGTGATGTGTTGGCCTCTTGGGCTGAATACTGGGTGCTAAGGGAACACATATGAGGCTGATCCTGCCTAACTTTTCACCTTGTATAATGATAACTTCATGTAAAACTTATCATCCATATTTGTGTTTAAAAGCAGACAAAGCATTTCTATTGCTTTCTTTTACCACTTCCTTGAACTAAAATAAACACTTCTGTGTTGAAGTCTTTAAGTTGCAGAGTAAGCAAAAAAGATGGAAATAAAAACTTCAAAAGTTTTGGGCTCCAAATAAAAATTCTTTCAAATGAATATAATGAAACAAATACAATGAATAGGGATAGATGGAAGTAATCCAGATTCCATCTTAAGTTGGTTACCTGAATACTAAACTTTTTCAATATACAGTTATTATAATAATTTCTGTGTTCAAAGAACCCAGTGTTTGTGCAAATGCAAAATTCTAAAATAAACAACAGTTCTATATTTTCCATTTCTCTGGAGTAAGTCATGAAATGATCTCTATTGTTCGAATATAGAACATACGAAGACAGGCCCCTCCAGCCCTAACTGGCTCTGCGTTGTGTAATAGTATTTCCCTTTGCCAACTTTTACAATGAATATAAAAGTTCAATTTCAGTGCTACAAGCTAGAAAGTTCTCAAGTGTCACCAAATTTGTCTAAGGGGATATTTTCTGGTTTTCTTCTATATTTGTATTCTACTCATTTAGTGGAGGGAGGTAATAGGATTTTTCCAGCTGCTATAGAAGCTTTTTTGTAAGTACACAGATGCAAGGTCAGAAAATATATTTTAAAATTATAAAGGAGAAAAAGAATAATCTATTGGTTTTGAACTCTAGGATCTTTCAACATAATTATCAGGTATGCCTGAGAATATCAAATTGGGACTTCAGAGAGGGCACTATATTGTCACACCCTGAAGTCCACACTGCACCAGGGTCTTCCATGGTGTGGTAGAAAATGGAAGATAGGATAGTCCCCAAGATTTCCCGTCATCTGATGTATATGCCCTGCATAATCCCTTGGAATGTGAATTTGATAAACTTTACTCTGTGATTAAGAAATGTTGTGTGGTACAGTTGACCTTAAGAATTTATTTGGGTGGGCCTGACCTAATCACATGAGCCCTTTAGAAATAGAACATTTTCTCTAACTGATGGCAGAAGACAAAGCCAGAAATGGGAAGCAGGAAAAGAATCTGATCACCATTGCTGGCTTAAGGATGGAGGGGCTGGATGGCAAGAACGTGTACAGTGTTCCTGAAACTAAGAGTGTTCCCTGGCTGTAAGTCAACAGGGAAATAGGAAACTCAGTTATACAGCCACAGGACACTAAAATCTGCCAAGAAGAATGATCTCAGAAGTGGACTTTCCCTAACAGCCTCCAGAAAAGAACCCAGCCTTGACCATACATGGATTTAGGCTTTGTGATTCCCCTGGGAAAGAACCCAGCCATGTCATGCTAGACTTGATGTACACAACTGTCAATTAGTAAATGGATATTGTTTTTAGCCCCTGAATTGGTGATAATTTGTTATATAGGAAGAGAGAACTAATACATATGACTTGGATCCTACCCAAAGTGTTTTGTTTATTATTTCATTAATTCATTGGTTCATTTCTCCATTAATTTCTGAATGCATTCATTAAGGGCCTACTATGTGCCTGGCTCTAATAGTCATCAGGAGTTTTTAATATGTAACTCAATTTTATGACCTCCATCTTGATGATTATGTCATCAGGATACTGGAATATAATGCCATTCACGCTCTCTAAACATTATCAAATACAGATCATGGAGACATTTTGAAAGATGGGAAAACTTAATACAAGTCAATATGTAATATTGTGGCTCATTTAGAAAGCTTGGTGGGACTTGTGGAAAAGCTGTAGTTGTTGCCCATATCTGAAGATGAAGGCAGTAGAGGACAGTGTTTTCATTTAATTATTTTGGTTATCTCACAGGCTTATTGAAATTTCCTTGGAGTGACATCAGTAAGATGGCCAACTAGAAGCTGCTAAACACACACACACACACTGAAGAATATGTATAATATGGTTCTTTGCCTTCTAAAATCAACACACACATTTATAATCTTGGGGTATCTTTACCTAATATCTTGGTATTTTCATTTATCTTCTCCTTCTCCAAATCTTCTTCTTCTCTACTAGCCCTTTCCACACTGTTTATCAAATACTTCTTGCCCTCAGGAAGGCAGCTTTTGTTATCATGTCTTTCTCTATTTTTAGTGTATTAATTAGAACCCATTGGTGTCAAAAACTTACCTTAGTATAACTTAGAAAATGGGAGAATTTATTGATTTATGGTTTATGAAATAAAGTAATTACAAAAATGGTAGGTTTACGGCTGGGTGTCAGGAACAACTGGATCAAAAAATGTAAAAATCATCTATAATGGGAACCTCATCTGTACCTTCTCTGATATTTGGCTTCATTCTCTCTCATTCCAGACTGGCTTCCCCCATGTGGTGGCAAGATGGCTGACACAGTTCCAGAGATCATAAATTGACAGTTTATACCAATAGCAGAGCAGATTCTAGATCCTGGGTCCAAAATTTCCCAAGAAGGGCTCTGATTGGTCTGCAACCAACATGCTTCTGGGCAATGAGTAGAGGTGGGTCAGATAAGAACCATGGAGCTCCTGCTGGAGACATGTGAATGGAGAATGGTGGGCAATAGGCAGTTCTCGGAGGCCGGGAAAGTACTGAGCAGAAAATACCATCTATGCCTCCACATATTAAAGTTGCCTCTTTCTTTTGATAGTCTCCTTCCTTTAACCTAGTTTTGCCTAGTTTGATAACTGTTCAAACACATCATTCGTCATCTCCTCAGCAATAATTTTTTTTCTTTCCTTTTTCCTATATGGGATTTATGGTTGGGGTTGAGTATTTGAACATAGCAATATCTGTCCTTATTTATGAAAAATTATTTGAAACTTTCTGCAACACTAAACAGAGAAGAATTGATTTATAAAACATCTGGCTTACTGGAGAAATATTTCCTCTGGTTTCTTTCCCAATAAATGTCATTTTTGCTAACTCTTGATGAGACCACAAACCGACCCTTGTAAGGCATAGACAAGCCCTATAAACCTGTCTTTGATTCTTCTTATTTGATTAAAGTCTTCCTATTGCTTAAACCTTTCTTTCCTCAGAGTTGTAAAAAACATTTGGGCTGAATGGGTTTGTGTTTTGCCTCCTTTCCCGATTCAATAATGCTTTTTTAAGGTTGGCTGGTTGCTCAAAAGATTATTTTTTTCTTGAAGTCATGTAAATAGACTAGCATATGTTTTAATGTTGACTATGTGAATCAATTTTTCCTAAGGCATAGTATGCTCTTTCAATAGATAGATTTAAAACATCTGCTATCTCAAGACTGTTTTCCTGAATTACGTCTTTACATACTAATTATGTTCCATTATTTTTCTCTTCTTTTCTGGGGCTTGCTTTAATGTATTATTTGTCCTATATTTTTATCATTTTCTCTCTCTAATATCTTTTTAAGAACAAGTTTTTCATTGTCATTTTATTTTGTTCACTCTTCTTTTTGAAGTCCTCCGTGCTCCTTACCATGTGGTCAGTAATAGTTTTCTTTCCTTATGTGTCTTCTAATTTTGCCTTTATTTTTTGTGACAGTTCTGTTTCTTTCATTTGTTTCCTGGGAGCTGCCACAACAGAGTGCTATAGACTGTGCAGCTTTGAATAACAGAAATCTATAGTCTCATAATTTTTCAGGCCAGAATTCCAAAATCAACGTGTCGGCAGGGCCATGTTCTCCCTGAAGGCTCTAGGGAGAAATCTGTTCCAGGCTTCTCTCTTAGCTTCTGGTAGCTTCAGGCATTCCTTTTGCCTGCGTCTCTTCACATGGAGTTCTCCCTGTGTGTCTGTCTCTGTGTCCAGATTTTCCATTTTTACAAGGGTTCTGGTCATGTTAGATTAGGGGCCTATGGTACTCCAGTATAACCTCATCATAACTAATTACATCTGCAATGACCCTATTTCCAAATAAGGTCAAATTCTGAGGCACTTGGGATTTAGGACTTCAACACAGGAATTTGGGAAGGGACATAATTTAACCCATAGCAATGATAAATATGGATCAATATTAAAAATATAACATTAAGCAAAAAAGTACAAGTCACATAAGAATATACACAGTATGATTCTATTTACATGGAGTTAAAAAATATACAAAACTAAACGTATATTATTTAGGGTTTATACATATGTTTTAAAACTATAAAAAAATGAAGAATATAATAATCGCAGAAACTAGCACTGCATTCTAGCCCAGGCAACAGAGCGAGACTCTGTCTTAAAAAGAAAAAAAAAAGACATCTGCACTTGAATATTTATGGCAGCACAATTCACAATTGCAAAGATGTGGAAACAACCCAAGTGCCCATCAATACATGAGTGGATTAATAAAATGTGGTATATGTATACCATGAAATACTACTCAACTATAAAAAACAATGGTGAACTAGCACCTCTTATATTATCCTGGATGGAGCTTGAGCCCATCGTTTGAAGTGAGCTATCAAAGAATGGAAAAACAAGCACCACATTTACTCATCATAAAATTGGTACTAACTGATCAACACTAAGGTGCTCACAAGGTAGTAATATTCACTGGGTGCCGGTCAGATGGGTGGGAGTTGGGTAAACTCACAACTAATGGATGCAGAGTATACTGTATGGGGGAAGGGCACGCTTGTAGCCCTGGCTTGGGTGAGACAAAGGCATTATATGTAAACAAAATGTTTGTATGCCCATGATACTCTGAAATTTAAAAAAAAGAAAATTATTTATATGTTCAGTAAATAATTAACTAACTTGATTTTGTTTATGTATTAGATCCCACATCTCTCTATTTTAAGCAGAGAAAGGACACCATATACTCTCCTTTGTGAATATAGTTTTGAAGAATTATTAGAATTATTTTATTCAAAATATCTGTGAGTGTTAACTTTACTTCCATTCTAAGCCTTCATTTCTTCTCATTTTCACATTTTCCCCCTCATTCATCTGTGGGGCTTCTGTCTCTTGTACTGACTTCTTTAGCTTTGTTAGTAGTTAGGACACCTTTTCGTACCTACAAACACAATTATCTGCCTTATCAGTTTTAATATATGGCAAATATTCCTCCTCTTACCTTCTCTACCTCAGTGACTGTGTGTTACAGAGTCAGATGTGAGGACTGAGGACTCGGCTCTGGATCCTTCTCCTCTGTTCATCACCCCCTTTTTCACTCACTTGGCACTCAAACCTGTTTTTGTTTTTTTCTGTCTTTGTCACCATTGCTCTCACCCAATGGTTCTCCAAGTGTGGTCCCTGAACCAGCAGTTTACATGACCTCTGGGACTTGTGAGAAATGCACATTTGGGGCCTCACCCCAGACTAATGTATCATAACCTCTGGAGGTGGGGCTTGATCTGTTGCCGTGACCATGTTTTATGTTTAATACCTAAAAATTAGTTTAAACCTTAAAACACATTTTTCCTAGGGTATGTAGATGTGTATGTAATGAGGAAACAGGGTGATACGGGGTAAGAAATTATTCAAAAAGAACAAAATCAAGGCTTGAAATAAATAACTGAGGTATGAAGATAAAATACATATCTTAACAACTATTCCAGTTTTTCTCAACTTTGAGAGATGTATGGAAGCCTTTTAAAGGTACAGTTTTATCTGGATTCCTTTCTTCCTGTTTTCAAATATTTTTATTATTCCTTACTTAAGTATGTATAAATGAACAAGGTAGATGGTGAAAGTTGCATGATCTTTTCTAAGAAGTATGTGTGTGTGTGTGTGTATATATGTATATATACACACACACACACACACACATATATATATATACGTATAATTAGTTAATCTTAAGTAACTTACATGTGTACATCTAGGTAGTAAGTAGCAGAATTAGGGTTTGAACCAAGGGGCACAGTTATGGAGTCTGTAATGCTTTTACATAGGTATAAGACCAAATCAAACTAGTAAACTAAACATAATTACAGAGCCAATTGATATCCAATTAATAACATTCATTCAATATGATAAATACTGCTGTTTTGCTGGGAGAAAATTGCCCCTCACAATGTGAATAGTAACAGATTTGATTCGCAATGCAAATATAGAAGAGAATTCCACCCCACCTGGGACAAACCCACATCCTTCTGAGTTTTCATGGTTCTGCCATCACAGTGGACTGTGTGCTGAGTTAATTCTCTCACCGCTTTTTGAACAACTGTGAAACCTTCATTTGTAGAGTTGCCTTTATGACATTGGCCTTCACTTAGATGTCACAAGTATGTCATCTATAGCTAACGTTAGCTTTCTTTATTTTCTCATTAGCTCATGTCAGTACAAACAGAACAACTTGACACCAACACAAACGTTCCTACAAAGACAAGTGTGAAGACCTTGTGATCACACAGAAGTTTTCAGAAAGAGGTCATCCAGTGATCCTACCACAGGGGCTGGCAAATTGCAGCCTTGGGTCAAGTCCAGTGTACCTCTATTTTTGTACAACCCATGAATTAAGAGTGGTTTTTACAATTTTAAATGTTGAAAAAAAAAAAAAGAATATGCAACAGGGACATGTGTGGTTCACAAAGTCTAAAATGCTTAGTTTTGGCCCTTTTATAGGAAAAGTTTCTGATCCCTGTCCTAGAATATCCTTATATCTTTTTTTAAAAAAAGATTATAATGAAATGAAAGCGCAATCTTTTAGAAAGCTTCAGGACGCTTGGGAATACTTTTTCATAAAGCAGTGAGGAAAACACATTTTTATCTGATGGAAAAATGTGCTCAGTTACTCATTGCCCAATATTTGTGAGATAAAAGCACAAACAGACCATTGCATGGGAGTAGTGCAACCATTCTTGGTACTAAAACCAGACAGAAATTACTCTCAGGATAGTTGTAAAGAGGACACTATAGAAGATAATGATGTGCTCACTGGCATGCCTACAGTACATGTAACTGATGACAACAAGCCAAAATGCAATTCAGTAAAGGCAATTTTTGGAGAACCTTAGAATATACATCAGGCATTTGGCTTGATCTGGTTTCATGCAAGGCTAGATTGTAGACCCTGGAAGTATGGAGAGACTGAATGCCTGTAGGGCAAATCTGCCTTTTTCCTTTCTTTTGGGAAAACTGTTGAGCATATGAGTAAATACCTTGCTGCACAACTAAAGGCCAGTGTTTCTGTGTTGACCGCTGACTTCATACCCATTTTCTGTTATCACTACGGAAGACACAACATGCAACTGACAATGCAGAGTTCTGGGGCTAAGATCAAAGGTATGAATAAAGTCACTTTATGATGCCATGAAGGCAACAGATCCACGATTTGAGACAGCTCTTCTGTTCTCATAATGCAAAAATGACAGAGGACACATCATAGATCACAACCTAGCAATGACATTCATGTCAGTGTGTGCCTAGATGAAATCTCTGCTGTGATTTAGTTAGAGGCCATGATATGTAGCTCTTTGAAGAGAATGATCAGTACATTCATTAATCTTTGTGCTTTAAAAGAACGTAATTATTTGCATTTATTTATTTATAAACAGTAATTTACATTTTTTTAATAACTGTCAAGAGTTGTCTGACTTGGGACACTTTATGCTAATTTGGTTGATATAAGTAGATGGGAGTGCCCAAAGCCTAAGTGCTCCTCTTATAAGTGTCCTGAGAAACCCACTCTTGCTGTTTGTTAAAGGAGTAGCAGTTACATATGCTGGATGGATTGAGGATTTTCCCATTATTGATTAAAGGTCCATTATACTCTAGGGTCTATCAGGTCCTCATCAATTACTTAAAGTGAACTAATTAAGAGAGAATCACCATTTGGAGCTACTCAACCCCATCTTCACCTCTGCATGCAAAACTTTTTCTGA
The DNA here is from genome assembly GCA_028533085.1 of Varecia variegata. Lineage (NCBI taxonomy): Eukaryota > Metazoa > Chordata > Mammalia > Primates > Lemuridae > Varecia > Varecia variegata. The sequence continues at coordinate 81,237,168 of CM052437.1, forward strand.
AAGCTCTGTTCAGCTTAGATTTTTTAATCAGCTGTCAATAATTGATCTACTATAACTGTGTACTTAACTTGTCTCTTACTCTCAGTAAAATTGATGTG
>CM052437.1:81243459-81297679 GCA_028533085.1 Varecia variegata
GTTCGAGACTAGCCTGAGCAAGAGCGAGACCCCGTCTCTACTAAAAATAGAAAGAAATTATATAGACAGCTAAAAATATATAGAGAAAAATTAGCCGGGCATGGTGGCGCATGTCTGTAGTCCCAGCTACTTGGGAGGCTGAGGCAGAAGGATCGCTTGAGCCCAGGAGTTTGCTGGTTGCTGTTTGAGGTTGCTGTGAGCTAGGCTGATGGTTTGAGGTTGCTGTGAGCTAGGCTGATGGCATGGCACTCTAGCCCGGGCAACAGAGTGAGACTCTGTCTAAAAAAACAAACAAACAAAAAAAAAAAAACCCTAATGTCCAATGTGCTAGTATTAAGAGGTGGGGCCTTTTGGGTAGTGATTTAGTAGTGAGTGCTTCACCCTCATGAATGGAATCAGTGCTCTTATAAAAGAGGTTGAAGGAGCTCCCTAGGCCCTTTGCCCTTCTGTTTCTTCCACCATGTGAGGACACAGGGTTTGTCTCCTCTGGAGGATGCAGCAACAAGGCGCCATCTTGGAAGCAGAGAGCAGCCCCCACCAGGCAACAAATCTGCCAGTGTTCTGATCTTGGACTTCCCAGACTCCAGAACTGTGAGAAACAAATTTCAATTATTTACAAAATACCCAGTCTAAGGTATTTTGTCATAGCAGCAGGAACATGTCAGATACTTTGTCCTCTATGAGTAGAGCAAAGAATACGAGGCACAGAGTGTCAGAGAATGAGAATGGGAATGCAGGAAAAGGCCAAATCCTGAAGGGCCTTGACTGTCATGCCAAGGAATTTAAATTTTATTTAAATGAAAGAATAGGAAGCCATTGAAAAATTTAAGCAGAGCTGGTATTAATAATAGATTTGCTATTTATGAACATAATGTTATGAACTGAATGTTTATGTCCTTCCAAAATTTATATGTTGAAATCCTAATCCCCAATGTGATAGTATTTGGAAGTGGGACCTTTCAGAGGTCTTGAGGGTGAAACCCTCATGAACAGGATTAGTGCCTACATAAAAAGACACAGAGAGCTTGCTTCCTCTCTCTCTGCTCTCCACCATGTGAGGATTTAAGGAGAAGCAAACAATCTGGAGGTTAGTGACATATGACATATGAACCAGGAAGTAGGCTCTCAGGAGATACTAGATCTGTTGACATTTTGATCTCAAAGTTCCCTTCCTCTAGAACTGCCAGGAATGCATTTCTGTTGTTTAACCACCCTATCTATGGTATTCTTTTATAGCATTTAAAGCTGACAAAAACCAGATCACTTTGACAAAGTGTAGTGGATGCACTAATGACAATGAGACTATAAATAGAGAAGCTAACTATGATATTGCAATAACCACAGCCTTGAAATTGAGTAGAGAGAGTAGAAATGGAAAGCAGGTGATAAATCTGAGAGTGCAGGTAGCATGGGATAATGGTTAAGAAGAGCATAACTTCTGGGCTGACTGCTTAAGCCTGAATTGTAGCACTGCCACTTCCTACTTGTGTGTTCCTGGGGAATACCATTAATCTCTGTGTTTGAATTTCCTCGTCTGTAAAATTGATAATAATGGTATCTATCCCATGGTGGTGTTGTGCATATTAATATAAGGAAATTTTACACTATGGTTGAACATTATTATACAGTTAAGCACTTTAGATAAAGTGCCCAAAGGGCTAGCACAAAGATGGTGTCATGCCAAGAGACATTTGTAAACTGCAAGAAAGTGTTATGCAAGAGACATTTGTTTATATATATAAACAATCTTTATGTACCTTTTGCTGACTCTCACAATTGGCAAAATTAATTGCTTCTTCCGTTGTAAAACTGCATCCTAAAGTAAATTTAATTTGCTTAAAATGACATTTAGATCAAGAAAGTACAAAAATTAGCATGGTTTAGAATTGCAAATTTGTATATGAAGTGAAAATGTGATTCTTCAGTATTTATGGCTTTTGTGTTCCTTTTGAGATCATGTGGTTGCATGGTATAATTACTTTGGAGACAGAATGTTCCAGAATAGGTAGCATTGAAGGATTGTCATGTGTCACTCACTTCTCATAATTGCTTTTTCCTTATTACTACCTAATACGTAAACAAAACATATGTCACCACAGATAGATCAGTTCTCAAGAACTACTAATACACAATTAAATGTATCTTTACCCTAAACATGGTTACACTGTCTGTTTAAAATGATTGACTTTTGGATTCCATTTGCTCTGGGGATTTTAGCTTGTTTTAAAGCAAAACATAAGAATATGAACTGAAGAGTATTTTATTTCTGACAGTATGTTGGACCCAAACTTTCACTAGTATTTCCTCTCATTCCTTAGTGGTTTACCAGGGTAAACTTCAGAAGCAGACAGTGTGTCTTGGCTCAAGGACGTAAGAAATTTAGTCTCATTGACAGCAAATAGAGTTAGTAAAAAATTAATTTCAATATAGAAATGACCTGGTCAATTTTTACATCTTACTTGTAAGATCCGGTAGTGAGATGAAGAATAGATTGATTAGGGAATAGATGTATGGACTGATAAAACATTCCTGACTACTTCACAGGAGAGATGATATAGGCGTGAGCTATGAATGTAGGACTTGGCTTAAGAAGAAGAGAAAGATTTGAGAAAGTGTTAGAAAAAAGTCTGACAGAACTTGATGGCTGATTGGATATGGATCACTAGGGAAAGAAAGGAGTCAAAGACAATCCCAAATTTCTCTGTATAGATGATCATGACCCTCAACTAATCGAGAGTGTAGAAGAAAATGTAGTTTTGGTGTACGGAAAATAGGATGTCTAGTTTTGGACATACTGAATTTCAAAGGTCTGTGCCAGAGCTCGGCAGACATGACTAGCAGATGATGGGATGCACGGCTTGAGTGAGAGATGAGGGCTAGAAATATTACCTTGGGATTTACTAGAATAGGTGGGAAATGATGAGTTTGCTCTTCTTGGGAGAATGAAAATTGAAGAGAACAATTGATCAAGGACAGAACCCTAAGGAACAGAAATGCTTACAGAATGTGTGTAGGAAAAAAATAAAAAAACCTTGAAAATGAAAGCATTCTCAAGTAGAGAGGCAGAAAGGACACCAGAGAAATCAAAGGAGTAGACAATAGATGTGGGGCAGGGAGTATCTATTTTATGCTTTGAAATCTCCAATTAGGTAAATACTAAAAAGCTTCTATTACATTTTTAAATAAGAGGCTTTTATAAAACATCTTATTCAGAGTAGTTTCAGTGGAGTGTTAGGGATAGAAAGTATATTATTGTAGAGAGCTGAGAAACTAATCCTAGGTAAAGATGCAGAGCTAGTGAGGGTAAACCACACTTCCAGAAAGATTTGTTGAGCAGAGGAGAAGTGGAATACTATGGTAGAGTATAATTTAGGAAACTCTGGGCTAAGCTTTAGGACCAGGACAGACCCGTGCCTATTTATAGGCTGAGAGTAGGAGCCTACAGAAAATGAACAGTTTGGGATACACAAGAGAGCATGATGACTGAAGAAAAGTGTCCAGAAATGAAGAACATCACAGGACTCAGATGCAACAATTAACTTTGACTAGGAAGAAAATTCTTTTTTATTAAAGTCTAGAGGAAAAGAGCAAAAGAAATAACAGATACCACCACTGACAGAATTTTTAGCAAAGTAGCAGAAATTTGTGGGTTATGACACTAGATGGCATCAATGTTCTCACTGAAGCAGGAAACAAGGTTTTTCTAACAGTGAGGGGGACAGATTTTTTAATAGAGGGGCTGAAAAGAAGTGTGGGTTTTGAATAGAGTCCGTGCTAAACAATCTCCAAAGATGGCAGCCATCAAGTACGTCTCTCCCTGGGAGCACCCTGCTCCGCTTCACACAGCAAGAGGTGGAATCTATTTCCTCTGCCCTTGAAGCTGGGCAGAACTCTGAGTTGCTCTGGTCAACAGAATTCAGTAGAAATGATATTATGCCAGTCCCAGGCCTAACCTTACAAGCACTGGTGGATTTCCATTTCTCTCTTAGAAGCCAACTACCATGTAAGAAGTTCAACTCTTCTGAGATCACCATGCCATGAGAAAAACCCAAGCTAGCTATATTAGTTTGCTGAGGGTTGTCATAACAAAATACCACAGACTGGGTGGCTTAAACAGCATAAATTAATTTTCTTATAGTTCTAAAAGCTGGAAGTCTGAGATCAAGGTGCTGGCAGGGTTGGTTTCCTCTGATGCCTCTCTCCTTGGCTTACAGATGACCGTCTTCTCACTACCTCCTCACGTGGTCATCCCTCTGTGCACGCACATACCTGGTATGTCTTTTCTTATAAGGACACAGGTCATAATGGATTACAGTCCCATCCTGATGGCCTCATTTTAACTTAAACACCTCTTTAAAACTTTTTCTTCAAATATGGCTACTTTCTGAGGTACTGAGTGTTGGGATTTCACCATACGAATTTTGGTGAGAAACAATTCAGCACAAAACTCCAGCCATGTGCAGAGAGCATGAGAAAGATATTCTTAAGCAGATCCCAGCTGTTCCAGCCATCTCAGCTGAAGAATTGGTTTGTGAGTGAAGAAGCCACCTCGGAGATTCTCACTCCCCCAGACATCACAAGCAGGAGAAAAACCTCCCAGCCAAGACCTGTCCAATTTGCAGAAAGATGAGACTCTACAATATGAATCCAGAGCACCTGGATCCTAATCTCTATGCTTTCCTGCTGTTTTAACTCGCTAAATTTGGGCATAGAGTATGCAGTGATAGCTAACTGAAACGAGTGCTGAAGCTCACAGGAGCTAAGTTGAAGTCATAGGACAGACAGGCAATGTGGAGATCCATAAGCCGTTATTCAGAGCTTTATATTTTCACAGATAGTGTCACCTTTCACATAAGGCTGTTAGTGTACTTAGAGCACAGCTGTACCTGTTTCATGCTGCAGGCATGTCTTTCCATCTGGAATTCACAAAACAAAATAAAACATCCTCCCCCCAAAAACAATAAAGAACACATCTACATCTTTTGATGGAATGAAATATGACATGTAAAATGACTCAAGAGAAATACCTAGCTAGTGAGAATGTGCTACTATATGCTAGAATAATAAAATAACCTGCTAATATCATTGGCTTCTGATACAATTGTGATACATAACATTTAGGCCAAGCGCCCACCATAGATACTGATTTTTCTCTGATTTTATCTTGTATAATTTGGGAAATGGAAGGAATTGGAAACTGCAATTTCCCCATGCCTTCATAATAGATTCTGCACATTCTTTGGTAAGTTCATGAATCTAAAACTTTGCAAATCTATAGAAAGTCAAATGTTGCCACTGCAAGGAATTCTGTGAGAAGATCCATATTCTTTTTTTATATATATTTATATTTTTATTTCAGCTTATTATGGGGGTACAAAAGTTCTGTTTATATTTATTGCCCATGTCCCCTCCATCCCCCTGAGTCTGAGCTTCAAGGAAGATCCATATTCTTGTAGGGAGAATAATATGAAGTCACGTAGGGAAGCCTGATAGTCAAATACAATAGGGACCACCTACACCAAGGGTAGTTGACGCTGTCCTTTCCACTCCCTCCTCGCTTTCTAATTGGAACTCCAACACATTCTCCAAAGCTGAGTCACCCAGTCTCTCTTTTATCCCCTCTTTTTTTCTGAGCAAAGTGTGTTCCAGGTTCCTCTATTCCACTCTGTATTTTCTTATGCACACTGTTCATTGAATTTTCATACTCACACACAAATTCACATCCCCACTGCCAGCCCCACATACACAAATGATTTTTGATGTAGGAATGCTGGGCTCAAGGAGTAAAGAAACATAAATAAGCACCTGGAAGAAGAGAGTGCTGAGAAATAGGAGAAACAGATTTTTCACATGTTCAAACTCGGTAGAAAGGAGAAAATACCCTAAAGAAAATGTCAGAAACCTCCCTTACAGCCTCTTTTGTTACTGCCTCTGGCATTTCACTATGGGATGTGGATTGTGCTGGTGATGGCATAGGTATAGTAAAGACAAATTAATATGGGATTGGAGAAGATATTCTAAAAATGGGCAGAGGTTCATCGTTAAAACTTTGTGAAATTTGTCTTCTCTAAGTGTATCATGGGAGCCCAGTCTTTCTCTGTGGGGCCAGTGGCACAAATTCCAAGAGAGACAAGCTAATCTCTTCCTTCTTTGCTTTCAGGCAACAAAAATAAGAGAAAGGGGTCTGGCCCTTGTACTATTTTTGCTATATTTTTATTTTAACTGGTGTTATATTTCTCCAGTTCATTTTTGTTATTACCATGGTTACTGCTATTGTTTATCATCCTCAATAATCACTAGCTTGAACCGCTGCTATAAGTTTCAAGCTGATCTAATACCTCTAGTCTCATTCCTCTCACTCTGCTCTGTCAGAGTGATATTTCTAAAACATCAATCTGACCATATCAACAACATATGGTGATCTCATCCACTCTCATAGAGATAAATCTGGTCTAGATATTGATGTCACCAGTATTTAATTCCCAGCCTAAACTTTTCCGTTGAACTCTAGACATATATATGCCACTACCTACTTCACAACTCTTCTTGGATGTCTAAAAGGCACCCTAGGTCCCCAGACAAGATGACGCTCCCGATCTTGCTCTCCAAATGTGGTCCTCCTTCCATCCTCCTTCCGGATTTCAGAATGTCAATCCATTCTTCTGATTGCTTAGACAAAAAGGTCTGAATCATCTCTGAATAGGAACTGAGCTACAAAGAGACTAAATGACATCTTAAAGTTCACGTGTAAGTAGCGGAATCAGGATGTAAACTCAGGTAATCTAACTCCAGTCTGGCTCTTTACCCTGATGTTAGGCTGCTTCCCTACCTTGTAAACTCCTTTGCATGTAATCTGGAGCTTCAAGTGGCACCTGTGTGACAAATATCTGCTAACCTCATGCCAGGCTTGCTAAATCAACTAAGAACTATGAATTCTGGTTCTACTGAGTTGACTTGTAAAAGAGCTGAAAATTCTCTTTGTTTAGGACCAAGATCTTTTGGATTTATTTTCTGTCTCTCTTTCTCTCTTTTTTAAAATATCTTCTGTGTGTTCTTATTGGGATCCTAGGCTGGAACTTTGAGATTGAAAGTCAGAATTGTCTGTTATGATTCTGTCTCAGTTACTAATTAGCTACATAACCTAGGAAAATTTCTAAACCTCCTGATGTTATGATTACCCCACCAAAAAATGTCATTCGTGTGATAGCTGGTCCAGGTTCTATAGCAATGTAGAAAAATGTAGATAAATAGATAGATAAATCAAGTTACAGAGTTCCTTTACTTCCGTAGGGCAAGAATCACATCTGTTTGCTTATTATCCATATCCCAAGCATTTATCAAAGTTATATCTTCTGCAGATGCTCAATGAATATGTGTGAATTGCTGGCCAAAGATTTCATGATTTGGTATATGATTGGTCAAGATGCCTTAGAATTCCAGAGGCAGTTTGGTGTAGTAGAAAGAATCCTAAATTGAAAGGCAAACAACAGGTTCTAATAGCAAAGAAGGCAGAGACTTAAGTTAACTTGACTTCAGGACAAATAATTATCACATAGGTCAGGACTTCAGGATTTGCATCTGTAAAATATGGAGAGGGTGGGGTTACCTGATCTCAAAGGTGTCTTAAGAGAGCTGTGACTGTGTAATTTGTCTTCATCACAAGACCAAAAGTGTGTCAGCATGGACCATTTTTGTTCGTTGTTGGATCTATTCAATGGACTGGATTAGTAACTCAGCATCAGTATCTACCACATAGAAAACTCTGTTTATAACTTATTTCTTTTAGACACCCCCACCAATACTGTGAAGTGGATAATATTATCCCCATTTACAAATAAAGAAGTTGAGACTCAGGAAGGTTTCCTAGAGTAGAATGACTTGTGTCAGAGCTGGGATTGGAATCCAGGATTAAGTGGCTCTCAGGTCTCAATTCTCTTTGCATTGAACCATGCGTCCTCCCATGTGTATGGTTCTAATAATGCATGAAGTCAGTGCATGGGTTCTGCAGGGGGGTAAAGAGGGGTTGGTTAATGGGTACAAACATACAGTTAGACAGAAGGAGATGGCCTGACTTCTTGAACATCACCTTCATCCAACTCTAGCAGAGAATGCTATGATCCACTAAAGAATTTTCTAGTCACACAAAAGATTAATTAATTAGAAAAAACTGTTAATTAACTGCATGTTTCCATTCTGTTACAATAAATATAATCTGTTCAATAAATCAGTAGCACTTATTAATGATAATACGAAGTGTGTTCAGTAAAATAGACTTGCTTTCCATTAGGAAACTAATATGAGGTTTTATGTGAAGTTTCAGAAGAAACCAAGTAAACATTATTAGCATTCGCTTCATTGCACAGATTACATGGTGCCTTGATTCTGCTGCTGACAAGCAGTGAATTGCTCAGTCATGTGTGGAGGCTTAAAACATGTTTAATCTACTATTAGTTCCATGAAGAATATTATGGCCCACCCCCATCCACCCCCAACCACTGTAGCCAACATATGGAGACTCAGAGGCCTAACATAATTATAGGCCACAAGCGGAACAATAAACCACAAAGGGACTAATCATATCTTTTCTTGGAAATTAGTTATTTCAAATAATGTTTGGTAATTTTTTTTTTCCCATGAAGAGCTTCATATTGGACCACATTCGTGGTAAGAAGATCCAACTTTGATTTTAGCTGCAGAGATTATGCTATTTACTTTCTTGTGATTGGCATTAAATTGCTGCTTGGATCATTTTTTGTTCTTCCTTTCTTGAGATAGTTTAACAAATATTTTTTATAATCTCTTTACAGGACAAAACAGGGTATAATGAGTTAGAAATATGGAGACGGAATAACTAGATAACTGCATGGAGTTGAAGTGATGTGTCCAGGAACTGTACTGAGGGGACCGAAAAAGAATTAAAAAAAATGTGAGGAAATGTCATTGGCCCATTTGTGCAAAGCCAGTACAAAGAAAAGCTGAGTACTTGACTTCTGAGGTGTTAAAGACTAACTGTGATGCCAAACAGCAGTAATTCTCTTGGCCTAATTTTTGTTAAATTTAATTTTATCCTTTATCAATGTTGTGGAATCTGTAATGTATATTTTATTGGTCCTATTATATGCATGTCTCATGCAAGTTTCCTTCAGGATATTTTGAAGATCAATAGTTTTCATATTAAAAATGAAAATAGAAATTAGGTTGTACATTGGCCTACCTACAGTGGTTTAAATATCAATTTAGAAGAAAGCAGTTTTGCTTATTTCTTTGTTGACCTATTTGAATGCTTAAAATAAGGTCCTCAGCTTGAAGGATTAGGTAGGTGATATTTTAGCTCACTCTAAACAGTTCTTTTTGCTAACCAAGGATCTTCGAACAATAGAAAGAAGGGGTTTTTAAAAAGGACAATAAATTAGTCTTCTGGGGTAACATTTACTCTAGTGAAATGGTCCTTTGAGGTGCCTCAGTGGTTTTAATGCTTTCTTTTCCTATTTGTAGATTATATGTTTAAAGTTTTCTGCCTGGTAAGTAGAGGCTGCTATGGCAAAATGGAACCATGTCAAGAGCCAGAACTATGACTAAGTCCTAGTTCTGTCACCAAATAGCTTGTGATTCTGGGTCAGTCTCACAAATGTTCTTCCCTTGGTTTTCTGTTCCACAAAATGTTAATATTTCTCTTAATGTGGCTTTGAAATGATATAACCAACTGTGTGGGAAAGCACTTTATGTTAATGTTTAATGCATGTTATACATCAAGCTTTATTAACATATTAATAATATACCTAATTTGGTGGCATGGTTCTCTCTTCTCTCTTTTCCCTTTATGATGTTTCATTGATGATTATCAAAATCTTCATGGGTCATGTTTTGCCCCCTACCAGTTCTCCAGCTTTGCCTTCCCACTCCTGACTTTTTTCATAATTTATTAACCCTAATATATTTCCACCCATTTCTCTAACATGGTATTTGATACCATATAAATTTGTTCTTTATACAAAATAATTTAGATGGTAATGACTTGGTCAGATTGACGCAAATATTAACTCTTTTCTTGCAGGTGCTTATCCCACTCACTTACAGTGAGGCTAATAGGTTCACAGATGGTGCTTTGGAAGTGTTTCTTAGGGCTTTGCAGGCTGATTTTTAGACTCTGTGCTCATTTTAACTTCAATAATTCCATAAGCTATTTTATAATTAGCTAGTCAAACATTTGAAGACAGAAGCATTGCTTCCTTAACCTTTGAATCTTTTTGTTTCAAAGGTTTTTTTTTCCCCTTCTTTTTTTGCAGACAAGCAGAACCACAGAAATATCCCTAACACTGAGCATGTGGCGAAGGGCAGGGAGTGCCCTGCCCAGGGCTGCAGGTCTTAGGATTCCAGAATGCTGGGCAGGCAGCTCATGAGGGGATCCAGAAACTAGACCTGCACAGAAACTTCACCTGAAAGTGCAAAACAGAAGCCAGGGCTGAAACCACAGACACCAGAGCAGGTTAATTGGATTATGATGGTAAGAGTTAGAGTCAGGAGAAAATCCCTGAGGCCTAAATTTAGTTACAGGGGCCCTTTGCAGAGAACCATAACCCTGCTCAAGGTTATTTAGGGAGGGAGCTATTCAAGATATCTTGAACACATTTCATTTATTTAAGCAACAAGTACCTATCGAGAACCAACTATGAGCCAGGAAAAGTACTGGATACTGGGTACCTGTGGATAAGCAGGCCTGCAGCAACTCTGCGCTCTTTTATCTCCCATGTCAGAATATAATAAACAAACTAATTAATTATTACAGATAATGACAAATGCCAAGAAAGGAACAAACTAGGTACAGTAGGTCTTTGACCTACGGGGAGGGAATATTTAAGATGGCATTGGAAGCATGAGAAGGAACCATCTGTACCAAACAGCAGGGAAAGCGTGTCCCAGGAGACAATAGGCCCTAAGACCAGAAGAAGCCAGAAACTCAACTCCACAAGTGATTTTTTAAAATAATGTAAAAAAAAAAAAATAAAATAGCCTGTGGACAAGGATGTTGTTGAGACCATGATGAAACGGTGCTGGGAAATGCTGGAAAAGCATGGCACTGGGACAGGGACAGGAAGTCATCCAAAAGCAGGGTCTGTCTGTGCTCCCCAACCCCGCTCCTCTCCCCCAGCCAAGAATATGCCCTGCTTCTGGGTTTCCTACTGCAGGTGTCAGAATTTGGTTATTTCTCTAGGAAAAACTTGCATTCAGGATATTGAAAGGACTTGAGCATGGCTGCAGCACAGAGAATGAAAAGTGTTAGCCAGTTACGTAGTTGTCATTTAATCCATATCGTGGCCCCCATCATGATTTACTCCTAAACAAATACCTGGAGCCTCCCACGTGCTTGTCTCTTACGAGGCCTGGGTGCTAATGTTTGCATTCAGTTCTATGAGCTGCCCCAAAGCCTTCCAGGGACATTCTTTTATTTCCTGTGAGTCAGGCCAAGATTCTGTTGCTTAGCATCAAAGAGCCTGAGCTAATACAGTCATTTCTCTGTCCTTATCTTGCTTGTCTACTCAGCAGCATTCAACACCTGCTTCTTGAAGGACTATTGTCTTTGGGTTTACGTGACACCACGTTCTCCTGGTTTTCTTCCCGTCTCTCTGGTTGCTTCTTTTCAATGTCCTTTGCTGTCTCCTCCTTTATCAATTCTTTAAATCCCAGAGTGCCCCCCATCCAAGCTTGAATTCTTTTTTGTCTCTCTTAAGTCATTCTCAGTGGTCAAAAGCATGTACTCTGAAGCCAGAATACCTTCCTTGGTTCAAATCTCAGACTTGTCACTTCCTAGCTGTGACCTTGGAGAGATCACAACCATTTTGTGCCTCAGTTACTTTATTTACTAAAAAAAAAAAAAAAAAAAAAGGCTATTTCATAGAGCTGCTACGAGAATAAAGGGAGGTAATTAAACCTAGCATACTTTGGACAGAGCTGGTTGACTATATATACTCTGTACATGTGATTTTTCTTATAATTGCTAATAAATATCCATTTTCATGGCCTTAAGTACTATGTATATGCCAATGACTCTTAAATTTTTATTTTCAGCCCTAAATACCCCTCTTAGCTCTACATAATCATGTATCCAGTCACTAGAATTTATCAAATTTTACATTACTGATTCCAAATCTTTGATCTCTAACTGGTGACACTCCCAACCTTACTCAACATTCCCTGCCCTCCAATTTTCTGCATCTTAGTAAATGGGAAGAATACTTGTTTATTTGCTTACATCAGAAATCTTGGAATTATCTACATTATGTCCCTTTCCCTTCTGGCCATGCTCAATCCATTTATAAAATTCTGCCATTTTTATTTCCAACATGTAGATTAAATCCTTTCACTTAGTTACATATTAACTATACAATTTTAGTCCAATGCATTGTCATATCTTGGTTAAACTACTGCAATATCTTCCTTACTGCTTTCTTTATTCATTCTCCCTTTACCAAATCCATCATCTGCCAAAGAGTTTTTCACAAATATAGATCATGTCACTGTCCTGCTTAAATCTTGAATGGTTTCCCACTGCATGTTGAGTCAAATCCAGCCTGCAAGGCCCTGCTTGACTTGCTCCATACCCACCCAGTATGTCTCATATCACTTTCTCCCTCAATTATAGTAATTTAGCACACTAACCTCCAGCAGTCCCTTGAATATCATAAACCCTTTCCTGCCTTAGAGCTTTTGCACTTGCTGTGTCTCCCACTGAGAATAACTTTTTCCTTACCTTTTTCATAACTGGGTTTCACTTTAGGTTTGTCATAAAAAACCTCAACTTCAGAAATGTCTGCTGTATCAGTCAGGGATCTCTAGAGAAACAGAGCCAATTGGATATCTATCTATCTGTCTATCTATCTATTTATCTATAGATTTATTTAGGGAATTGGCTCATGAAATTATGGGGGCTGGCAAGTCCAAAATCTACAGGACAGGGAAGCAGGCTGGAAACTCAGGCAGGATTTCTACATTACAGTCAAGGCAGAATTCTTTCTTTTCTGGGAAACCTCAGTTTTTGCTCTTAAGGCCTTCAATTGACTGGATGAGTCCCACTCACATTATCAAGGGTAATCTTATTTACTTAAAGTAAACTGATTATTGATGTTAATCACATCTACAAAACACCTTCATAGTAACATCTAAGCTAGTATTTGATCAAACAACTAGGCACCATAGCATAGCCTAGTTGAGACATAAAATTTATCACCATACCTTCCTAGGTCTACTGTGCCGACATCAGTTTCTTTCACAGAGTTCTATCCTTTTTCACTGAATGTGCCGTAATTTGCTCTTAAGTGTTTATTTGCTTACTTATTAATTTTCCACGTCTTCCACTAGACTCTAAGTGTCTATGAGTTGAGGACAGTTCCCTTTTATTTTGTCGATATGTATCCAATGCTAGCAAAGTCCTTAGTAAATATTAAATATTGAACAAGTGGTTGGTGTTTCATATGTGTCTATGGAAAGGATTCACAATCAGGAAGAGCTTGAGATAAGAAGTTTGGGTCCAATCTTCTAAAATTGTATGGGAGTTAGAATATCATATGTTAAGCATGAGTCATTAGAATATGTACAGATAAAAAAAAGCACACTGATTTTTTCACATTTTCCTTTGACACATTCTCCTCCTTTGTATTTACCTTGTATTAAATTAATCAACACAGATTTAAGAGGACCTTAATAGTCTAATACACTCAGCCCAAATATAGCATTGGGAAGACTTCCAAAGTTTTGGCGACTTATTTTATTTTAATGAAGATTTGAATACTTGCCAGGATCACTGGAATAATTGCCAGTTAGATTTCTATTAATGAACATATTTAAGTGGGGCTTGTAAAAAAATGGAAAACGATCTTATTTTATGGAGTAGGTTCACTGCCAGCAACTTGCAGTGATGAATGGTGCCCCAGATTTGCTTTTAGTTTTAGCCACAAAACATCCAGTTTCACAGCAGGTTCTTTAGGAAACATGTTACTGAATTAAAAAAAGATTATTTATTGGGCTCCCAGTGATATATTTTTGTGAACCAATTAGTTCTTCCAAAAAGAACGAGAGGGAATCATGCTGTCAAAGTTGATCCACACAACAGTCTTACTACTACACTGTGCATGGGGTCCGTGCTGGGAAGACCAAGTCCTATGTACAGCAAATTGTATTAGCAAGCCTTCTTGGATAAAGCTGCTTTTGAACTTGTTATGTATTCAATTCTGAGGTGTGGTGCTAAGGAAATTAGGAAACCTAAAAGCATTCATAAGATGGAGACTTATTATTATGTTTAATGCTGATCCTTCAATCCTTCAAGTGATATTTGAGCTTAAAGTATCAGTTGACACATTGCTTTCAGACTAAAAAAATGACTTAGGAGTATTAGCTGAGTCAGAAAATCTTTAGGAACATGAACCAGAAAAATTGAGTAGAAGGAGGTTGTACTGACTTCATCAGAGTTGCTAGTTGTTTCCCCAAATCTAGTTTCTGCTTTTTAATTCATACACTGCTGTTCAGCCAGAGAGCACATTTCCTACCTTTCCCTGGAGCTGAGGGATCCACATGACTAAGTTTGAGCCATTGTGAATAAAAGTGATGTATATGGTCTTTGTGTTATCTCGAAATGAAGACAACTCGCTTGCCCATGGACTGTGACTATTTCTCCTTCCCTCAGGACTTGAACATGAGAGGGACCCAGTTTACACAATACAGAATGGAAAAGTCCTCCAGTCAAGGAATAGTTGGAAGGAGCCTGGATCCCTGAATGATATCCTGATGGAGAGAACTTCCCTGTCAGCCTGGACCAAACCAACTGTGACTTGAGAGAAGACTAAAATTTGATCTTAGTCACAGGATGGTTGTAGATGAATGGATAAAGAATCTTTAGAAATGCTTCTAATGATTTTTTACTTTATTTAAGGGTTGCCTTTACATGAGTGGTTTTACAAAATTACCTACATTTCTATGTCGTGTTACATCTTTAAAGCATCACAAATGATGCTATCTCTTTTGGTTTTCACAAATCCCAGTGAGGGGATCATTCTGAGACCGATTATGTTAGTTTCTCAGGGAATTCAAGGGACAGAATAAAAACAACCATAATAAAGGGCACTATTTCCAAATTTGTCCTTGGGGTACTGTTAATAAGGCTAAGAACTAATCTGTATTTTCTAACTTTTTTTGGAAGGGGGCTTTGTTATATAAAATGTGAATCAAAGTTTGAGTCACACACTTTGGCAAAGAAACTTTAAGATAGAACTTCTACTTAGTAACACAATTCAGCATAGTATTATGATAACAATGGTGCTATGGATGATAATAGTATAATAATAATAACAGTTACATTTTGAGCATTATCATGAGACAGGTTCTGTTCTCTGTGATTTATGTTATCTTTGCAAAGCACCTGTGAGATGCTATTTCTCCAATTTTGCAGATGACATAAATGAAGCCCAGGGAGGTGAAGTATCTTGCCCAAGGGTAGCCAGAACTGAAATATAATTACATTATAAATTATTTTCAAAAATATGTCCACTTTTGTGCAGAAAAGAGTTAAGATGGCCAAGCTGAGACTGCTGTCCTTAGAAAGGCCTGCTTGTAAGGCCGACCCTGAGCTAGCATTTGGGAACTTGAATTTTGGATGAGTGTGCACCATTCTCTGAATTGAATGGCTCACTGTGACCAAACTGTGCCAACAATACAGTTTATGTGGAACAGCTTCTTTCGTTCTTGGGGTCTAGAATTTGGGTACATACTAGGCACTATATGTCCAATGGGCTTCCTTGCTAGACAGCATTTCACAAGTGTTAGCATAATGACTCGATGTCAGGGGAATTAAGAATATCCTGGGGGTATCCACTAAGCAAGGACTTTTGAAAGCTTGCCTCAAGTTTCCTCTAATCATTGCTTCATGTGCCTTTTCCCTTTGCAGATTTTTGCTTTGCATCCTTTTTTTTTTTGTAATAAATCATAACCATGAGTATGGCTATATACTGAGTCCTGTGAGTCCTCTTAGCAAATCATCAATCCTGGGGATAATCTTGGGAACCTTCAACATCTCTTTTCTCCATGCCATTCTCTCAGTTGAAGGAAACAGAAATACTATATTTCTCTTGAAATCAGGTGAGGCTGTATGACTGAGTTCTGACAGTGAAATTTCTGTCACTCCAGGACAGGTCCACCAAATGCCCCCAAAAGTCTTCCTTGTTCTCTCTCTTCTCTCAACTGAGGCCTGGATGCAGATGACCCAGTGGAGGACATGGACACCATAGGCAAGATTGGAACCAAGGAATGGAAGGAGTGTCCTCACTAAAAGGGCAAAAAGAGCCCCCATCCTGTCCCCAGCTGACCCATATGGGATTAAGAGATGAAAGATAGACAAATCTTTGTTGTTTTAAGTCCATAAATTATTGGAGCTGTGTGTTGCAGCAGTGAGCATACTCTGACTAATACATACGGGGATGTGCTGGATCCCACCACCCAATCTCTTTCTTCCAATCTGTGACATACGTTGCAAAGGTGAAGGGGATGCTTAAGCCACAGAGATCCCATTACCCGTCTTGTGGAACAATATTTGATGAGCAATATGGGACATGGATAACCTACCAATGAAAACTCTTGCAATAGAACCAAAAAAAAAGTTCCTTGTCACCAGTTGAGACTGCTTTTAAAATATCTGAGTAGTACTTGATAAATCCAATAAAAGATGTTAAACTATTGTGTGTAGTTCTTTTACTAAAAGAGTCATGCTCTTTCACTTCCCCTATCATTAGATTATTTTTCAAGGAGAGAACTAACAGCTCTTTGATTTTACTGGGTAGATGTGAAGGGAATGAAAAAGAAGAAAGTGAGAGAAGATAAAAAATTTTATTGGGCTGGCCTTTGACCTATTTTGGGGGGTTATTCATTCATTTGCAAATATTTATTGATTACCTGTTATCTACAAGACATAGTCTAAAGGGCTGAGATAGTGTGGAAAAGAAGGTGCAGCCCCTGCCCTCAGGGAGCTTAAGGAATAGGGGAGGAATCAAGCAAAGAGGAAACCCCAAATAAGTACCACCATGGGGAGGGCATAGGAGGGTCTCCAAACTTACTCTGAGATGTCAGAGAAAGCATTTCCATATATAAGTCTTTCAACCCAAAAGCTTGGGAGATAGTTTTGGTTCCTCAGTTTCCGTCACCCTTTCAATCCATCAAGATATCCACTCATCTCAACCTTCTCCGTCTATCCTATCCCATCCTTTCTCTCCTATACTGCTACCACCCTGGTATAAGCTTCATTTCTTTCCTGACTCTCTCTAAGAGCTTTGTAGAGAAACTCATTTTACTTTGGCCTTTTGCACTCCATTTTACTTATAATAGCATTCTAGAGTCATCTTTAAAAAACAATGCTATGTATTGTATCTGAGCTTTTAAAAACCAGTAGCTTCTCAATACCCTTAGAACAAAATAAAAATGATGTTCCAGGTACCATCCCAACTTGCCTCATTCCTGCCTCAGGGTTTTTGCCTGTTCTGTCTGCTTAGAATGTCCTTTCCCTTCCTTCTCATGGCTGTGGCCTTCTCGACGTTCTAGGCACAATGCAATGCCACCTTCCCTTGTCCACCAACCCCTTCTAAAGAAGCTCTCTGCTCTGCTTCTCTGTAACAAATGTCATCATCCTTCTAGCACCACCAGATGTTTCCTTCATTAATTATTTATTTGTTTATTGTCTCTTTTTTCACTAACCCCCTCTCCCCCACTGGAGTATAAGCTCCAAGAGAAGTTACCCATCTTTTTTTCTAATCAGTGTATCCTAAATACCTAGTACAGTGGTGGGGCCATACTCAGTACTCAGAGAATAAATGATGAAAAAAGAATGTTTATAGAAAGTCTAAGCCTAGGCCGGGCGCGGTGGCTCACGCCTGTAATCCTAGCACTCTGGGAGGCCGAGGCGGGTGGATTGCTCAAGGTCAGGAGTTCGAGACCAGCCTGAGCAAGAGCGAGACCCCGTCTCTACTAAAAATAGAAAGAAATGATCTGGCCAACTAAAAATATATATAGAAAAAATTAGCTGGGCATGGTGGCGCATGCCTGTAGTCCCAGCTACTTGGGAGGCTGAGGCAGTAGGATCGCTTGAGCCCAGGAGTTTGAGGTTGCTGTGAGCTAGGCTGACGCCACGGCACTCACTCTAGCCCGGGCAACAAAAGCGAGACTCTGTCTCAAAAAAAAAAAAAAAAAAAAAAGAAAGTCTAAGCCTAGATGTGGAGCAGGTGTAGAAGTTTGCCTGATGAAGGAAAAGGGAGTTGTGGAGAACAGCATTTCCTGCAGGAGGAAAAGTACAGGCCAAGACCCTCAGAGGGATGAGCAGCAGCTGCAGGCAGTTCCTCATGGCTGGAGCAAAGTCAATAGGGAATAGTGAGAAGCGAGGCTGGAAAAGTAAGCAAGAGCTGGCTGGTCAAGGGCTAGTTGGGCAAGGGCTGGCTGGTCAAGGGCTAGTTGGTCAAGTGTTAGCTGGGTCACTGCACTACAGAGAACACCTGACTCAGGGTCTGACTTATAGCAAGTGTTTAACAAATATTTGTTGGATAGGTATATAAGACTATTGAGTCTCTCTTCTAATGGCAATGGAAAGCCATTAGTTGGTTTTAAGTAGAAACTGATTAGTTCCTATTAGTTCTTTAGAAAGACCCCTTCAGGTGCACTAAGGAGAATGGTTCAGAGAAAGACGAAACTGGAGGTGAGGAGCCTGGGCCATTGTGGTCATGCAGGTGAGAGATGACAGCAGCATGTGAGAGGCAGAGGCACATGAGAGAGATACAAAGACTGGAGGATTGGCCAAGCATGGAGATTAATTAGATGCAGGGGGTTCTGAGGGAGGAGTCCAGAAAGACAACTGGGTTTCTAGGTGACTGCATAAATGAAGGTAACATTTACTAAAAAAAGGACAGGTTTAGGAGGCAAAGATGATGAGTTACAAATACTGCATATAAATTTCACTTAATGAAAGTAAAAGCTATTTTAAGAGTTAGGCATTATGTGGCTGATGCAGGATGACTTTTATCTGTGATTGTGGCTTAGTCCTTTCATTCCAAAATCAGGTACTGAGCAATACAAGGGGCCGGATGCCTAGAATGAGGTGTGGAAAATGCCAAGATGAATCAGGCTTGCCACACAGTGTTTAGGAAGCTCATAGATTGAGCAGATATAAGGGTCCTCAGTTCATTTTTATTTCTCCTTTTTTCTTTAGTTTTCTTGGTGGGGGACAGGGGTAGTGGGTAGTGGTGTGGAGAGGAGTTACTACTGCTCTTCAAAGGAAAGTTCCTCTTGAGAACAAGGGTGGAACAGCAGGACACTGTAGCAGTGCCACCTTCCACACAGGGAACCCTAGCAAGCAAGGGAGGCTGAGTGGTTGGTATGCCAACCCCCTGGACCATCCCTCAGGTCAGGTTCAAAGTGTCCAAAAACAGGGGACTAACTCTTGGCCAACTTGGATATAGTGGTTGTTTAAAAATCAAATTAAATGTTCATAACTAATTGCTAATGGGTAAGTAAAAATAATTTGTAGGATACATGTGTTATCAACATATTTATGTCAATAGAATCCCTATACACACACAAATGTGTGTATATGAAATATATCTGTGAGAATAAAGAAGAAAACTAACAATGGTTACCTCTAGCAAGGTGGGTATAGAGGTTTAGCTAGGACACTTCAATATTCAATTTATATCCCTCTGCATGATTTTCAAGGTAGCATGACATTTCAAGGTAGCATGACATTTTATTAGTGTAAAAAAAAAAGACACAAATAAAATAAGAATCATAACATAAACTAATGCTTAAGATGGCATCACTGAGTCTTCATTATGAATTTGTTACTTTTGTACTTAAAAGAGTGAGAGGAAAGGACTGAAGGGCTCTAATATCTATTGACAACACTCTTACATCAAAGATATTATGTACACCATTCCTTATTTATCTTCTTTTCTACCTGGATATTAATATCTCATATCTTCAAAGGATAATTTCATATCTAGAGAAGCTAAACCACCTGCCCAAGATAGGAAATGGTAGTTGTAAGATTTGAGCCAAAAGAGGACTTTTGCTGTACCAGTCCTTGGAAATCAGAAGGGGGTTGTGATAACTGCTTACCCCTGTAGACAATCTTCTCCTCAGAAAGCCCTGCTTGTTGGAAGCCCAACAGAAAACTCTGCTAGGGCAAAGGAAATAACTTTTAACTCCACTCTTGCACCTTAATTCTAAAGTACATGAGTAACACTTTGCACTTACGGAAGCTCTTTTATCTGAGTCTTTCAAGAGCTGAATGAAACCAGTTATTACCGACCCCTCTTCATGATTGGAAAGGAACATCTTAATCCCTAATTTGCTGACAGGCAGACAGAAGCTGGCAGGGATGAAGTGACTTATTGAAGGTCACACAGTCTTATGAAAGACTTCCCCAAGAATAACTCTGAGGGCTCATGACAAAAGAGCAATTGCCTTATGCAATTAGCAGCGTATTTCCCTGTCCTAACCACTATATCCCACTCTTTTCCATGCATGTGCTAAACTCCTGTCTTTGTGCTTTTTATGTAAACGCATTTTGTCAAAAACGTAGATCCCTATAATTTCATCCTCGGTTCCCTTCATCAACTTTTAAAGGTCTTAGTGCAAAAGTTCCTTAACACTTTGAGTGGAGTGGAAAAGTCCCATCAAAGAACTCTCACCCCCTGCTGGTTCCTTTGGCCACATCAAAACTCTTGCAGAAATCCAGGAAGAGTTTGGTGCTGTTCTTGGTGAAATAGCCAAGCAGATATGTGGATTACAGGTCAAAAGCTGAGGGTGTGATGAACTGTGCTTGAGATGTGACTCCAGAACACACTCGGCAGCTTTGCTCCACACAAACCCCGCTGTGATGGACACACACTGTGGTGACCCTCAATGAGTCAGACCTTTTTCCCTCTCACTTTGAGTGCTGAGATATGCAAAGGGGATGGGACGAGATGTCACGCCCATGAGGATGCTATGTTCTGTAAGACTAAGACCGTGCCTTAGCAGACTAGAGAGCATCTCCCTTGCTGGCTTTGGAAAAGGGAGCTGCTATATGATGAGAGAGCCTGTGAGAGACCTGCATGGAAAGGGACCACAGATTGCTTCTAGGAGCTGAGTGGCCCCAGGTGGGCAGCCAGCAGGAGGGGATCTCACTTGTTCAATCACAAGGAATTGAATTCTGCCAACAACCATGTGAGCTTAGAAGAGGACCCCAGGATCCAGGAAGAAATGCAGCCCAACCTATCCCTTGGTTGTGGCCCTGTGAGACTCTAATCCCAGGTCCCAACTAAGTTGTTTTTGCACCCCTGACCCTTGAAACTGTGAAATAATGAATGGATTTTTTAAGCCACTAAGTATGTGGCAAATTGTTAGAAGGCAATAGAAAACAAACATCTTTACTTTTTAGGTACAAAGGGTAGTAACAACATTTTTAGGTAAAAAGGACATTAACGGGTATTAAAGTGATGGCTTACAGATATATCTGATTCTAACAGATTCATTGACTTATTATAATTCAAAGCAGTGAAAGAAAAAGAAACAGGGAAAGATTCAAAAGAGGAAGGAGCAAGATGTCTGAAGCCTAGAGGTCTAACTACTTGCAACTATCTATCTCTCATCCTGTACCTTAAAAATGGGAAGAATAGACTATAAATTATTCATTAATGAAAGGAAATGCCAGAGAGGCATCACCATATATTAAAACTTAATGGACTTGTATACCATTTACAACTGCCTAAAATTGAACTGAAGTTATACTTGATTTTGAAAGAGAGCAGCAAAGCAAGATTATGAACCATGTATACAGATACTTGTATGACCTTCTAAGTCAGTGGTTTTCAAATGTGGCTTTCTGTTCACTGTCTGTTATAACATGAAATTCCTTAAAAATTAAGTTGAGAATTTTTTTAAAGGATTCCTGAGCATCATCCCAGACTTGATTGAATCAAAATCATCAGAGGGAAGACCTGTTATACCTACAAACCCTACACACACACACACAGACACACACACACACACGCACACACACCCCACCCACCAAGGACCTCATGAAGTTCCAATGTAACCAGTCTAGTCATTGGTATTTGGCATTAGAGGACTCATCACAATTAGGTAGATTCTTTTTGTGATAGAAGTACTTTATAGATCTTATACATCTAGTTCAATGTTTCTCAATCTTGGCTGCACATTAAAATTACCTGAAGAGCTTTATAAGTCCTAATGCTTAAGCTTTTCTTCCAGAGCAATTACATTGGAATCACCAAGCATAGTACCCACTATTTTTAACTTTTAAAGCTTCCCAGTTGATTCCAACATGCATTTAAGTTTGAGACTGCTGATCTGTAGATAATACTTTACATCTTTCTGCATCTTTTCTAATATATAATTATGTAGTCCAATACCCAAAACACTGCCTTGGAGGTATGTAGGCCAACCATGACTGCCTCACTTCAATGGAACACACAACTGAAGTTGACCATTCAGAGCCATACAAGAACAATTCCTTTTTGTTGGACTTCAGGTTTATCATATTTATGTCTAAAAGAATGCAATGTAGCCATCATTATCCCAGTTTATAGACAAAGAGACACAGATCTGAGTCAGAAGAAGCTTCCCAAACAAGTAAAATATGACCCAAGTGACACCACAGCGTACAACGTGTATGATGTGTGCACTATACTAGTGATTCTCAAGTGTGGTCCCCAGACCAGCAGTGTCAGCATCACCTGGGAACTTAAGAGAAATGCAGATTCTGTGATTTAATCCCATACTACTGAGTCATAATCTTTCAGGATGGGGCCCAGCAAGCTGCATCTTAACAAGCCCTTCAGGCGACTCTGAGGCTCACTAGTGGTGGAGAAACACTGCACTGTGTTCTTCTCCATTCTTATCAGCTGCCCACTTTGGGAGACTCAGCCCAGCACATGGCAAGAGAAATAAAAATGCGTGGGTGACTCAGTAAGACAGGGTGAGGGGAGGAGATTTTCTCTCATTATCTTTCTTTTCTCACATTCCCTACCAGGTACAATGAACACCATCTGGGTGACGAACCATGTAACCAAAAACATTGGTACTCCCGTAATACTTTGAAATAAAAAAAGAAAGAAAGAAAATGAGAGGGAATGCTCTCAGGGATATCATATGGGAAAATGCGTACTGGTAATCTTCACTTGCAGGGGTGCCTGGCCATGCTGAACCACTTTCATACAAGTGTGACTATTTTAAGATGTTGATGACTGGTTTATCCTTTTAATCAAAATATGGAGAGTTTTAAAAGGTTTCATTAAAAATGAATATCCCAACTGTTTCCAGGGAAATGCTTTTTGATCTTAAGGGTTTTGAGATAATTGGTGTTCAGGAACCCAAGGGCAGTTGGTTTGCTTGCTCTGACGGAAGCTGGGGCGGATCGCTGCCATCCTGAAAACACGCGTGCTGTGCTGCTGACCTGCTTTAGTGTCTCTCTTGCTATGCTTCCGGGCACATTTATTGAAGTTGTACATTTGACTAGGGGGAAATCAAAATTAAAAGGCCACTGTTGTTTGATTTATCAGAGATGTCGATTAATATTTTCTGAGCAAACTGTGAAGTCCTTTCTATTAGAGAAGTATAGAAAATAGGCTTTGGGCACATTCAGGTCTGATGAAAATTTATCTCATGGGGCTGGGTGAGGCAGGAGATAAATAGAAAGCAATAAGAAGAGAGAAGAGAAAAATACAGGGAGAGAAGAGGAAGGGGAAGAGCTGAAAGAAAGGAGACAAGCATTGACAAGGGGAAAAGGCAAAAGAGGTAAAGAAAGAAGGAGAGAAAGGAGGAGTGAATAAATAAGAGGTGGGGTAATAATGGTAAGAAAATGGGACAGAGGAGGCAAAAGAGAAAAAAACAAACAAACAAAAGAAAGCAATGAATGCAGACTTGGGAGTCTGGCAATTTATTGTGAAGTGCCACTTGTATAAGACACACTGCAGAGATGCTAGCTCCAGAGGTTAATGATGGCAGTAATCATGATTCCAATTTACAACAAATGGGATGAAAGGCAGCCCAACCCCAAATGGGGAGACCCTACAGTGAAGGCAGTGGAATAATAACATAGCAGCAGTTGAGGAACACAGGGATGCTGGGAGGTTGGATTAAGTTCTCCTGTATATGACACCATTTTGTATTTGATGCATGATCCAATGTTAACAGGAAAAAAAAAATGTTTGCTCATTAATGGAACTCTGAATCACAGCAAAGAAGTTTAGATGTTCATGTGAACACATCTGAAGTTTTATTATGTGATTAACCTCCTCTTAGCACTGACTTTGGGCCAGGACTTGGTCTCCTACACCTCCTTTCCTTCCAGTCCTTGCTACCCAGTGGTTTTCTACTGCCAGGGGTCAGTGCAGCTGTTTCATTGTAAGAGCTCACTCTCTCTGAAGCCTGGAACCATTGTAGAATGGGCATAACTAATAATTTTCTAAGCTAGGTGTCAAAGTTCTTTTCTCTGTATGCATGTTTATATCTGTGTATTCTCTTGATAGACTACCCATCAAGATTCCTTTTAATCAGAGGCCTGTGTGTGCGGTGAGCACCCATCTCCATCAGAACCTCCCTCACCCCAGTCTACCACCAGAAAGGCCTACGCATTTGCAGAAGACTATGTCTTGGAGAAGAAAGGAAGGTACTCTGCATAACAGGGGGAGAAAAATTTAGAAAGCCCAGAGCAAGGAGTGGGGTGAGGAGCAGAAATGGGAGAGAGACAGACTCCATTCAGTCACAGAAATGGCAGGAGCTTGTGTGCAATATGTATGATGAAATCCTATAAACATATTCTACAGAGTCAACTAGAGTTACAAATTCTCTGAGTAAATTTTTTGTTGTGGATCCCCAAAAAAGAGGCAGAGTTTCTTCTCTGGTCTGCATGAGGTCGGACAAAGGCAGCAGTTGAGGTAGTCAGATTCGAAGAGGCCAGATTTAGCAGAAATCTTTGGACACTATAGACTTCTACATGCCATGGAATTGGGGCTTTTAATGGGTGGATTTGGGAAGAGATCAAAGTAATTTAATTTGGATCTCCAGGGACACCTATAGCTACTTTGCTTTCCATATGTATGAGAACAAAATATACGTTGGTTCATGTATGCCAGTTGATATACAAACATTTGATACTTTTAATGATGACTTGTTTTTAAATAGATTCATGAGCATAAGTCTTCTCTCCCTATTTAGACTATGAGTTCCTTGAGGACAGAAGCGTGTCTTCTCTGGCTTTTGAATAACCTGCAGCATCTAGCTTACTACTAAGTACATATCGTATTCAGTAAGAGAGTGTGCCTCCTAGACTGCCTGGATCCACTCACTCTCTCTCACCCTCACCCTTTGGTATGCATGGACTGTCATTACTTTTGAAGATGACTCTCCAAGGAGGGAGGGCCATGTGTATACTTGAATCACAGAGAACCAGACACAGAGCCGAGCTACAGACACTTATGGTTTAGAGTCATCGGCAGCATGGTCCTTTACAGACTACAAAACTTATAGTAATTTTTCTCCAATGCAGGCAATAGGTTCCTTCATGGATCCCCATCTATGTTCAAGACTCAAGTCAAGCACCAGACTATAGTTAAAAAATAAACAATCAGAGCTTATTGAAATAATGTCATTATAGCTAAATAAGAAAAAAATCCCAACTAAGAATTGAATTGAGTAAACCTTTTTCTTTACCCATCCTTGCTGGTGACTGTGTTATACCAGCATTGGTGTGCCAAAGTGAATCAAAGTCCAAATGGATATCGACTGTATTCATATCTAGGGAGGATCAGTATGAAATGCACAGATGATTAGAATGTCACAGAACAGTATATTTTCCCTCTTCCCCTCTCACTTCTCAATGCTCCTTTGGGATCTGTGTGATGGCAAAGTCAAAAAGAAAGTTCTTACATTCTTAAATCCTCTGTAGAGAATCTGAAGCTCTTTCTTGGTGAATTTGCTCTGGGCTTCCAGAAGCTCCAGGGCCTCAGGCCGATGCCTGACGGTGGCCATCTCCAGTTCATCTTCCACGCTGTCTGTGGAGCAAAGCAGAAAGAGTCTTAAGGCAGGACACTGCTCACCAATGCTATACACAGCAACACAAGAAAATAGAAGAAAACATTGCTAGATGCACATGATTTGTCCACAGAGGAAAAATCCTCACAATGCAAATAATGGTCCTTACATTTCCCAAATTTAACAGTTTTAAGCTAAGATACTTCTACATGATATTTTTTTGCACATTCTAGTCATTACTATAAACATTGCAATTCTAGCATTTTTACAGTACAGTTTGAAACATGTAAAAAAAATCACCAACAATCCAATCTCAAATTTGTGTGTATATACTGAATACTAGTTATAAAAATGGAATTGTTGTTTAATAACAATGGATATCACCCTATGTATCATGCAATTACCAGACAGAACTCTGCAATACTGTCCAAGGATTCCATTGAAATCAAGGTATTTCGCCTGGGGCTCCAAATAAAATGCTCAGATTAGGTGCTGACATGGGTAAAAGAACCAGCAGAAAGTTTGATGGGCATAAACGGGGTTTCACAGGTGCATACTGGATGAATGGGGGCACCTACAGGATCTTCCGCTTAGGCCCCATTTTGTAGCCAATAGAGCCCATAGCTATAAATAAGCTTTAAAATGTTGTGCTTTGCTTTGTGAATTATATTTAAACCGTAATTTCTCAAGGACACTTTATGCAAAAAGAATTATATGTTTGGGAAATCCTTAAACTTTAACATACTTTTGGAACAAAATATTGAAATATTAATATATAGATTTGAGCGGGTCTGTGACAAAGAATCCTGTTTAACTTTGTGTTTTGCTTAACCCAATTGACTCCAAAGGTGTTTGTCAATAGAACCTTTTCTGCCCCCAGGTAACATCTGGTAATATCTGCACACTTGCTCTGAGGTCATGTAGCACAAGTTTAAAAGTGTCGGTGATATGTTATAGTCTGGGTGCTTGTATCTCAAAGGACTGTATCCTTCAGCCCAGCTTCTTTGTAGTGGGGTCAGGTAGAGGCCGAAGAGAATTTTTCCTGTTGTGTAAACCAGTCCACACCTCAGATGCGGAACTCAGGCGGAACAAAAAACATCCAGGCTCAGTGTGAAGCTGTGGCCTTCCCCTTTATTAATCAATATATCCCATCTCTTGCCTACAGATTATAGACTCAGAGAGGAAAGTCTAAGGAAAATAGTCACTTCTTAGCTCTTCTGTTCCCAGAGCCACCAGGACCTCCAATCCCTTGTCCCATGAGTCAGTTATAAACGTAGTCATTTTTGCCGAAGTCACACCATTTTTGACACTCATAGTGCTACCTCTTGCTAAAATCTGCACCTAGGTACTGTCTTGCCTCACTGAGAGCATTGAGAGGCCAGAGCTCTCACTTAGCAAGGAAAAGAAGGGCAGTGAATCCTTCATCTTCACATGTCCTAATTACTACCATCAAGGAGTTTACAAAAAGCCAATAACAATGATGAAACAAATACTTGGAATGGCTGTATTTGTGAAATGAGTAACAGGAGATAAAAACAAACATTTGTTTTG
The DNA here is from genome assembly GCA_028533085.1 of Varecia variegata. NCBI lineage: Eukaryota > Metazoa > Chordata > Mammalia > Primates > Lemuridae > Varecia > Varecia variegata. The sequence goes on from CM052437.1 coordinate 81,271,069, forward strand.
TACTTTTCACATTATAATAATTTATTTGGAAACAGTGACATGGAAAAGCTTCAGAATAGTGATGGATGGATAAGAATAATAGAGAAAGACGTGAAGAGATGGGAATGCCAACAATAACTCTGAGCTAACAAGAATAAAATTGATGCAAAAGTAAGTAAATATGCACCTAATGTATGTGGGAAGAGCTAAAAAGTAGCTGGAAAAAGGCCAACTACACATTAACAAATTGACCTCAGGCTGCGCTTTAGAGGGAGAATAAAAAAAGCCAAAATGGGGCTCCTTCAACTTTCTCCTTCTTCATTTGAACAAGTAGGTTGATTCCACTCAATGGGTCTTGGATACAGAGAGGATGAAGGAAAACGTTGCTCCTAAAAACTGCTATTGACGAGATGATGTGAACTATGTTATATTATTGTATTTGCCAATGCAGAAATAAATGCCATGCAACAGAGCCAATGTAAGTAGATAACATCAGATAGAACAACTCTGCTTTCTTGAAAAATGTCTGATGTAAGCCTCTTTGGAATCATTTATAGTATAATTCTTAATTTATAGTATAATTTATTCAACCCAAAATGTTTTTTCCTTTTCTACCTGTTAAAATTTATATATCATTCATGACCCTATTTAAATATTAGAGCCTCCTCTCTGAAGCCTTTCTGGATTGTCTCACTATGTAGAACAGATGACTTCCTGGTCAAAATTTCCACACCCTACCTCTTATATAGTAGGTATAACAAAACCTTAGGATGGGTTCATATTTGTTTTCTCCATTGTGAATTCCTTGAAGACAGGATCAATGTCTTACCTATCTGTATACCTTCTGGACCTAACATGGAGTCTGATACACCACAGTCACTCAAGAATGATTTGGCCAATAAATGACGTTGCTGCTCAAGTTTCCATTCCTCTGGAGCCCTTGAACTTCAGCTGCCCGCTAGGGAAATATTTTTCAAACCGAAGTTTGTAAGTTGTTGGTGGACCTTAAATGTCTTCTTTAGAACCACTGTGTTCTCTCTTCAATGTTCCGAGAAACACAGCATAGGCAAAAGTAGAGAGAATTGTAATTAGATTTTCTGAGCAGTCTTTCAATCATAGCGTAACCTTGTCTAGACCTAGTGACTCTTCCACCGGAAAGAAACAAAACAGCGCATTAACCCCTCGACCTTCATACTGCGCAGCAGTCTGAGCTGCACCACCAAACAGATTTCTTCCTCCGCAGATGCCAAGTCTGGACAAAAAGCACAGGGCTGGAGGATCAGTATAACTGAATTAAGTATGTGTGTGATAGGATGATCATCACATGCCATATTCAAAAAGTACCACACTTGAAGTGTCTGCCTGCAGGCTCTCTTGTTTTTCCAGCTGTCTGGTACCTTACTTCTTAATGACTCCTAACTGCCAAAGGGCTGTTTCTATTTCTAGGAGGCTGACAGGCTCTAAAAACATACCTGAAATCATCAGCAATCACTAGCATATGATACATTTAAAAAGCATCACCACCAAACCCAATCAACTCTGATGCCTGCAGGCAAACTCGGTGGGGAGCACAGAGTGACTCCACACAGGACTCTGAATTCATGTCGTGACTCAGCCACTTTTTAAAAGCATGCATTTTAGGGGATTTTAATACAGTTCCTAACATTTACTGAGCTCCTGCTATATGCCAGGAGAATGGCTTAGGTGTCTTATTGGCATTATTCTAATCGTCACAATACCCCCCATGATGAGGTATAATTGTCTGTTTTTCATGTACATGCAGACAACAATCTCATAGAGGTGAAGAAATGCATGGCCAGATGTCTCATGGAAAAAAAAGATGGAGACAGGATTTACACCCAAGTCTTTGATGCCACAGCTTATGTTCTTTCCACGTTGCCACACTCTGTCTTTCAAAGTCATCAGAAATAATAATGATAAAAATAATGACCACCTCTCTTCTCTCCTGTACTGTCAAACTTCTCAGAAAAGTTGACTATATCTATTGGGTCCATTTCCAACATCTTGCTTTTCCCTTAATCTACTGCAATCTGACTGCTGGTTCTTTGTCTCCCCCCAAATTCATACGTTGAAGGCTTAGCTCTCAATACGACTGTATTTGGAACTAGGGCTTTAAGGAAGTAGTTATGGTTGAATAAGGTCATAAAGATAGGACCCTGATTCAGTAGGACGTGTGTCCTTATGAGACAAGCAAGACACACCAGGGATGTGGGCTCGAGAGGAAAGGCCAAGGATACAAGAAGAAGATAGTATCCTGCTGGTGCCTTGACCTTGGACTTCCAGCGTTTAGAACTAAAGAAAATAATTTCTGTTGGTTGAGCCACCCAGTCTGTGGTATTTCGTTTTGGCAGTCCTAGTAAACTAATCCATCCACCTATATTCCAATGCCATACAATACTAATAAAAGCAGGTCTTGTTCACAGAGTTTGCCCAGTGAGTTCTAGGCAGTTTGCTAGCTAATTATATCAATTAATTTTCATAACACCCATCAAGAGAGGGATTATCATCCCCTTTTTATAGATGAGAAAACTTAGGCTTAGAGAGTCAAAGTAACTTGGCTTAGCCCGAGTCACCCAAGATCAAATGGCTAGTTACTGATGGAGCAGAGAGGTATCTTCAGCACCCCCAAAGTCTAGGTTTTTAAGCATTATGCTGAGATTGTTAATAAACTTTGGAGGGTGATGACCAAGTCTGTGAATGTCACCCCTGGAGCAGGAGCTGTTGTATCCCCTCCTCTTCCACTTCTTATTGTAATGAGTAAAGGCCATTCCTTCTATTAAAAAAAATGTTAATAAAATCCACCAGCCTATAGAGAACTTTTGCTCTAAGCCTGGTTGTAGTTTATCTCATTTCAATAGTGACAGAAGTTCAGTGAGACAGCTATTGTTGCCTTGATTTTACAAGGCGTAAACTGGGACACACAGAACTTCAATAACTTATTCAAGGTCACACAGCCAGGAAGCGACAGAGCTGGGATTTGATCCCTCCTGGCTTTTTGACACCAAAGATCCTGAGCTTAGTCAATATGCTATTTTGAGAGATGGTAACAGTTATAGTTTTTGATTCGAAATCCTAGGGGACAAAACATTTTAAACCACAAACCACTTGGCCATTGAACCTCCAGTGCCTCAATTTCCTTCCAGGGGAAACATTCCCTGGGCATTTTGAGATCACCAGGGTGGTGGACAAAGCTGTGCTGTGAAGAAACGGGGGGTAGAATAAGGTACAGAAGTGAGGGGATCTCAGAGCTGGAAAGAACACAGAAGGTGTTTTTTGTTTTTTTTTTTTCCTGCATTTTACCACTGGGAAATTTACATTCGGGAAGGCTGAGTGGTTTGTCTGGGACAAAAACCAGAACCTCTCCAGGCTCTGCCCTGGTGTAACCGCTCAGGCATCTCACTGAGGAGCTAATTCAAATGCTGCATTTACATCCTGAGATACACTAAATACAAATAGTATTTTAATTTATGTATCTTCTAACAGGTTTAATTTTAATCAGACAACAAATTCCCAAACCCAGACACTTTTGAGCTTCCTGGCTGTCTCTCTGTGTTCTTTGTTTCTTAGATTTAAGTCTCTCAGGGCCAAGGTTGTCCTATGTCTGAGTCAACAGTCCCCTCAGGCCATGACACAATTGGGCTAGAAATTGGAATTCAGATCATTTGGGAACAACCCAATGAGTTTTAAAAATAAACATCTTTCTCCCCTTTCTCACAACTTCTCTTAAAATACGGTAGAAGCTATTACAACTCAACTCATAATTATGCAAATTTGACTCTGAGATCAAACCCTCCCCTCCAGAACATTACTACAGAACATTGTACTTTACAAACAAATTTGAGTGTGAGTCCTGCCTTCTGAAGACATGCATTCGTAAACAAGGCTTCTAATGCAGAAAGCAAATCATTTTATGAAGAATCATGTCACTCTTTTGAGGAAGCTGCTTCAGAACTCAGGCCATACACAGAGAGTTGAGTCCTTACCCATCACAGCACAGGTCCTGCCAGAATACTGGCCAGACTGGTCCAGCAGCGTCCCATTTGGCCCTCTACAAGTGCCCAGTAAAAGAATGTGAAATAAAAGAATAACTATTTGAAGCATTCCAAGGGTAGTGGGTATATCTACAGGAAGTCCCATTTCTAAACACAATATGACCCTTCTTTAAAAATACATGTGTCCAGGAAGGACACCCAAGAAGTTAATAGAGTGGTTGCTTCTAAGGAGAAGAACTGAATAGCTGGGGGGCAGGGGTCAAAGGGGACTTCACCAATGTCACTGAATCCTTTTTATGCATCCTTTGACTTTTGAACCATGTGACTGTACAGGCTTTTTAAAATAAATTTTTAAATATTTAAAATAAATAAATGTGCCCATTTTTCATTATAAAAAGATCATAAGTACTGTAACTTTAAAATTCAATTTGAACTGAAATTGATTTATCTAGACAAAGATTCAGGCTGCTTGATTTATACTGCTTTATCTCATTTATAAAAATGCCCTTTGAATACTCCTAGTGTTTACCTTTGATTACATCAGTCTAATAGTGACTTGATTGGTATGGCAATAACATCATGATGAAGTTGATTTCTTTCTAATGATGTGTTACATATTATTAAATAAATATTTAGAAGCTTGGTCCAGTGGCAGGTATTGGAAGAGGGTTTCCAATGCTGGAAGATTCTTGACCATAGCATTGGAAACTACCCCGAGGACTTTTGGAATAAAGACGTAATGCTGTTGTTTGATTAATGTTCAAATCTAACACACCAGGACAAAGATAAAGCTGCCTGGAGGAAGATTTCCAAAGCTATTTTTCATGGCACTGGTATAATTTTGTTCCTCCCTTCCTTTCTACTTGAAAAACTTGCAGGGTGTGGACAGGATGCTCAGATACTCAGCATTCCATTCCTAAGTTCCACTGCTCACAATGCTCAAGGAGGTCAGCATGATAATCAGTTGAGAAAACAGTTTCAGAGGTGGAGGAATTTGCTCATGTTCACGCAGCTGCACAGCCAAGGAGTGAGGTGGGGGAGGGAGTCAAGACCTGCCCCAAACCTCTCTTTCCTCTTCCTCTTCCTCTTCTTCTTCCATCATTTGACTTTCCTGGATGGACAGTTCAAACCTGGGCCAGGCCCTGTAAGCAACTCTTTAAACTTTGACAAATTGAAATGCTTTATCTCAAGGCCTGGGACTCCCTTGATTTTCTGTCTTCACAACTATTCACCCATCCACCCACCAAGAGCTATTTTAAGGTGCACGTGGAGAGCATATGAACAATTAATTTCAAGCTGATCACATGCAGCCTGCGAGTAGAAAGCAATCCATCCATCTGAAATACCGCAGGAATCCCAGACCATCCTGAACAATTGGAACCCCAATGTTTTAGTTAGTCTGATTTGTGTTTCTGGAACCCTGACCCTGAAATGAAAGTATGTTAGGACCAAAGAAAACAAAACCAAACCTCTTACAGTTGGTACTTTATCCTATTTAACATTCATATATCACATTGAAAATGAACAGTAGTTTGAAAATGGACAATTATTTTGAACATCTTCTATTATAGGTGGTTTTTGGCAATGACATTGCAATTTCCATTCCAGAAGAACTTGAATTGCTTTGCAATTTCATGATTGAATTCAATCACGTATAAAATATAACAACCTAGAGATGAACTACTGGAGCTATTTCTCACAGCACTTATGAATGGATTGTCTCCACCTTATTTATAAACATAAATAACTCTTCAACAAGGTTAGATTTTAAAAAATAATCACCTAATTGAAGTGCTTATTATCAGCATTAATCCATCTTATTAGTACAGCAAGTCATGAATGGCCCTTTACAATAGAAGCTATTATTTTTTAGGCGGTAGGGTCTTAATTGATTTTTGGCAAATGAAGAGAAATAAAAATTATATTGCCAATCATAACATACAAAGAGAAAATCTACAATAGAAATGCTGGTGGTGGGGGGCAGTGGGGGAAGGAGGTGGGGAGAAGGAAACAAAGAATGTGATTGAATTTATATAGAAAGATAGACTAAAAAAGATTGATATTCTAGTCAGGAGAGGCAAAACAAGAGAGCGATTATGATCAAAGAAAAAAAATTTCTAAAGTATTGAAATGTGGAGGGAGATGAAGAAAGATAGCTCAGATTAGTTCACTAAATTAAACAATGCCCTAGGAAAGGAGTTTCTCTTGAACTTTGATATATTTTTCTCCTTTTGTCTTAAAAATCTAATATTAAGAACTACTTTTCATAGCATTTTCTTTGTGGAAGCACTTTACATACATTAACTCATAAAAATCCCCATCGGTATAATATGAATGCTATATTCCTGGTCTACGGATGAAGACATTGGCACAGAGAGTTTAAGTAACTTGCCCAGGGTCACACAGTAACAGAGTAACACAGTAACTCTGGGAGTTCTCGTTCTAGGATTCATGTAACTAACTATTCTGCTATTCTGCCTTTCCTAGAACAGGAGAGAGAGAGAATGATGTCCTATTTATCTAGAAATCACACACTCAAATAAGAAACAGAAAATTAGTAGCAAAAGAGCTCCAAGCAGAAAATAGAGTTATGTTAGAATTGAAAGTTGCCTTGAATCCAGTCCCTTAACTTTGTAAATTCGTATCAAAATACAGAGCCTTAGCTTCAGCGGCAGAACTGGGCCTAAACCCTGGTCTCCTGGAATCCTAGTCAAAGTGCTGCAGCACTTTGCCAATGCCTGTCACAATGTCCTTTATCAACAAGAGTGACCCCATCGCTACTGCAGCCATGGTTTTAATAAGGTTCTGACTCTACACCAGAAGCATGCCCGGATGGGAAAGGAGGGGAGTAAACGGGCAGGAGCCTATGAGCCACAGTAATAAATAGCACCTAACTTTCCATGGCTGGTTCTTTGTCGTAAACAAAATTATTTCCACTTTCATTATTATATCTAAGCAAAGTGATTATTCTATTCATCAATATTGTCATTCTGCTTTTACAGATGAGGAAATCAGTGTTGGAAGGAATGACATAACTGATAAAGGACATAGAAATAGGAAGTTATGGAGTCAGGACTTAAACTCAAGCTTCCTGACCCTAATGTGTAGAAGTGACAGCTGATTGTCTGAGAATAAAGGAAGGAATATAAAGTTGAAAAAGGTCATAAGCATATTAGAGGAAATAGTAATGCTAAAAAGTCAGTGACCAACTTTTGATCTGTAATCTTTACTTAATATGCTCACTTTACTTCAGAAGGTGACAGAGAAGTGACACATTTTTTAAAAAATTGTTAACTGAAAATTGCAGCACTATTCACAATAGCCAAAATATGGGAACAACCTAAGTGTCCATCGGTGGATGAATGGATAAACAAACTGTGGTGTATATACAATTGAATATCTTTCAGTTTTAAGAAAGAAAGGGATCCTGCCATTTGCAACAACTCGGATGATCCTGAAGGACATTATGTTAAGTGAAATAAGCCACACAGAGAAAAAAATAATACTGCATAATCTCACTTACATGTGGAATCAAAAAAAAAAAGTTGACTACACAGAGATAGAGAATAAAACAGTGGTTTGGAGGGGGAGGAATTGGGGAGATTAGGTCAAAGGATACAAAGTAACAGATATATAAGATGAAAAAGTCTAGAGATCTAATGTAAGTGAAGGCTATAGACAATATTGTATTACATTTGAGATTTTTGCTGAAATAATAGATTTTAGATGCTCTTGCCACACACTTAAAATGGGTAGCTATGTAAGATGATGAATATGTTAATTTGCTTTACTGTAGTAACCATTTCACCATCTATATGTATATCAAAGCCTCATGTTGTACAAATGAAGCATATACAATAACATTTAAAAAATTTGCACTTAAAAATTTATTGTAAAGGAATAAACATACAGAAATATATTTATGCAAAATATCATGCCCCATTCAGAAGATGTTACTGTGCTGCTTTAGGAAGTAGGCAGTAAACAGATGGCATCAATTATCGAAGGAGTTAGAAAGAGCTTGGGTAAGCTTAGTAATACTAAATTTCTGGTGGTATATCAAGGGGTGATTTGGAGCTATTATCAGTGATGGCAATAATATGCTGCCACAGAATATTTATCCATCATGGCTATGTTTAAAACAGAATGGGAAAATTGAGCAGCAATCTGGGTTTTGTTATGTTCCTTCTACTTTTAAGCTTGTTTCTTGGTTCATAGAAAGTTAGACTGCTTAGTCTAAATATCAGTTGGACATTTATTGTGTTGCTTACATAAGTTAGTAAAACTCTCTAAGCCTTAATTCCTTCATATGTTTAATGGAATAAAAATGGACATAAAATAGTACTTAATATTATAGAATAGGGTGACTGTGGGCTTTAAATGAGATAGTACATGTGTCTGGCACATAGTAAACACACGATGATAGTGTTGTTGTTATTATTTGTAGCAGTATTAGAATTATGTCCAACAATATCTAGTGTCCCCCTTTAACGTAATGAGCAGGACAGTGCCTGGGAACACTAATGCTGGCAAATTATTCAGTTGCTCCAAATTTCTGTTTTTTCTTGGGTCTATTTCCTAACTCTGGCACTGGACAATGTGTTTAACCTTGCCAAGCCTCAATTTAAAGATCTATAAACTGAAGATAATATCTGCATCAATTTCAGAAAGTTATTCTGAGATATTGAATTACTTATTGGCAAGCAGGAATTAATCAAGAAATGACAGCAATTATGATTATTAATAATTATTGCATGCTTCTCAAATGAGGCATTATTGTATTAATAGAATCTTGAGGAGTGAGAGCTCTGGAGCAGCAATTCTTGAGTTTGAATTTCTTTTCTGACACTTGTTAGTTTTGTGACCTTGCACAAGGTGCTTAGTCTCTCTGTGCTTTAGTTTCCTCATCAATAAAAGGGGGACAACTACTGCAAAATGTTGTCAGGAGGTTGAAAGGAAATAATGGGTATAAAACATTTAAAACAGTGCCTGGAACATAGTGTTTACAATATCAATTATTATCTCATGTACTTATTAATAAGTCCTTTGAAATGGGTATTCTTTTGCCCATATTAGATGGATAAATTGAGGTACAGGGAGGTTGTATAACTCGTCCAAAGACACACACAGCAAGAGTAATTTTGTCAGTTGCCAAAGTCCTTGCTCTAAAAATTGTACCAAGCTGCTTCTTTTTGTAGGGACTGTGTGCAGATGAATTACCCGTAGCAGGATCCATTAGAGACCACGGTTCCCTTAGGGCCTTTTATACTCTTCCAGTTTGGTATTGATAAGAGAAGAAGGGCCATTTTTTGGAATGGAATTTTAGACTTTTAGACAATAACCAAGGTTTATAGCCTGTCATTTCCTCCCACACACCTTCTGATCTAATATCCTAGACAGTTCTCTATTCCCTGAACGAAGCCTAAATTGTTGCCTTTTATGCTTTTGCTTATACTATCTCCTCTATATGAACTTGTCTTTCTTCCTCCTTATCCTTCTCTGTCTCTATTCTCTAAAGCTGATGCCAGCAAGGAAGAGGCTTGACTGAGGAGAGGCCTCCTCAGACTTCCGGGCAGCATGTGTCTTTGTTGTTGGCTCTGGCTGCTTTCTGTATCAATGACCTGTTTGAATAACTGTCATCTCCTCTGTTATGTGAACATCTGGAGGCAAGAGATCTATCTTGGTTATCATGTTATCACTAATGCCCAGCAGAGTCTGGACATTAGAGACAATGTATTCATTAAATATTTATCGAGTGCCTGTTATGAGCCATGCACTGTTCAAGGCACAGGAATGAACAAAAAAGATAAAATCCTTTTTCACATGGACCTGGAATTCTCGTGGATGAGTCACTAATTGGACATCTAAGTGGGGATATCGAGGGGGCAGATGGACACATGGTTCTGGAGTTGACAAACACAGTCTAGGCTGAAGATGTAAACGTCAGAGTTAGTACCATATAAGTTAATAGTTAAGACCATGAAACTCAATGAGATCACTAAAGGAGTAAATGTTGACAGAAAATAGTAATTCTTTCTTTTATTAAATAAAGGAATAAATTTAAAAAATTAGAAGGACCAAGGAGTGACAAGGACTGCAGAGTAGGAAAGCCCAAGATAGGACCAGCCTTGAAATTACTCAGTTTCTAAGAATTATTAATACTTTTCCTGGTGGGTACACTGACCTGGGAGCATGTCTCAGACCTTCCTTCCCATGGTGGTGTTCAACAAGAAAACAACTGAGCTGTACTGTTGTATTAAACACTCAATTGAACACAGACACAATTTCCACCTGGTCTTTACACATTTATGTCTTAAAACATTTGTCCATGGAAAGGCAGTGTCTCTCTTTGAGCTCATTTTTCCTCTGAGTTCAGAGGCAGCTTGGTTGTAATCATGCCACCCAAATAATGATGCCTAAACTCATCTTGATGTGACCGAGATAGGGCAGTCACGGCAAAAATCATAAACCCACCCTCCACATCATCAAGTGAAAAAGAGTTGGAAGTGATCTCAGAGAACCTGGAAAAATGCTATGAAGAAACAAAGCATGGGAATTTATTGCACAGGCTCTGCTTGGTTTCCCCCGTCAGACTGTAAGATCACGGTGGGCTGGATCCATGTCTGGCTTGCTCGTGGTTGCATCACTGGCACCTAGGATGATGCCTGCCACGTAGCAGGTATAGATAAAAATTTTTCAAATGACTGAACAACCTGGGCTTGAGTCCTAGCTCTGCCGCTTAGTAGCTATGTAATTTGGAACAAGTCACTAAAACCTCAAATCCTCAATCTCTTTCTCTGCAAAATGGTGACAATAGTAACACTTGAACAATAACTGAAGATTAAATAGAATAATGTATTAAAGAATTTTTCACAGTGCATGGTGCATCTTAGGAATCCACATGCAATGTTGCTGCTATTGTATGATGATTTTGCTGGTGATCCTTCTAACATCTGCTCACCTAAAGCATTAATCAATTTTACACTGTGATTGAAATAAATGTGATTTTTACTACCTCCAGGAATACTCACTGGAGAATACGTCTACCTCCAAGCAGAGTCAGAGAACAGTATGATATGCTATGGAATTGTTTGTCTAAAGTTTCAAAGTCTCAAATGAGAATGGTCTGCGGAAAGGTAAAAAAGGTTTTCTCTGTCAGTTCATTGCCAGAACTTTTGCTATTCTTTTTTGTTTATTTGTTTTTTAATGAAATCTTGCAAGCAAAGATGGGCCAATGTAAAGAACTGCTGCCCATCACAATTGCTGTTTCAAATCCCTTGGCAAGAAGTCAATTTGAAAGTAAGAAGGCTACACTTTAACCCTGCAATCTAAGCAGATAACATAGCAATGCTCTGTATTTAATAGACCTGGTGGAGTGGAAAATTGAGTCTGCTTGAAGTATCAAGTTCCCATTTGAGCAGAAACCAGACTCATTGACTGCACTCATGTTTAGCCTAAATATTACTTCTTAGGTCAATGCAAATGAAAAATAAGTATATATGACTTTCATTAGAAGCTACATTGGTGACCAATCATGAAAGAATTAATAAAAGAAAAAAAAAGAATTCTTTTATTTACCTAATATTCTACTCAATTTTTTTTTTTTTTTGTAAATAGTCATCACTCCACCCATTTGGGCCCAAATTAACAGTAACAAAAATAGTGAAAGAATCCAGTGAGAAGTAAAATATTTCATCATATAGGTAATCTGAAAAAATAAAACAATAAAAGATACACAACAAGAGCAAACATAATCAACCACTAAGTTGTTTAAAGGTTGTTCGAGAATGACTTGTGTTCTTTAGGTAGTTCAGGCACTTTTCTTTAGGCACTTTTAGCCAATGTGTCTAAAATAAAACTGTCATCTTTCCTTAACTCACTTTCATGGTCTTCCTTCTCCACTCCTTATCTTGATTAAGGTCACCATTATCCTTTTGGTGGAATTATTTTTTCTCTTTCCTATCTTTCACTCAATACCGCCAATTTTTTCCAATATTTTCAATTACACACACCTTGACATGTGTTTCAAATTCCTCCTCCCCCTTCCACTGTGGCTGCCATATATTCAGGTCTTTGTCATCTCTTGTATGCAGGGTAGTCTAGTGGTGAAGACCCCAAGCTCTGGTATTATAGTATTTGAGGTCAAATCCCTGCTTTGGTATGTAATTGTGAGATACTGGGTTAGTGATTTAATTTCTTTGTTCAGTTTTCTCCTCTAAATGGGGATTATAACTGTACCTTCCTCGTAGGCTTGCAGTGAATGTTAGCAATACTTGTTCTGAAGTAGAATAGCGTTGTGCTCAATAAAATTTAGCTGTTAATGTTATCTCTTGCATAGACTTTCTAAGCGGTTTTACAACTGATTTTTACATCTTCTTTCCTTTTCTCCCTCAACAATTTAACGGCCTTCTGATTTATTTTTGTGTTATTTTATCACTCCGAGTTTCAGTTGGTTGTTGATTCAGAAACCAATGCCCCTCCAACCCATGGAGGAGCAGGACAAAAAAAACGAAAAGAAAAAAAAAAAAGAAACCAATGTCCCACTAAGTTTTGTTGATCGTTTTGATACCCTGTCTGTGTCTTGTCTTCCATTGTTGCTCTTGACCCTTTCCTAGTCTTTTCTGTGACTACAAGTTCACCATTAACCCTCTTAAAATAGGACTGCTGTCCAGCTTGCTCTATTCTTGGCTGTCTCTAGCCGTCTCTGCCCCTAGTCAAGACAGGGAATCAGTCCCCAGCTTAACAACCTCACGTAAAATCCTCATTGTCTCTCCGCAGTGTATATCCAGCCTCGTTTTGGTTGGAAGGCCCCTCAAAATCTGGCCCAGCTCACCTTTCTGGCTGTTTCTCTTCCCTACTTCTTTCCCTTCCTGACTGTCTCAAGCTTCATCCTTTCAAGTACCTAAACTGTTCCTCCTTCTTTTTCTCCCTCTGATGAAATGGTGATTCTTCTTCAAAGGGCCCAGCTGAAATATTACCCCTTTGTGAAATGCACCTAGGTGAGATTCCATTTCATGTGTGACTACAATAGTCATGATCGTAGTAGTAGCAAAATAAAGCAAGAGCAGCCAAAATTTATTGACCACTTACTAGCCAGTCACTGTTCTAAACACTTCACATGGTCGTTTAATCCTTTAAGCCAACTTATGGGATATTTACTGTTATTATTTCCACATTACAGATGAGGAAATTAAAGCTCAGAAAGGGTAAGCAACTTACCTTAAGTTTCTATAGCTAGCTAGTCACAGAACCAGTATTTGAACCAGAATGGCTAGTCCCAGAGTTATCACACTTAACTTCTTAATTCTAATGCATCTCTAATTGCTTCCCACTGCATTTTACTTATATTCATTGTATCCAAGTGATCTATTAATATATATGTGTCTGTTTATTTCAGTACAATGCCAGTCTTCTGACATAGTGATCTGTGTGTTCCCCTGTGCCTGGCACTATCCCCTTTCAAATAGTTAATGCTTCATAACTGTCTGCCATATTGAAGTGCAATTCATTAAACCTGCCAACAGGAAACAGCGGTCTTGGAGCTCTTGCCTCTAGCTCTCCTTTACTAAGACCCATTCATGATTTAATGACTATTACTGGTAGATACATCATGGATCAGGAAAAAAATGCCCAACTTTCCATTTATCACTAAATACTTATGTGACTTTGGGCAAGCCATTTAAGGTTGGTAAAAATTAAATTTATAAGCCTTCATGGGTTATGCCTCTCTTCCTCCAAAGATTTTCCTGACTGCATGCCCAAGTCAGAGCTGTTAGCCAAATTCACCAAGGAGTTAGCATGAGATTAATTAATTGTCAGAAGGTTAAACTTTTTTTTTTTTTATTTCCAGGACATTACTGTTGTATTTTTAATTGGCAGTACATTGGCAGTTCAAGTCACTTTTTGCAAACAAATCCTCCATCAGCCAAATGCTGATGGTTTCTCTGCCAAGACAGGCATCTAAAACTTTCTATGATCAATATGCAACCAGGAAAAACAAAACACACTGAAATGTTTTGCTATATTTGACACCAAAAATCTGAAATACAGTTAGGGAATTATGTTTTGCAATTATGTGAGGCAATGTACTGATGGTGGTTTATCGGTTATGAGTAGTCTAGTCTCACAATAACCTTGTTGTAGTCACTCTCTCATTTCTGTTCAAATCAAAAACAAAAACCCCTGGAATGAAGCTTTAATTTAGTGAATCAATTATTTTGATTAAATGAGGGCACTGAGATATGACTGAGTAGCTGTTATTATGAGTCAAATTTAAATAAAAATGTGTATACATATACATATAATCAAGTGTTGAATGTTTTATCTTTTGCATTAGTTCTTGCCCATTATCTAGCAAGTAACTTTTTGTCACCAAAATGTCCTTTGAATAAATAAGGAAAATGATTAATTTATTCTTTAGATAAAAGAACCAGGGCATAGAGAGATAAAGTGAATCACTCAGAGTTATTTATTGAGGAGTTACAGCCACAGACTTGATAGCATTTATTTTTTAAAGAAAAAGTATTTGTGCTTATGTAGAGCATAAGTAGCTAGGAATTTCTTGACAGTAAACCATATATAAAGTAGCTAGTTAAGTTCCTTAATCCTATAAATATCTATTCAATGTCAATATACTTTGTGAATTAGTTGTCAGCTTCCAAGATATCATGGAATTGGGAATAAATTTCACAAGAGGAGGAGCAGTGTGAGAATTGAAACTGATCCTGTGGACGCCAACTCCTGGCTCCCAAGATGGACAAAATCTGGGAAACATTTTCTTTATCTGGCCTCCTGGTATACCCTTCATGCTTCTAAATGCAGTTATAGGTCTGGGAGGCTGACCTCTATGGATAATATCAGCCGGACTTCTTGCCCTTGTGCTTCCCATTGGGTTTGGACAATGGAGAGGAGGAAGAGGAAGAAAGAGAGACAGTGGTATTTATTCTTTGGGCTCCCTCCCTGGTGGGTTGACAATGGCTGTATTTGTCTTACAAGAACCAGAGCCCCTGTTGGGAAGCCCTCTCTTATAAGTACAGCTATAGTTACTGCTTTCTCCACCTTCTGATAACTGTCAATCTAGAAATGATAATTTTCACCCTTGCTAACACTGGGTACTTTACCAGCCTTGTTGATTCCTGAAACCCTGTTTATATTTTTGCAAACAGTTCCTTCATTAAACTGTCGTCTATTGCCCCATTTAAATGTGCCTTGTCTTTTTTTCCTGGACCTTAACTGATATCAAATCACAGGATGTTAGTGTTGAAAAATACTGGACTTGGAGTTGAGTTTCTTATCCCAAATTTTTTTTTTTGGTAACAGCTTTGTGATTTTGAACAAATCATTTCCCTTCTCTAGTCCTCAGATTCCTACATATAAAACAGAATATATTTCTTATAGTAGGCCATTATTATTACTACTATTATTGTAATATTCTATATTACTTTATTTATAACACTTAGGATGATTATTTCCTTAGCCAATATCTAGTCCAATGGGCTCTCCTGTATGCCACAGCCCCATGAAATTGTCCTTCACTTCTCCTTGAATTTTTCCAGTAAGTCTTCTATGAGTGTGACAGTCCCATATCTTGCAGTCATTCAGTAAGTGTATTCGTACCACTGAACTAAGGGGACTTGGGGTATAGAGTTTTGTTTATCTAATTTCTCAGTTGTAGGATTCTACACAAATCATTACAACCTTTCTAGGCCACTGTTGCCTCAATTGTGAAATGGGCATGTAAAACATACCTTCTTGGAGGCAAAAGGCCAGATCTAGTGTTTTGCCATGTTTTTTTTCAATTTGAAGGTTCACGTTGTGAAAAAGAGCTATATGATAGACCTACATGGTCTTTCTCAATCACTGTCAGAGGTAATCTGTGCAGCTCAGCTTGACAAAGTGATGAAGACACTTTGGAGTCAGAACCCTAGCTCTGCTAATAGAAGAAGTTGTTTTATTTCTCTGCGTCTCTGTTTTTTAGTCATTCTATCTTCCTACCTCAGAAGGAGGTTGAGATATCAATTGAGTTAATATTTGTCATATATTGCACCCTCAGGATGTTTCATATACTAATTACTTAGCATGAATTACCTTATTTAACCCCCACAACAACCCATTTTTTCCTGATGATCAGAATGATCTTTCTTTCTATATCGCTAACAAGCTATGCTCCATTCCTTCTTATGCAGCTCTCTCTCCAGACCCTCACATTATTGGCTTTTTCTCATGTTAGGGTCTCAAACGTCACCCCAGCAGTGAGGCTGTCTCTGACCCAGTCAAAATAGCTCCTCTACCTACATTCACTTTCTAGCATATTATCACAGGTGTACTTCCTCTATAATACTCATCACTTCCGGAGATTATCTTTGTTTTCATGTTTATTCTCTCTCTTCCCATGTAAGCTCCATGAGGGCAGAGAATTGATCGTATTTTACTCCCCACTAGAAAGGCAGTGCCTAGTCTCACGCCTGCACCCAGGGTCTCTCGAAATTATTGTGGAATGAATGACTAATTAAAAATTAAGGGACAGAGAATTTACCTAAATAACTCCAGGCATTTTGTTTAGTAAGAGGCACAACAGGAATTCAAACACATGCCAGGAGGATACAAAAGCCCAAAACCTTCCCTTTGCCTCTTTCAACAGTTCCTGGAAGAGATAATGAGGATCTCAGCCAGAGCCAGAGAACAAGACTATAAAGGAAAAGAGAATTTAAAAGATGCTTCAGAGAGAAAATTGACCAGAGTTTAGTAACCAATAAGGTGGTGGTGGTGGGGGGATCAGAAAGTGGAGGGAAGGATCTGACTTCAGCAATGGGCAGCTATTGATGCCAATGAATGATCTAAGAGACTCAGAGCGAGTGGTTCTGAGCACTGGTGATTAGGTTACAACCTTTGGCTGTATTTTCATCAGTTTCCTGGAATGGATGTTCAAAGATCAGCGAGCAGTTGGCTGCCTCGGGGACAGTGGGATAGGCCAAAAACTTGAACAAAACAGTCCTTAGCTCAGGCCCAGGTGTCACCAGTCCCTGTCCCCATCCTCTTTCTCACTCTTTTGGGGAATTATTAGTGTCAGGTGGAAGACACTCTGGAGCCTAAATTAACTCTCATTATAGTGTATCTATTACTTTTGTGCAACCACCAGCCACATGGCTTGATTGGAGAAGGCCACTGGCTATTGTGTGGATCTGTCACCTCCTTTTCCTCAAAGCCATGCGTGTTGTTCCTCAACACCTTCCCAAGGCAGTGGAACTTTTTGACATTTGTCTAACAGTCTTCTCAAACGTCATGGTCACGATGCATGGTTTAGGCTGGGCGTGGTGGCTCATGCCTGTAATCCTAGCACTCTGGGATGCCGAGGCGGGAGGATCGCTTGAGGCCAGGAGTTCGAGACCAGCCTAACCAAGAGCGAGACCTCGTCTCTACTAAAAATAGAAAGAAGTTATCTGAACAGCTAAAAATATATATAGGAAAAAATAGGCAGGCATGGTGGCACATGCATGTAGTCCCAGCTACTCAGGAGACTGAGGCAGGAGAATCGCTTGAGCCCAGGAGTTTAAGGTTGCTGTGAGCTAGGCTGATGCCACGGCACTCTAGCCCAGGCAACAGAGAGAGACTCTGTCTCAAAAAACAAAACAAAACAAAACAAATATGTGTAGTTTCACACAGGATTTTGCAGCTTACAATTTTTGTCTTTGATTAAAGATAAGAAATACATTAAATTTTCAAAAATTTAAGAATGTCTATGGTTCTTCATGCAGAAAGTCTTTGTCATGTGCTACTTCTTTTAATGCTTTCATTTGAGGCATACACAGCAGAACTAATATTCAAGTCTGCATTTAACAAATGACTATAAAAATATATATTTTCCAAATATTGAGAATATTAAGTCTATGTAACAAAAAACTCAAGAGGTAATATATATGCTGTGTTAAAAAATATATAAAAGGCCAATTTGAAATTCAATTTTCTAATATATATTGGAAAAATTGCATTCAGATAAATCACTTCTTTCATCTAGTAATTCAAAATTTAAGAGAAAATTTTAAAAAGCATGCATAGATATATACACAGAACTGTTTATCCCAGTGCTATATATATTGATCAGGGGAGGTAAAGGGGAAGACAATTTAAATATCCAAAACCAGGGAATGGGGTCAAATACAATATACTGTAGCTATGCAATGTAATATTAAGCTTCCCATTAAAAATGATGTTTACAAAAAGTTTTAATAACAAGGTTAATATTTATAAAAATACACCATGTCAAAAAAAATAAAAATTTGGTACATATATATCTCATTAATGTATACACATTTATGAAAAAAATATTACTAGTTATTTGTAATTACTTCAAGATTATATGTATTATATATTTATATGTTTTTTTGTGTTGTTATGTTGTGTGTGGTTTCTTATCTTTCTTGCACTTTCCAAATTGACTGCCCTGAACATGAGTGACTTTCGTAAACACGATAAAATAAACCATTCACCTCCCAACTCTGGAGGAGGAGGAAGAGAAGGAGGAGAAGAAGAGGGAGGAGAGGGAGAAGGAGGAAGAGGAGCAGGGCTGTTTTATGCAAGAAGGAGCAGATTCATTGCATATTGCTCTTAAGGGTGGGATATGGACCAATGTGGTTGGAATTTAAAGGGAAAGGCAATTTTGGCTCACTGTGCTCCTTAATCTTACAATGACCAGACTGGCGGCTTCCTGAAGAAGCAGTGTGACTCTCTG
This sequence comes from Varecia variegata, assembly GCA_028533085.1. Taxonomy (NCBI): domain Eukaryota; kingdom Metazoa; phylum Chordata; class Mammalia; order Primates; family Lemuridae; genus Varecia; species Varecia variegata. Next base: position 81,289,789 of record CM052437.1, read on the forward strand.
GGATGACCGAGGGAGACATGGGGTAGATGTGAGGTGGGGCTAGATGTCTTCCCATGTTTCCTTCGAACTCTAAGGTTCTTTGATTCTGGGAACCTAAGTGCTCCCTAATTCAGCAAGAGTTTGGGTTTTTCTGCAGAAAATATCTTTTTCTTTTGTTATTTACATACTATTGATAAGTCTCAGATTCCTGCCAAGAAGAGCTCTTTCTTATATGCCTTCCTGGAAAAAGAAAATGAAATTTAGAATGAATATTGACCCTTTACTAAATTGACTTTCAGCCAGTTTTGGAGCATTGTGGGATCTGGTGGAGAAACTTCCTTCAGCTGCTGTACAGGTCATTCAAGCCTAGAACCACCCCAGTCAAGCCAGGACTCACGCTAGGGCTCTCTGTGTGCCCACCTTTCCTCCTGGGAGCCCAGGGTCCTCTCTCACTCTGGTACTTGGCTGTACCCATCTTCTCCTTGCCCCATGCTCCCAAAACATATTTTCAATTTCGTCCCCAATTGCTTAGGGCTCAGATTATGAATAGAGTTTTAACGAAATCACCTAACTGATATAGTAATGAAATTAGTGTGCTCTCCTTTTTAGGTAGACTACTTTTATGTGCTGGGGTTTTCTCTGATAGATGGTTACTGGGGAAAGTGGTGGCTAGTGGGGAGAAAAAAGAGTTTTATATCTGCCGATCTTATGGGGTACACAAATCACTGGCCAAGTCTAGAGTCGGTCAGTGTCAGCCAGTTCCATAAAATCCCATTAGTATTTAGAGTCACTCTCATCATTATTTTAATATCTTCTATTTTTTTTTCCCTCAAGAAACATACTTTTTCCTTGCACTTAGTTGAAAATTGCATTGCATCCTCTGTGAACATTTATTTGGCTTTTCCCCCTGTTGCTGTAGGAAGAATGCTAACAGGACATGACGATTTTATTCTTCACCAAGTGAATATACAGATCCATTTGAAAGTTACATTTTACCTGTCCACATTGTACAAATGACTATGTTTTCAGTAAATACTGGTAAATTGGCAATTTTGATTCCAACTTGAAAGGAGAAAAGTAATGACTCTAATAACCAACATTTGCTGACAAATAGAGGCAATAAATTCACCGGCAGCTTCAATATCATGTGGGATTAGGGCTCCGGCATTTTTCTGGATGACGGCCATCTAGGTTGCCGATGACAAGTTCTGTTTTGTTTGTGAGATGGGGTGCCTGTGTGCGCAATGAAAAAAAATCAAAGCAATGTTTCTTGACCATAATTTTAATTTTCTTGTGTATGGATTATTACTAATAAAAGTTATTTTGTCTTGCCCCTTCTTTCCATAGAATGTAATGTAAGCTCTAGTGAAACAGGTTTTTTGTTTTGTTTAATCTGTTTTATTTACTGCCCTATCTCCCAGCACAAGGAGCAGAAACTGACATATAATAAATATTTGTTGAATAAATAAGTGAATTAATTAAATCTTATTATTATGAGATTCAATGGTCAGTGCCATTGAAACAAATTACTATTCCATTCTGGGACTTTTCACTGGATGTATGGGTTTTTTGAGGTTCTTTCCATATTTTCTCCACTCATGTTGTGAAGACTAGTGAAATGCTAGGGCATTCACAATGGAATCCATAAGTCCTACAAAATAGTGTGGTGGACTGTAAAGAGAGTAGGTGGAGATATGAGTCGTAGCCCCAAACTTAAGGTATTTCACCTCGCTTTTTAACATTCCATTTCCTTACTAGTAAAGGACACCATCTTCTCTGATTCTAGGAGCTCTTTGATGCTTGAAAAAAAAATTGTGTATGAAAGAATGTACACATGGAATATTTGTTAATATATGTTATAAATTATATATAGAATCTTTAGAAAATAAATTACAAGTTTTCGATAAGATCACCTCTCTTTTCTACTCCTTAAGGATGAATGCCACAAAATTGGAGAGAAAAAGATGATGGTTAGCCTTATATGGGCTATCACACACAGTTATTTAATCATATACTAATCTACATGTTGCTGTGAAAGTATTTTGTAGATGTGTTTAATGCCTACAATCAGTTGACATTAGGTAAAGGGCAGATTACCCTGAATAATGTGGGTGAGCCTCATCTAATCAGTTGAAGGCCTTAAGCAAAAACTGAGGCTTCCTGGAGAAGAAGAAATTTTGCCTGAAGACTGCAGCATCAGATCTTTCCTGAGTTTCCAGCTGCCAATCTACCCTGTGAATTTTGGACATGGCAGCCCCCTAGCCAATTCCTTCAAATAAATCCCTTTACATATATGTTTCTAAGTGTATGTACATGCGTGTGTATGTGTGTACCTACGTGTACTATATGCATATGTGTATCTAACTATGTATGTATTGATTTTCCCCACCCTTCAGGATCAAACAAAAATGCCTCAATGTTTAGAAGCACAAGCTCCTGTCACTAACACTGTGCTGTCAGGCTGTCAAGTGGGAAATGCCTCATAATTGCCCAAAAGTTCTCCTGGGTATTTGGGTAAACACGAGTACATCAATAGAGTTGGTTTTGCGGAATATAATATATTGATTCTTTTTAGAAGCAGAGAACTGCAATGCATGCAGACCTAAACAAACAAAACAAGCAAACAGTTTTGGGGGTAAAAAAAAAAAACAAACTTGCTTTGAATAGCAGGAGACGACGTTTTAGCAGCTGAGCAGGGTAAGAGCTTCATGAGCCGCTCTTTAATGCTGCGCTTGGTGCTGTTCTGAGCGTAGAGGAAACCTAGAAGATACACGATCAGTTCTGTTAATGCTGTCTGCGGAGAGAAACTGGCCATGCTGCAGGGTTTATCAGAGAAGCCAGGCAGGGAGGATAGGGGAGGCAGCCAGCCCATCTGGCAATCACAGGCAGTGGGTTGGGACCCCAGAAGGAAGTAAAAATCCTTTTGTTTCTGTTTTTCTCCTTATTTAAGTTTTTATTTAAAAAATATTTTCCTTATATTGCATTAGAGATCAGGTTTATCGAGTGAAAACAGAATCATTAAAGTATATGTGTTGAATGGCAAAAGTAAAATTTGGCGACTTTTTTTGGCCCATACAGATCAGGAGTAAAACAAGTATCGTTAAAAGAGTTAACTGGATTGAAATTTCAATATTCAAACCAGCCTTAAGGGTCCACATGACAATTTTCTGTTCTCATTGCTCCCTATCTTTGATTACAGAGGAGAGAGATGCTTCGCATAAATCATTCACACTGCAATCATGTGTTAGTACCTTTGCCTTCCTGAAAGTGAGAAAGTAAATGTCCTTGATACGCAACTTCATTAGCATATGTTGACATGCCCAGAGATGTGACAATCTTTCACATTTTTTCCATATGGACATTAATGAATGGAACTTATTCAAGCAGAGTAATTCCCAAAAAGAAGCAAGATATTTTTGTAAAACATTAACCCAGAAATAGACAGAGCGGTATCTGTGACTTTGAAAGGTTGGAGAAGACTCAAGAAAAATTAATAGTGGCTGTGTGGGCAAGGTAGCAAACTGCTGAAATAACTTGTGGTGTCAGGGGTCAGCTATCCAATTGATCATCACCTTACCCACTCTGAGGTCTCAAATGCCTGAATTTGCATATTAATGTATAGCCTCTCCCAAATCAGTATGGAAGGTGTCAAAACATAAAGCAACACCCAGAAACCAATTTAAATCGAGGTTCTACCATTTTAATAATATAAACCCAGCGAACATATCACTTTTTTTCCTACAATTCCAGTGTTTTATAAAAAGAAAATCAAAATCTCAGGGACCCCCCCCACCCCCACACACATCCCTCACTCCCAACTCCTTATGCAAAATGGAAGATAAAGACAAAGGCAAAATGGAAGATACCTGAGAATGACTCTCCCCACAGATCATTCATTAAGGAAATTCCTTATTGTCCTCCCACAATCAGGAGCATGCAAATTGTAACTTTAGGTCCACAGGCTATGTCTAGCACCTAAAACTAAAGATTCCACACTAATTATGAATTACAAGTTTATCAGACATTCTTCCACCTACCCAGGGACATCTACATAATTGATGCTTCCTTCACTCCCTTTTTCTCTTCTAACAGTCCCCTTATCTTATGTAAAATGTAGGTTGAAGATATAGAACATCACCATTTTGTCTGGGCCAGAGGGGCGGGCCTGCTTTTTTTCTTTCTCTCTGTTTGCCTTTAAATATTGAAGCTTCCAAATTCCCCAAATTAATCTTCAGAGAAACAACCACAGGCCTGTCTGTGGTTCCTGTGTGTTTTTCCTGGGCACGTCCTCAACTTTGGCTTAATAAACCTCCATTGATTGAGATTTTTGCCTCAGTCAGTCATTTGGGTCAAAAGTTGGAATAATACAACAGTCCCAGCTGCAAGACTAATGATCCATTTCCATTTGGGGTTGTTCCACCCATCACCAGTGTCTATTGGCCAAAATGCTAAGGTGTGTGGGATTGTGGGGGGGAGGAGCAGCGACAAAATGAAGTAGTAAATACATAAATCAAATCAGATCATGCCCCTGCTTAAAAGTCCTCTAAAACCTTCACATTATCCTTTATAAAATACCCATACTTCCTATTAAGGACACCAAGACTTATTCTCTGATAGCATTTTCAACCATCAACCCTATGGCTTTCTATGGCCAACCAGTGGCCACTCTACCCTTGCTGCCTTTGCTGGAACTCACAAAGCAGACCCTCCTCTGGTCTGGACACTCATGTGGTGTGAAATATCACCTTCACTTGATATCACAAGGGCTGGTTGAGGGTGTGGCACATAATGGAAGGTTAATAAATGTCTGACAAAGGAGTGAATATGTTCCATTTGGATATCTAAATAAGATCTAATTTCATTTCCTAGATTACTATCTAAGTAAGCTTTTAAATTGTAAAATAAATCTGCTTTACATAAAACAGACTCTAGATTTTGCTTCTTTCTGCTCCATTTCCAGAAGGGTGCATCCATCTAAATACTTTTGCCTTTGTAAACTTCTCTGAGGCATTAGGGTTTTACTCTAGCTCCCCAAGCAGGTATTCTGCTCTCTCCATTACGCCATTTCAAACCTCCATGCCACCGTATGGCTATTTTCTCAAACCGGTCAGCCGTTCACCAATTACCAACTTCCTTATCTCTATGTATCCTTTATAACTCAGTTCAAACACACTTTCCCCTGGCAAAATGTCCCTGCTTTGTCTTCAACTTGGCTGAAGGAAGAGAGACCTACTTCTCTGCTTCCCTATTGTTCCAACATTACATCCTCTTGTTCTGGGTATCACACCCTGTTGTGGACTGAGACCTTATTCTGATAAGGAATTAAAGAGAGGCTCTCCTACCAGCCCTCTATCATAGGACAAGGTTTTTAGGTTTACTTTTTACCCAGATTCTTTGCTTTAGATCTGACTTCTTCACATCTATCCAAACTCTAAAAACATCCTTAAAACATAAAACTGGCACAGGGCAGACATTCAAGAAATATTTGCCAGTTGCTTGATTTCCAGCTTTGTCCATAAATTCTCTACGACAGTTTCCAGGACTCTTAGGCCTGGGTATGGGGGAGGGAGCGTCCAGCTTCCCAAGCACTCACAGATATTAATGTTATCCTCCACCCCATTCCTAATTTGGTAAGGTATACATGTTTTCAATTATAATTAGGAGTTAGAAGTCTAAGACTTTAGACCCTATTTTGCTTCTTTAAGCTGAGTAACCTTGTCAGGTCATTAAACTTATTTGAGTCTCATATTTAATAAAAAAAGTCCCAGACCAGATGGATTCACAGACAAATTTCTCCAGACCTAAAAAGAAGAGCTGGTACCTATACTGCAGAAATGATTCCATAATATGGAGGAGGGAATCCTCCCCAACTCATTCTGTGAAGCCAGTATCACCTTGATACCAAAGCTAGGAAAGGGCACAACAAAAAAAGAACACTACAGACCAATATCCCTTATGAAATAGATGCAAAATTCTCAATACAATACTAGCAAACCAAATTCAACAGCACATCAAAAAAATATTCCACGATGACTAAGTGGGCTTCATTCCAGGGATGTAAGGATAGTTAAACACATGGAAGTCAATTAATGTGATTCACCACATAAACAGCAAAAACAAAGATCATGTAATCATCTCAATAGATGCAGAAAATGCAGTTGACAAAATCCAGCACCTTGTCACGGTAAAAACTCTTAACAAAGTAGGCCTACATGGAACATACCTTAGAATTATAAAAGCCATATATGACAAACCCACAGCCAACATCATACTGAATGGGGAAAAGTTGAAAGCATTCCCACTTCAAACTGGAATAAGACAGGTTGCCCAGTGTCACCACTTCTATTCAAAATACTGCTGGAAGTCCTAGCCAGAGCAATCAGATAAGAGAAAAAAATAAAGTATATCCAGATGAGGAAAGAGGAGATCAAACTATCACTTTTTGCTGATGATATGATCTTATATCTACAAAACCCCAAAGACTCCACCAAGAGACTCCTGGAATTGATAAATAAATTCAGCAAAATCTCAGGTTACAAAATCAGTGTGCACAAATGAGTATTGTTCCTATACATAATAACAGTCAACTTGAGAGTCAAATCAAAGCCTCAATACCATCCACAATAGCCACAAAGAAAATAAAATACCTAGGAATATACTTTACTAAGGAGGTGAAAGATCTCTACAAAGAGAACTATTAAACACTGAGTAAAGAAATCACAGACAACACAAAGGGGAAAACATATCATGCCCATGGATTGGCAGAATCGACATTGTTAAAATGTCCATACTACCCAAGGTGATTTATAGATTCAAAGCAATCCCCATAAAAATACCAAGGTCATATATCACATATGTAGAAAAAAAATTCTACACATTGGAATTTAGAACTAGAAAAGAGCTTAACTAGCCAAAGAAATCTTAAGCAAAAAGTACAAATCTGGAGCCATCACATTACCAGACTTCAAACTATACTACAAGGCTATAGTAACCAAAATAGTATGGTATTGGCACAAAAAGTAGAGATATAGACCAATGGAAAAAGACACAGAACCCAGATATAAAACCATCCATATAGAGCCAACTGATCTTTGACAAAGCAGACAACAACATACACTGGGGAAAAGAAGCCCTATTCAATAAATGGTGCTGGGAGAATTGGCTAGCTGTATGCAGAAGAATGAAACAGGATCCATGTCTCTCACCACTCACAAAAATTAATTCAAATGGATAAAAGACTTAAATGTAAGACATGAAAACATTAGAATTCTAGAAGAAAATGTTGAAAAAACTTTTCTAGATATCGGCCTAGGCAAGGAATTTATGAAGAAGACCCCAATGGCAATCACAGCAGCAACAACTATAAAAAAAAAAAAAGGGACTTGATTAAATTAAAAAGCTTCTGCACAGCTAGGGACATAATCAACAGAGCAAACAGACAACCTTCATTAAATGGACTTAGCATATCTAGGACTAGTGATGAAAGTGTTATGAGCTTGACTAGAGATCAAAATAAATAAATCTGAATAATATTGAGAAAAATAAATAAAAAAATAAAGAGAGCCTTAGTTGTCTGGGTGACATGTGAAGTCCAATATAAATATATTTGGAGAACCAGATGAGAGGAAAGAGAAAATTTTGAAGAAAAAAAGACCAAAATATTCCACATTTGTTTAAAAACATCAATGAAACTTTTTGAAACCAAAGTAAGATAAATAAAAGAAGAACAGCAGAGACACAGAGGGATAATGCCATGTGACAATGGCGGAAGAGATTATAATCATGCATCTATCAGCAAAAAAACACCAAGGATTGCCAGCAACCACGAAAAGCTGAGAAGAGCCAAGGAAGGATTGGAAGGATTTGTCCCTAAGGCTTTCATAGAGAGCATGAACCTTTATTTTGGATTTCT
>CM052437.1:81298179-81316170 GCA_028533085.1 Varecia variegata
AAGAAGAACAGCAGAGACACAGAGGGATAATGCCATGTGACAATGGCGGAAGAGATTATAATCATGCATCTATCAGCAAAAAAACACCAAGGATTGCCAGCAACCACGAAAAGCTGAGAAGAGCCAAGGAAGGATTGGAAGGATTTGTCCCTAAGGCTTTCATAGAGAGCATGAACCTTTATTTTGGATTTCTGCCCTCCAGAATTATGAGAGAATAAATTTGTGTTGTTTTAACCCAAAAAAAAAAAAAATAAAAATAAAAGAAGAATCACATGTAGCTACATCATGGTCAAACTGCTGAAAATTAAAAATGAGAAAAATCTTTAAAAAGAAAGAAGAAAAGGACACATGTATATGGAATACAATAATGTGAGAATGCTTTCCCATCAGAAAACTAATGGAATAACATCCTTAAAGTTCTTAGGGGAATGCAAAGACTATCAATACAGTATTCTATCTATGATTTTGAAACTGAAGGTGAAATAAATATATTTTGAGATAAACTAAAGTTGTCATAGTTCATAGCTAATAGAATTACAAGAAATGCTAAGGAAAGGAATTTCCTTAGGCTGAAGGGAAATAACATAATATGGAAACTTGCATCTATGAAGAGAAATAAAGAGCACTGGAAATTGAAAACACGTAAATGAATATAAAATAACTTGATTTCCTGTCTTATTTTCTTTATTTAAAACAAAAAATTATGGTGGAGTTTATTACATTTGTAGATGTAAAATTTCTGACAATAATAACATAAAGGTTTGGGAAGTATCAATGGAATTTAAACAATACAATATGAATCAATGAAATTTGAAACTACAATATGAACTCCAAGTAGTCTATAAGAAGTGAAGGAGACATATTGAAATCTATAGATTATAGGGAAACAATTAAAATAATATAAAAAGGTCCAGTCAAAACTCCAATAGAGGAATTAAAATGGAATACCTGAAACATTTAATTAATTCGAAAGAAGTCAGAAACAGAGGAACAGAGGAGCAAAAACTAGATGGGATGAGTAGAAAATATGTAATTAGATGGTTGGTTATACTCAACCATATCATTAAATCAGAAACTGTATTTTTCTTATTCATTAATTTATCTTCATTATTTTGTTCAGTGCTTAATATACAAAATGTTCAATCAGTATCTACTGAAAGCATGAAATCAGACTCTATATCTTATGTCATGGTCTCAGCACAGGTAAATTAGCTACTTGTCTATAATTGGCAGATGCATTTAGAATTTAGGATTTGCATAATGTGTTTCCTTATAGTGTGTGAAGCAGTCTCCTCTTCACACCCTAGATGAATAGCTGTGTGTGAATGCACTCTGCTGAGGATGATACTGGCAGAATTAAGGAAGTGGGACTACATTCAACAGCCAATAACACTAAGAGTAAATTGATGGTTGAGGTTGAGCCAACCACCAAAGTGCCTTAGTATATTGGATATTTACCCCCATAGACACTAAAGACCCTTTGAAAGATTACTTTTCAGCTCATAAATGTTTATTTATATATTCAAAAAGCATTTATTATAACGTATATATTATAAACATTATGAATGATGTTCTTTGCAGATCTGTAGATATATAGTGGTCATGTAGGAAAAAGCCTTTGATCTTGAGAATCTAACCATTTACATATATCTCAATACCCATTACATCGCAGGATTGATTTGTCATTTTCTCTCACTAAACCCTGAATTCCTTGAGGGGAGGATTCTGTTTGTTTATTAATTAATTCATTCAAAAAACATTTGCTGAATGTCAACTATGTGCTGGGCACTGTCCCAGGTGCTGGAAATAATGCACTGAATAAACCAGACAAATAGTCTATTCTATAGTTGGGTAAGAAAAAATAATAAACAAAAATACATAGCAAAATATAAAGTATATAAGATAGAAAGCAGGGCTGGGAACTAGAGACTTCTGTTGGTGAACAAGTGTGCGAGGTGGGGTGGGGAAGACTTGTAGTTTTAAATATAGTGTCCGGGGAAGGGTTGAAAACACATTTGAGCAGAAACACCTACATGAGATGAGAAAGTATCTTACCCTATTTTGCACAATGTGTTACATACATTAGGTATTAATATGTATTTGTGGAGTGATTATCACTCCTTTATTAATTTATTAAATTAATATTTATTGCCACCTATAATAGATTATCTTAAATTAATTGGCTATGTAAATCATTCAGTCCAATGATCTCTTTTTTTTTTTTTGGAGACAGAGTCTCGCTTTGCCCGGGCTAGAGTGAGTGCCATGGCGTCAGCCTAGCTCACAGCAACCTCAAACTCCTGGGCTCAAGCGATCCTACCGCCTCAGCCTCCCGAGTAGCTGGGACTACATGCATGCGCCACCATGCCTGGCTAATTTTTTCTATATATATTTTAGTTGGCCAGATAATTTCTTTCTATTTTTAGTAGAGACAGGGTCTCCCTTTTGCTCAGGCTGGTCTCGAACTCCTGACCTTGAGCGATCCACCCGCCTCGGCCTCCCAGAGTGCTAGGATTACAGGTGTGAGCCACCGCGCCCGGCCAGTCCAATGATCTCTTCACAAATGTATTGCATTTGAATTCAAAATTAATTCAACTCCCATATCCTTGCATCCAGAAGTGAAACCAAACTATTAATATACGAAGCACTTCAAAAACCATAAAACAAAGCAATACGAAAACAATAAAAAGTGTACAAATATGTATGCCCCTTTAATTGTGCTGGAATTGAATGAAAATGCATTCATTTTTACCAGTAGGAAAGTTTGGCTTTTTTTTTTTTTTTAATCTTACAATGCTTGACATTACTGAAGACAAATCAGCCCATCATCATGTTGATTGCTCCATTTTTCTGACCATGCAGATCTCAACAGTGGTATATGCAAGTGGCCATTCTTCACTGGCTGCTTTGTCTGTTACATAAGAAATGCCATCACATGTAAATGTCAGGTTTCAGTGCTGAGTGATGGGCCATTAATTATAAATTCCACAAGTACCAATGATGTTAATAAAAGTGGTAATTTCACCGTAATGAGAACTATGCTTATCTTCCTCCTTTTTTGCAGTACAGCTGATAGCAAAAACTTATTTCCCATGCCTGGCTTGGAAATAAAGGTTCCTACTCCGTAATTCCAGCTCTGTGCAGCTTCCATTTTGTGCTTTTGAATTATAGTGTTTTTCTTCCCAGATCTTAAGCCTGTGGAAGAAAATGGCTCATAATGTTTTGACAGACACAGTGCCTTTCCATGGATCAATAACTATGACAGAAATCACCAGGAGTTTCAGAGGCACTGTGATCCTCCCTAGGTCCCCCTTTGAATCAGTGACAAGCTGATTCATTAGCAGTGATATGGACACCGGGGTAGAAAGTACATTTTTCACTAGTTGCAAATGTGAACTTAGCTGCCAGGATGTCTATTTTTGAAATGGGCTTACAGCTCATAAATCCACAGACACATAAACACACACACACACACACACACACACACACACACACACACACACAGAGTTCATTTTGTATTTGTATTTTCAAAGTCATTCCTGAACATACAGGGTGCCAGATGATTTGGGGTTCACACTCTGGTAAGAATGCTTGCTGAAAATTGCTACCAGACCCTCTTGCAGTCAACCCCAAATTGTTCACTGTTAAGAAAGCTTGCAGCAACGTTGGTGACTGAATAAGAGGGGGAAGAAAACCATGCTTCATTTAGTAACTTTATACATTTTGGAAGCAGAAAATTGACCTTCCTAATTGACCTGTTTTGTTTTGCCTGATTGTAAAACAGTTACCTTGTCTATCAGTTAGTTCAGAAGGAGGCAGCCAGAAGATACTTGAATTTGCTGAAAATAATCTACCCATTCCAAATGCAAATGATACATTTGACTAATTAGAGACACCTGTTCCTCATAAAATGCATGTTAGCCTGTCAGCCTCTCAGTCTCTCTTGGTCTCTGTCTTCCTCTTCTCTAGCTCCCTCTTTCTCCTTCTTAGTCTTTGTCTCTTTGTTTTTATCTTTGTCTCTCTGTCTCCCTCTTCTTCTCTGTCTCTGAGTTTCTCTGGCTCCGTGTCTCTCTGTCTCTTTGTTCTATGTTTCTATTGGTGTCTCTCTCTTTCTCTGCTCTTTCTGTCTATGTCTCTCTGCCGCTGACGCAGTCTCCCTCTCAATCAAGGCAGAGTCCTATTTGATCTTCCTTCCCTTGGTGTTGATCGTGCACTTCACGAAACATTTAGAGAGAGCTTTAGCCTGCTGAGTACAGAATAATTATTGTAAGTCATCCTAGGCAAATGTTAGTAAACAACAGCATGGTCAAAAAATACAATGTGTTCCAAAGCCAGTAGTAAAGGCTTGTGATTATCCACATTACTGCCCTGCTTTCCGGGCAGAACCTGCCAGACAGTACTAGGAGAAAACAACCACTTGGAAAAGGCATTGGTCTTCTTTGGAATCCCTTAAGATTCATCATTGAAGCCCAATTTTCCTTTGCTCCTCTGAATGAATTGCCAGAACTATATATGGGGATATCTTTTGTGTGGGAGTTTGTAAATTATGTGGAATTCCCTGATAAGTAGAGTGATAAGTCCTCCTGGTTTTTCCAGGACACTGCTAGTTATATGAGAGTTGTTCCAACACCCTATGTGTCAGCACCCCCTTTTTGAGTTGGAAAATATTTGGGTTTAGATGGAAAATTATATGTTCATACTATATTAGCAACTAGTGTGGTCTGTTCTCACAAACTAATGTGTAGTCATTGGCTAAATGACTATTTTATTACACTGTAAACAACATAAATGGTGAAAATTCATTTTAAAAATGGTATTTTAAAAATGGTATTTTAAAAATAGCTATAATTAGTAGGAAAGATGAAATAGGGAGCTAAAATATAAGTATTTGAGGGCATGTTAAAGATAACAATTATGGAAGAAAGATTTGGAACTTTGGGATTAGAAAGAACCGATTTGAATCTAAGCTCTGCCATTTTTTGTTTGTAAGACTTTGAAAAAGTAACTTAACCTCACTGAGTCTCTTTGATCTCATTTGTATATGGAAATAATAATAATGCCAGGCTTTGCTGTTGCCTGGGGTGGTTAGAAGGTTCAAAGGAGGTTACAGAGACACAGCTGCTGGCTAGATAAGGTTCTCCTCCCTTACCAAGTGAATGCTGGGAGAAATGTGTTTAAGGCTTAGAACCCAGAGCAAAAAGGAGTATTTCAAAAATGACAACAGTATCTTTTTTGATGCAGCATTAGTAAAGCATCCTCCACACTCAAATCTCCATCTCCGTTATTGCCTCTTTAATAATAATTCTATCATAAATATGAGTTAAACCTAAATCCTAGTGTACCATTTACTTTCTTCAAGCTAACACAAATAACTCAGGTTTATTTTTATAATTTTTTAATTTGAAGCATTTTTAATAATCAAGCATTATAAACCTCAAATTTTCCTATGGGATAAGTCAATCATGTCCTTAAAATGAAAAAGCTAACTACACTTGACTGAGGTTGATTCTTCCGATGGCAAGAGACCACAAATATAATTTATCAATTGATTTTTGTTAAGATTCAGGATTATAAAGTTTATTTTCTTGTCAAACAGTGTTTATTATATAATGAATCTTTCTGCTCCTTCAAACTCATCCATGGTAAGTGGTGTATATTCTTAGCACAGCCCGAGTGACCCTGTCCATTTTGTGATTGGCCAATCACCTGACCACTGTTCTTTTAATGACATTTTTGAAAAGACTTTAAAAAAAAAACTCACTTGTTTCTTTTGTTCATTTTATTTAGCTTCTCTTGGTACAAAATCCTATGGAATCTCACAGTCCATTATAAGAACTTTGGCTTCTACTCAGAGTGAAATAGGGAGAAAATGGAGGATTTTTGAGCAGAGGAGTGATGTAATCTTAACGCAATGTTTTATTCAACAATATGAATTGAGCATCTACTCAGTGCTAGCAAAACAAATCCCTGCTCTTGTGAAATTTACAATTTAATGAGGAAGGATTAATAATAGAGCCAGGAATGACTTAAACAATAGAACAAGGAAGTTCTATAAATTTCACCTTGACAGTGATCTTGCCCTAAGGAAAGGTGCAGATAAATAATGCTCTCAACAATAACAAAAAGAACTTTCTAGGTGCCAAGTACTTTACAAGCATTATATCATTTAACCTTCACAAGAGCCCCACTTGTGGCAGGTAAAATTATGAAAGCCAAGTTACACTGAGGAAATTAAAGGTAGAGCAATGCATGCAGCTTTAAGTAGCAATGTCAGGATGTATTAATACTTGCCCATCTGCCTAACTCCTGGGTCTGGCATTCGGACTTCTATGCTGCACTAACAATGGCTTCATAAAATAGACCACTTCACTTATTGAATGTGTCTAATTGTGTAGCCTGAGCTACAGGATATTTGTTTCATTTCGTGGCATTGTTTTTATTTCCTTCTTCACCTTCTCAGTGAGGCTTCTTAATGCATCCAGTCTTGAATATAGTCCTGAAAACTTGGTTTCCTGAATTCCTTTGCTAGAAATGCTGCTTCTAATTCCATTTTCTTTAGGCCATCCATCAAATTCCTGGTAGTATTAAAAAATAATAATGCAGTTGGAGAGAAAGCTGCACTAGTAGATTCAACTTCTTCATCTGAAAAATGGGGCTAATAATACATGACACTTACTAATCTCAAGGAAGTTGGGAGATGAATGAAGTAATTGTTTCTGCAAAATACTTCAAATGCCAGAAGAAATAACACGTAATACATTATAACTTCCAATGTGAGATACTACTTTCCTTTAAGTCCTTTTAGAGCATGGTATTCAATCTTCATCTTTTAACAATATATTCTATAAAATTATCTGTTCATTCATGTACCCAATAAGTATGTAGGGAGTATATTATAAAGTAGACCATGTGCTAGGCACCTGGGATGAAAATCAAAGAAGATATTTAATGAAGCTAAGTGTTTACAATCTCATGAATACCATTACTTGACTCTGATTGCTCATTAGAATCACCAGGGTGGATTAAAGGATTAATTAGCATGCCTGATCACAAAAGACCAATTGAGTCAGGTGATTCAAACAGGAGGGCAAACTTGAGAACCATTGTTCTGTTCTGGGCTAATCTGATGCAAATAAGAACTGTAGTTTCGTAGCTTTGATGTTGCAAACTGATTCCTGGTGGGCTAGATTTGGAGCCTTTTCACTCATACAAATTAGTTTTTTTTTTAAATTAATTAAACCAACAATTAAAAATATATTATATTTCACTTAGGACTTTGGCTTTCTGGCTTCTCACTAGAAATTGGAATATCTGTCAACTCTTCATCTGTCTGGGTTCCTACATGGGCACACTTGGGTGGGTCTGGGGAGAAGCCCTCCCTTTAAAACAGGACGTGCATTTTCAGTTTGCCACATGCCCTCTGTTTCCTATCACACCCAGCACTAACAGACTAGTCCATTGCTATTCACCGTGGCTCACTTAACTCATTGATATTAGCTGCCTGGCTCCTACAGTAATTTAACTTCTTTATTCTTCTCTAGATGTTTCGACATGGATTGTACTGGATCTCATCGTATTCTTCAAAAATTCATGTTTACCTGGAACTTCAGAATGTGTCCTTATTTGTGAATAGAATATATGCAAATGTAATTAGTTAAGATTAATTTAAACTGGATTAGGGTGCCTCCATGTCCAATGACCGGTTTCTTATGAGACAAGAAGACACACACACACAGCAGGAAGAAGGCCACCTGAAGACAGAGGCAAAGACTGGAGTGAAGCCATCTAAAAGCTGAGGAATACCAAGGATTTCCAGCAAACTACCAGAAGTTAGGAGAGAGGCAAGGACTAGATTCTTCCTCAGAGCCTCCAAGAAGAGCCAACCCTGCTGACACCTTAATTAAGACTTCTGGCCTCCTAAACTGTGAGAGAATATGTTTCTCTCATGTTAAGCCATTCAGTTTGTGGAAATCTGTCGCAACAGCCCTAGGAAACTAAACCATACATTAATTAACAGATTTTCAGAAATACTGGAGGAAATAAAATTAAACCATGGCTGCATATTCATCCCCTATTTTATATAGAATATTGTCTTAATATACAGAGTCCCCCAAAAGACGTAGTGCTACATTTATGATGACTTCTTATTCGTACTGGCAGTTTTTGCAAATTGGTACCAAGCAAACTCATCCCAGTAAAATTGTCCATTACACACTGAAATTGATTGGATTTCCATCTGTGGAATTAGTGTGTTCTATATTCTGCACTGTTAAGATTAGGTAAATCTCAGTTGAAGCTAAGTATTCTCAAAGAAATAAACTAAAAGTAAGTGCCTTTCAGTTTGTGTTTCAATTAATTGTATATTTACTGACTATCAGATGACTTTCCATAGCACTGAGATTTACAGCCAAATTCCCTACAATGGCCAAAAAAGCATGCACAATCCCCCAATCTCATCTGTCTGTCTCATCTCCTATTTGACTGTCCTAATTCTGCCCTTGCCCCTTGCTGGTCACTGTATCTGAAAGGTCTTATTTCAAAAATTTTCAAGACCACTCCCACACCTCCTTCAGGTCTCTACTCCAGTGTTACCATCTCGGTGAGGCCTTCTCTCAACATCGGACTTTAAACTGAATCCTCACAAAACCACTCTCTATTCCTGCTTTATTTTACCCCACAGATTAATAAATGTTATGGGCTAAACTGTCTTCCCTCACATTCACATAGTGGGGCCCAACTCCCAGTACTTCAGTATGTATTTTGAGATAAAGTCTTCAAAGGGGTAATTAAATTAAAATGAGGCCATTTGAGTGAAGTCTTAATCCAATACGACTGGTGTCCTTACAAAAACAGGAAGAGATACTGGGCATGCACAAGCACAGAGAAAAGGCCAGGCGAGAACTCAGTGAGAAGATAGCCGTGTGAAAACCAAGGGAGAGGCCTCAGGGGAAACTAAACCTGCTGACACCTTGATCTTGTATGTTCACCCTACAGAACTATGAGACAATGAATTTCTGTTCTTTAAGCCACCCAGTCTGTGGTATTTTGTTATGGCAGCCTGTGATGGTTAATTTTATGTGTCAACTTGACTGGGCTAAGGGATGCCCAGATAGCTGTTAGAACATTTCTGTGTGTGTCTGTGTGGGTGTGATCCATCTTCACCAGATTGGACATCATCCAATCCCTTGAGAGATGGAATATAAAGGCAGAGAAAGGTCAAATTCCCTCTCTTCTTGAGCTGGAACATCCCTCTTCTCCTGCCCTTAGACATTGGCATTCCTAGTTCTCAGGACTTCAGAATCCAGAATTTACACTAGTGCCCCTCTTCAGACTCCAGCTGGATTATACCACCAGCTTTCCTGGTTCTCTAGCTTGCAGATGGCATACATGGGACTTGTTGGCTTCCACAATCATGTAAGTCAATTCCCATAATAAATATCTTGCTCTCTCTCTGTCTCTCTAACTCTCCATATATATGTACAAAGACATATAGTCTATTGGTTCTATTTCTCTGGAGAACCTTGACTGGAGAACACTGACCTAGCAAACTAATGTGGTTAACCACATAACTTATTGTCCAACCTGGAACAACACTGAGAATGAATGGGTTGCTATTAATAATGATATACAATTGGCATGAAGTGTGACTTCCCACACATATCAGGACAGTTGGTAGCCCTATATATAGTGCCTATTACTATTAATGCACAACATACTTTATTTAGTTGTATGTTTATTGCCTGTCTCCATGAGATAGTAAGTTCCTTGAGGGCAGGGATTTTTGTGGTTTTACTGCTTTGTATCCAGAGTTTAAAAATATACTGAATAAATAAATATAAACCGTAGGTATGTGGTTAATGTTCACTGACCTTTTACATAAAAACAACTATCTCAATGTAACTACCAATTATTTTGTACCTACCGTAGGCTAGGCATTTTACATACATTATCACTCATTTTTACAACAGCTTTGCAAGCTGGGTATGGTTACCATTTTATACTTAACCTAATACCTCAGAGATTTTAGGTAACTTTTCCTATATTCTTCTGCAAGTAGCTATGGAGTCAAACTGAGGTCTGCATTTCTTAATTCAAGAGAGACATTTGTACATTCTTGACAGTTAAAAAATAACATAAATACAGATTTCTAACTCATTAAATTTATTTAAATGTTCAAAGCTTACTAGTTATAATATTGTTAACTGCATGTTGATGTACAAATGTTATCTATAAATTATATCAATGTGGGTACAGAATAAATCATATTCAACTCAACAGTGTGGGTGGAAAAATCCCTAATCCTTTAATTCTAAATCCTCTATCAGCACAACAGAAAAATCAAGGACAACAAATCAATGTCCCTAAAATGGATATGAGGAGCTCTTCCTGCTAATTTGATTTTTAGTAACTAATTCTTTGGGCTGGCACACAATGTGAAATATTGTCCTTGAAAACATGTGGCTCTGCCTGCTGCTCAACATTTTTATTTATTAGAAACTGAGCCAGGAAAATCTAATGTTGAAATTCATCATTTATCATAGCAGCTGAGGGGCTATGTCCTGATGAAGAAATTTAATGCCATGAGAAGTTGACAGATGTTTTCTGATACCTTCTTGCCACTATCTGGACCACATCAAAATATTGCCTAACAGAACTCTTTGGAGTTACACAAATTAAAGTCATATTTTATATGCAAGTTTGAAATAGTATCATATAAATAATAAAGTCTTACACTATTGGCAAACTTGAAAATAATGCAATATTCAAATATTTATTACATTTTATTATAAGAATTTCATGACTTCAAAGCTGGCCAGTGGATGAATGGTAAGATGTTTAGGATATTGCTCTAAGGCAATATCCCTTAAAGCTTGTAAATAAACTCTGGCCATCGCCATTAGCCTCATGGGAAAAAAATCCAATGAGATCTTAAATTATTTGAGTCTTCAAGAACATGTTCTTCAAATAAAACATGATCCCTGTAAAATTCACTCTGACTAGGCATTGTCCTAAAACACAGTGGAACTAAAATTTTAATCCTGAAAATCCTAGCATCACTCAATTCAATTCTACAAATTTCCGTTGATGTATAGGACTCATTAAGTTCTCACTGATGCTTTCCCCAGGGGTCCTAGGGTTTTATTTCAGAAAAGGCGAACTTTTTAGACAGAAAACAAAACAATTTTAAACATTACCTCACTCCAGGAGCTGATCCTGTGCCTACCTCTGTCACTGAGAACTTGTTACACTGCCTTGGACCTATCACATTCTCTGGCTTGTCCAGATCTCCACAAAATGTGATACAGGCTTGCTTAGCAAACCAAAAACCATTGTATTTTAGAAATCTGCTATGACTAAACATTGAAAAAAGCACATTACAAATGCTGTCATATATAAACTTTATAAGAATCATTTATAAAGGAACTGGTTCCAGGAATGTTTTGGCTTACCCAAGATGGGAAGTCTAAAAACTAATGAAATGTGCATATGAACCTCGTCTGTTGGAATGCCACAGCCACCTTGCATACTATTTATGTGTCATTCATCTTTGTGTCTCCAGGGTCATGCACAATGCCTACCCTTGACTATTCAAGACATATCTGTTAAACAAATGAATCAATGTTGCTTGAATTTCAAAAGACAGAGAGAGGCTCCTCTTCATAAATAAACCATGACTTTTTTCAAGGTTCCCCAAAACAATTAGCATTTCATTGGGACAATCTACAATGCCAGATCCTGGCAAACCTATCTGTCACTAGGAGACAACAATATTCAGAAAGCAGAGCCTTGAAAACTTGCAGAGTTCACCCTTACCTGGTAGCCTTCTTATGTTAGGATACTAGTTAATGGGAACTGGAGAAGGGAAAAGGGAGCCCAACATTGTCAACAAACTTTAATGGTTGGAGAAAATAGTGCTGTTAAAACACTCTCAGATCACGAAAAGGAAGTGACTGACGACATAAAATTGAGATAAGATATCCTTACAGAGAGAAAGTAATATTGTGCTCTCAGGCTAAAATTTTATAGCAAGCTTCTGAAAATGACTTCCTGGGTAAGGAAGATTATGGATCCTATCTTACTCTCTTGATGAGTAAACACATTGAATATGATCTCAGAACCACATATACATAGAACAGAGCAGAACAATTTGTCTGATAAATGCATTTAGATCGAAGATAGATCTGAGTTTCTTTTTTTAATTTTTTTGAGACAGAGTCTCACTCTGTTGTACAGGCTAGAGTGCCCTGGCATCAGCGTAGCTCACAGCAACCTCAAACTCCTGGGCTCAAGTGATCCTCTTGCCTCAGCCTCCCGAATAGCTGGGACTACAGGGATGCGCCACCATGCCCGGCTAATTTTTTCTATGCATATTTTTAGTTGTCCAGTTAATTTATTTCTATTTTTAGTAGATACGGGGTCTCACTCTTGCTCAGGCTGGTCTCAATCTCCTGAGCTCAAAGGATCATCCGGCCTCGGCCTCCCAGAGTGCTAGGATTATAGGCGTGAGCCACCGCGCCCAGCCAGATCTGAGTTTCTATCCAGGCTTTGGGACATTGAACTGAAAGAAGTTTGAGCTTCATATTAATGATGACAGCAACACATGACATGTTGATTTGTTTTGGAGCACTTTACAAGGCACTATCCAATTTGATCATGAAAAGAAAGCAATCCTATGAGATAAGCATATTTGGTATTATAGTCCATATTTCACAAATGAGAAAATTTAGGAAGCCTAGAAAATGCAGAGCTCAACTGGTGTCTAGCTGAGACTGTTTCTTTACCAGGTCCTCTCCCTCTGGGTTACTCTTTTCCTTTATGTCCTTGCTATTTAAAATGTGATACTCAGACAGTTAGCCTTATCTTGTATGCTTGTTAGAAATTCAGACTCTTTGGACCCACCCCTGAGCTACTGAATCAGAATTTGCATTTTAATAAGATCTTCAGGTGATTTGTATGCACATTAAATTGTGAAAAGCACCATATATATCATGCCATATGAGTCATCTGGAATGCCTCTGTTTTTGGAATCTTATCTCAGTTCATTATGAATGAGGGATAAGTAGAGGGCACTGTCATAAGAATAAACTGCCATTCTATGAATCTTCTCAAAGCAAAAATCCGATTTAAATATTAATGGCACCAGTGATATCAAGATAGTATAGGTTAAGATTATAGACTCTGAATCCTGGTTTTGCAACTTACTGTGTGACTTTGAGAGCATTTAACTCTTTAAGCTTCTGTTTCTCATTTATAAATAAGTATGCTAAACATACTAACCTCAGAAGGTTGTTGTGAAGGTCAAGTGAAATGAGTGAGCATGCAGTAATGCTCATTATTTTAAGCATGATACGCAACAGAGGTTCACTCTAGCTATCCATCCTACCAAGAAAGCTAAATAATGCGTTTCTCTTGGGTCTTCACTGAGTCAATACTTTGAACACTATCACAGAGACTCACTTCATGTTAACTCTGATCTATGGAATTCTGTGGGTGGCACAATGTCATTGTGAACTTCCAGCGAATTATCCCAGAAGGAACCCTTGACACATTTTCTAGACTTTTTACATTAGGGATCACTCAATTTTGTTTATATTTTGATTCCAAGAGGCCAAAATTATAAGGTAATGGGGTGACTTGAACTCTCCCTTTTTGGAACCTACAAGTCTGGTCCTACTAGGGTTTGATAAACTTTGAAATATTATTCTTAAAATTTGTGAAACAACCAAAAAGCAGCTCAGATAAATTCTCTTTTTCAGGGGCCTTGTAGACAAGAGGATAGAGGAGGGGTGGTCTGGAAAGGGGTGCTGGTAGCTGCAGGAAGGCTGCAAAAATGGAGTCCCAGAAAAGGAGCTGATTATAGCAGGGTTAGCTGAAAACAAGGAGTCACAGTGTACTCAGTTTAGTCCTCTACTCCATCCTGCTGATGCATCAAGGTATTTTCAAACAAGGAATTGAGAATTAATCAACATTGTTTCTGGTACGTGCAGAGGGAGTATGAAGATCCAACTTTTGTTCTGAGTAAAACAGGGAGCATGGAAAATGGTTTTTTAAAGATGCATTTAACAGAGATGATTTATTTTAAGTTCATATTGTGCCATTGTTTCTCATATGGGAAGAATTTCCTAGCCTCAGTATGTGTGATGTGCAATTTAAAATTAGATATCATAAACCACTAGGGTAAAAATATATGAGGCCAATACCAGCGTGCTGTTCCTGCATGCAGAATTATTATTCTATATAGAACTAACAAATTCTTAAAAGACAGGCTGAGAGTAAGGATATGAAAACACTGCAAACTGTCAAAGGCATACAAGGAATTTAACAATGCAAAAGGAAATTTAAGTGAAATATCTTAACCCTTCTTTTTCTGACTGAACAGCAATCCCCTATCTCTGTAGATATTTATTTTGCACTATTATTTAATTTGACACTTTCAATCTTCCATTAATTTTCACAGGGCAAGTATTAACAGAGCCCGTGAGTGCCTCTATGGGGATTTAAACCTGTTTTCTTAGCCAGGGTTGCTCAATGTCCTCCTCTTTTTGCATGGCCACATGCTTTATTTAGCTCAGGGACAGGGAAGCAATCTTTTTCCTTCATCATGGACTTTAAAGATATAAATTATAGGCCACAGACTTTTCCCAAATCCCCCAAGATAAAACTTTGATTTTCAAATGGAGAATTTCTTTAGGAAGTAAAACTGAATATCTTTTTAAAGAGCTGAGGATTAAATTCAAATTATTACAAAGTACTTGATGCATGTTTTCACCTACGTATTCTTTCACTTGTGGCTTCTTTCTTCTTAGCTAACTTTAGATATATCTGCCTCTCCTTATGTTTAAAATTATCTCTTTAACTTCCTTGACATTTTATTTGTTTGCATTTTGTCTTTGGTTGCTTATTTTTTCCTAACAAATTGCTTGTATGTTATCATATCATATAGAGTTTTATTTTATCCTTTCATTTCTTTATTTGGGTCTATTTCTTTTGCCCAGTTTTTAATCATTTGGCAATATATTTCATTGTGTGTTTGAAGTTTGGCCTTATTCTTTTATTTCTCTTTCAGTTATATATATATATATCATCAATATTTATCATTGTTCATTTCCACCTTATATTTACTGTTCTTGTCAAGATGAGGCCTTTTTTTTTTAAGCTCTAGCCACTTAAAGTTGCTCTTATTTGAATTAGTTTTTATTTATTTCTGCTTTGAATTCCATTTTCATCACCTTTTAAATTTTTTAAGCTAATTTTGTTTCATCTTGTTGAATGTTTTCTTTTATTCACTTTTAACTATATAAGTGGCACCTGGGAATAGAACCTAAGATCTAAACAAGTGAGTCTTAGAAATGGGGCAACTCTTCTTCCTCCTTCATTTTTTTGTCTGTCTTTCCTCCCCAATACAAGCTCCTTGAGCAGCGGGCCATGCCTCTTTTGCTGTTGTTGTATCTCCATTGTTTGGCTCCTAGGAAGCACTTAATAAAAATCTATGGAGGGAAATAATGACTCGTAAGGATTAAATGAGTCTATTAACAACAACAACAACAACAACAATTTATTAGTACTATGTGATAGGCATTCTCCTGAGAACTTTCCTTGTATTAATTTTCTTAATGGTCACAACATAGCTCATGAGGAAGGCATTATCTTCACCCCTATCTATATACAAGGACACTGAGCCCCAGAGAGACAGACATTAACGGCCTGCCTAAGTCACTCAGTAAGTGGTAGAGTCAAGATTTGAACCCTTATAATCTGTCACCGGGCCCAGGACCCTTAAAAATTCCTTGCCTAGTATCTGGCACATGATGTACTAACTGGTCAGTGACAGGCAGGTACTGTGGGAAAAGGATGTCTTTACACAGGCTGTCATGCAGTTACTACCTAAGACACAGCAAAGGTATGTGGCCTCTTGTAAATCCATGTAGGTTAGCTAAATAAAGAAAAGCCTGGAACTTACCTAGGAAATTAATGACAAACTGGCAATACCTTTAATTGCCTGAGCTGCTTACTTGAGCAGACTGTCATCAACCCCTCCCTCTTCTGAAGCCATCCTTGCAGTTCCACTCTATTAGATTATCAATTTTAAATTAACCACAGCAGGTGGTGCCTGGCTCTTCTTGATGGGCTCCTCTCAGTTTGCCAAAGATTTATAGAAGCAACGTTTTAAAGAATGGCATTTACCCACTGAGCTAATTTCCTTCTCAGTTAGAATTCCATCACTCTTCAGCCCTAAGAGTAAAAAGTGAAGAGAGAACTGAATTAACTAAATATAGAATGTTCTATATTTCTTTATGTGACTGACATATTACCCTTCTCTAATAGAATAACTCTTTGCTGTCATGGTCAAGCTGGTGTCACCCAGAGTTGAGATTCAGGAATCCAAATAAATTGTTCATATATGCTTGATTTCATGGGGTATTATAGATTTAGTAACATTGATTTAATACTATACATGTTTCAAAACCCTAGCAAAGTCCTACAGGTGTCAAAGCCTTCATTTTGGAACTATTTGTCAATTATTCATTGATGATTCAGAAGCCTTCTAGAATTTTTATGAACACAAATAATTAAGCAGTATGATTTCCATATTATCTCTCTTTTACAATGTGTGCTCAAATATATCAGAGAACAACTTTATTACAGATTTTTAAAAAATTAATACAAAATATACCTAGCAAGTGCACAGCATTGAAATAACTCATCTATTTATTTAGCACTCTTGATTGGAGAGTCCTTAACAAAATGCTAATTTAATTAAACCTCAACTGTTTTTTTTCCTATACCTGATTAGCAAACATTTAACTATTAATAATACTATTAAATATCAATATTTTAAATTTTATGAAATTTGTGCAAAAACTCATTTCAAGTTCAATTTCCTTTCTGTCTAAACAAATTTATGAGGTTATAATTCTACTCATGTTTATTGTTAATTATGTGAGGAATTAGCAGTAAAAAGACAGTATTCAGAAGGAGTATTTAGAAGAAGGAGGAGGAAGAAGAGGAAGAAGGGGAGTAGAAATAGAAGTAAGAATAGGAGTTGTTTTTGGAAGAAGGTGTTTGACAAAAGCATTTTTCAGCCTTACTCTAAGACATCATCAGGTGATGGTGATGTTATTACAACTTAAAAAAAAGTTCCACTGGCTGAAATGACATCCTGCTTGTTGGAGGTGTATTAGTTTGCTAGGGCATCCCTAACAAAACATCACAGACTAGGTGACTTGAACAACAGAAATGTATTTTCTCTCAGTTATGGAGGATGGACATCCAAGATCAAGGTGCCATCACATTTGGTTTCTTCTGAGACCTCTCTTTTTGTCTTGAAGATCACCATTTTCTCATTGTGTCCTCACATGGCCTTTTCTCTGTGTCCGTGTCTTCCTGGTGTCTCTTTCTCTTTTTGTAAGGACACCAGTCATATCATCCTTCATTAAAAGGATTTATGTAAAAATTGGATTCAGTCAAAAGGCCACACTCAAGGGTATAGAAGGCCACATGTGGCCCCAAGGCTACAGGTTCCCCACCCCTGATAGGGTCTCACCCTAATGACCTCACTTTAACTTAATGACTTCTTTAAAGGCCCTGTTTCCAAATACAGTCACATTCTGAGGTTTAGGCTTTCAACAAATGAATTTTGAGGGACACAATTGAACTCATAGCAGGTGGATTTCAATAAATGTTTGCTGATTGCTGATGGGGCCAATGACTATTGATTGTGCTTATGGGGGTTGCTCCTTGACATTATCCACTGGGGTGGTGGCAAGTGGAATATGTTAATGTTCTTTTGTCATCAGAAGGTCCATGTGGCCCCTCCCCAATCAGTCCCTTTCTCCTTCTTGACTGAATTATTACAATAATATTATAACTAGTCACCAAAACTCATCTATGTCTCACCCTTCCATAAGACCAGTCTTTCCAAAGCATGGTTCCAACAAAGAGTCCACATTAATTCACTGATTCAGGCCGTGCATGTTTCTGCATGTTGGT
>CM052437.1:81316670-81332209 GCA_028533085.1 Varecia variegata
GGTGTATACCTACATGATGAGTGCAACGTGCACTGTCTGGGGAATGGACACACTTGAGGCTCAGACTCGGGGGAATGGGAGGGACATGGGCAATATATCTAACCAGGACTTTTGTACCCCCATAGTAAGCTGAAATAAAAAAAAAAGAAATGCATTTATCAAAATAATAAAATCCTGAAGTATAGTTGTAGAATGTATAAATGTAAGCATTGCATTTATTTTGGGGGTTCAACCTACAATTATTTATGTAGTCATTTTATGCTGATATTTATTATTACATGTGCTTCAAAATATAATCAACCAAACATATTTGATGAGAACTTCAGTAATGTTATGCTGGTCTCTGTTCTTTGTAAGACGAGAGGCTGCCAAGATATCTGTCTGTGGAGCTTCAGTTACAAATGCTCTTAGAAAGCAGCAGCATGCAAGCCAACCAGTGCCATCCTATAAGGCTGTATTCTCATCTTATGAATGTTGACAATCTATTAATAGCTGAAGCTACCATTTGTGGCAGAGGTAATATTTTAATGGTTAAGAGCTGGGTTTAAAATCCCTGCTTTGCAATTTACTGCCACTTATTTGCTGCCCACTGCAGCTTTTTTTGTTAAATGCTCATTATGTTGCCCAATGCTCGTTATGGGCCAGAGACTATCCCACACAATTTACATTTAATCCTCCTAATAATCCCAAGATGGATTGCTCACCCCATTTTATGGAGGAGGAAACTGAGCTCAAAGAGGAAAAATGAATTGTTAATGGCCATGCAATTAATAAGCTGCTGAGGTGGCATTCAAACCCCAGGTGTCTGATTTGTCAGCCTGTGTTTCCCCTCTACCTGTCACTGCAGGACTAAAGGAGGACAGTCATGTGACTATATAAGAAAACAGAATCAGCTTTGTGATAAGCTCTAAGCATGTAGATCCTGTGCTAGCTCAGCAAGGCATTATTTCCTCCATTCTGTCAAATTATTGGGTATTTTGATGTGTAGTCTAGGCTAGCATCAAATGTGGAAGGAGTATATTTCTGCAAGTCCTGGGAAGAATATGAATGCCAGAGAGAAGAATGGGAAGGTTGATTCTGATAATCTAAAATAGGGAAAAGATTAATAGAGTGAATCAAGGTAATCATAAAATGCCTTGACCAATTGCTTCACCTGAGACTTAGTTTCCTCCATCTTCTATAAAATGGAAATAATCATACCTAATTCATTGGGTGCTTATGATCAAACGTGTGAAAATAAGACCAGCATCCAGCTCCGTTCCTGTGCATGCACATGCTAACAATGGCCCCCAACATGACCCTACATTGAACATGCTCCGTCATACTCAGCTGCAGTGGCCCTGCAAGGGAACCTCTGGCCACCCCATGTGCTCTAGAGGGGCAGTTCCATGTCTATGCTGAGCGTGACTGCTATCTAGTCTGCAGTCTTGAGGAGAACAGAGACATCTTGAAAGTGGCTACAACTACATTTCCGTAGACCAAGGACTGATCGGCCACTGGGAAGCAGCCCTGTCCATTCTACTCCCGGTGAGTAGCGGGAAATCAGAGATGATTGCACGCCCCTCATTGACTGAGGACAAGGCAGAATGGAAAATCCACTTGTGCTTCACTAGCTGATGAAAAATGAAAATACCGTGATTTATTTTCTCTTTGTCAGCCCAGACAGTTTCTTCTCAAATGCAAATCTGCAGAGGCTCCTCCACTGTGACAGTGCTCTGAATTCATCCTGGTGGAGACAAAAAGTTTTGCAGGTTTGCCTGGTTGCTTACCCCAGGCTTTGCCTGGCTTCAGGAAAACCAGGCACCTATCTAAGCCTCAGGCTCTCCATCTGCTGCCAGATAGCCCTCCCTCTGCCATCAGCCTAAAATAAATCTGTGTTATAGGTGCCAAGGAGCTGTGGCAACAATATCTAGTTGCTAACTCGTATGTAAAAATGGCACCTACTTCTGGGAAATTGAAATTTCTGTTTCCAGGGTACTTGTTTACCAACTACCCTCTTCCTTGCTAAACCAAAATCATTTATTGTCTCTCTCAGGTACTGTTAGAACCCCCAGGAACCAGCTCAATCAGACTTAGTGGCTTCTCCAACGATCCCAGCCCAAATAAGTGTGCACTTGGGAGTAGAATCTGAGTCTCAGTGCTGCTGTTCATTAGAGCAGCTCTTCTCAAATCCTACCACATACCTTTGAACCTCAGAAGTTCTTGGCCCAGCAAAAGTCCGTTTAGCTCTAATGCCTCAGTTTCCAGAGTGTGGTCCATGAACCAATAGCTCGGACATCACTTGGGAGCTGTGAGTAACTGTTAAAGATGCAAACAGTGGGCCCATCCACACCTACTGACTCAAGACTGCAGTCTAACAGGAACCCCAGGTGATCTGTTGACACAGTGACATTTGTGAAGCACTGCCATGGAGTTCATTCAATCTCCTCATTTCCCAGGGAGGAAAACGGACCCTTTATCAAGTGCCTTTCCAGGACGTGTCACAGCAGGGTAGAGTTTAGATTCCAGGGCCCGGCTTCAGCTGTGTAACCTTCGGCACTATCTTGAACTCCTCTAGGCCTTTATTTCCATACCAGTAGAACGGGGCTACTCACAACTCCCTTGCTTTCTTCTTGGTATAAAATGTGATAATATTTGTGAAAGCACTTTATTAATGTCAAAG
This sequence comes from Varecia variegata, assembly GCA_028533085.1. Classification (NCBI taxonomy): domain Eukaryota; kingdom Metazoa; phylum Chordata; class Mammalia; order Primates; family Lemuridae; genus Varecia; species Varecia variegata. Next base: position 81,319,333 of record CM052437.1, read on the forward strand.
CTTTGTGCAAACAAATATGTTTGCTGTTATATCAAAGCAAACCATTACAACTTGAATCTTAAAAGGCTTGTGTGTATGTGTGTTTGTGAGTGTGCGGGAGTTATAGGTACAGAACTGGGCCATATATGACAAATTTTGCCCTACTTAATTTAGAATGTAACCTAATTCTCAGACTGCTTGCCAAAAAAAGAATCCTTTCTCCTTTAAATCTCAGAAGGGCTCTTAAAATGGATGGGTCCTCAGGGACTTCCCGACATGTTTCCACTGTTGCAGAGCCCAGGCAGCCTGAGATCACTGGGTTTTATCTCAGATGGTATTAGATTTGGGGGCATGAGCTCAGGTGAACAGGCTAGAAGTGGACATCCTTTTTTTTTTTTTTTTTTAATAGAATTAGGAGAAGAGGGAGAGGACAAAAATAGGGAGGAGGTTGCTGTTGACAGTATTCATCCACTCATCAAACAGTTATTGAGCATTTTCTATATGGAAGACATTGCTCTAGTTATTTTGGACATGATGGGTCCTGACCTTGTTTGGCTTATGTTCTGTTGGTGGTAGTGGAGAGGGAAACTCATGGAAAAGCAAACATATGAGCAGGACTACTTGGGGTAGAAAAGAGTTCCTAGAGAAAGATAGTTACTGAGGGGTTCGGCTTATGATTGGATGGCTCCTCTGAAATGAAAATTCAACTGAGACTTTAAGGACAAGAAGCCTTGTGTAGACACGGGGGAAGAGCTTTCCAGACAAGGTGAATGCTTGAAGGTGAGAATGAGCTGGGGCATGGTGAGGAACAGAAAGAAGGCCTGAGTGGCTGGAAGGTGGTCAACAAAGAAGGTAGGAGATGAAGTAGGCAGGGTTGACCTAAGTTAGATCATACTGGGCCTGTAAGTATGGTTAGGAGTGTGGATACTCAACTGAGTGCAGTAGAATATCACTGCCAGACCAACTAGTGATCTCCCAAAGCATAGACATTAGGATCTCAGAATCTCAGCATGGCACAGTTTGATAGACGGAAAGGAAAACAGTTGCATCTTTTCTTATCCTTCTTTCTGCTCTTCATCCTTTCCTCCCTTTGGGTGTTTATTAAACTTATTACATATCAGGACTGTGTCTTAGTGAGCATTTGACTAACCTTATGAAGTTAAATTTGTTGGCGTGAATTAGTACTAGATACCTAATCAAAAGTAATCTATGATCCCCCATTGCCAACAGCACTGGTTCTCAGCTGTGGTTTGTTATAGTGTAGAATATGTTTCATGTAAAAATAATAGGATTCTAACTAGGATTTTAACCAGATGTATTGAATAAGAATTTTGGAGGCTAAGTCTATTTTGGAGGGTGTGTCTTTTTAACACACTGCCTAAAGGATGGTGAGAGCCATGAGCAACCTCTTCTCTGAGCTCTTTCTGGGGTGTCTGGCCTCTCTTCTCTGCTCCTCCAAGCTGCCTCGAGTCTCAAGAGATCAGTGCAAAGTCCACCTCCTCTGTTATCAAGTCTCTCTAACTAGTGCTACTTGGCACTAACCCATGCTACTCTGCGTGCTGCTTTTAGACATGATGCTCTCACCAATCACCAGCTTGGAGGTAAGCTCCTTGAGAACTTGACATGATTCTTTACCATTTCATCCTTGTAGTACCCGGCTTGCTCTATGTATTCAGCCATTTATCTGTATGCAAATGATTATTTCTGCTGATAAAAATAACCTCAATATAGAGAAGCCTCAAAAGGCAAGAATTTCCCTTAATTTTATGCCAGTTCTCCCTAAGATAGGGAGAAGAATCACAAAAACAACGATAATCAACCACTGACATTAATAATGGCTAATACATACTGAACACTTACCATGTGCAGATGCTGGGCTAGCTACACATAGCGTCCCATAGCCTAAGCCGTTCCTCATCAAATCCCTATATGCAGTCCCCTGGATTTGATCCTAAGAGGCCCAGCCTGGTGGGAAATGCTCAGTAAACTTGGATCGCACTTCCAGCTTATGAACTGATTAATAGCATGGTCTATTTCAATCTCTCTGAGCCTCAGTTTACACATTTGGAAAATGGGATGGTAAACTCTTGACTTTTTTCTAGGGATTTTGTGGGGATATAGAAAGTCTGTGAAAACACATACTAAAGAAGGATAGACATAAAATATGAAGAAGATTCATAACTCCTGTTTGTGAGACAGCACCAGAATTCCAGAAGCAACAGATAGTTAGCTTTTCTGCTCCCGAATTGACTTTATTCATTTGAAATATTGCTAAGTTACTGGCTAAATCTGAACTTATCTAAGAAACAGGTAATAAATGGAAAAGAGTTTGAGTCAATGTAATATTGGGAGGCTGAAAAGCTCAGGAAAGCAAATTCAATAAATATTGACCAAGGTCCTTCATTTCTGGTTGGATTTGACAATATAACCTTTATTTTTCAATTAATTAAACCAGCATTTCCTTGAGTCAAATACCAGGCTGGACTTTGCAAGACTGACAGCTCAGCTATCACCTCTGCTCTCATCTTCCATGAAAGCTTTGAGTGGGCTCTTATCCTGGAGAGGGGAGATACCACCCACCCCACCTGGCTGGGGGGAGAGTCCTCATTGCACTTCTGCGGTGTGGCGGCTGCCAATAAAAGGCATCACATTCTGTGGGAAACAGCCTTTTGCCTGGTGCAGCTTTGATTAAGCACACAGTTCTGGATGTGGCCCTTTGAGAGACAGGCCTGGAAGTCTCCCAAGGAAGAGTGGGCTACTATTATTTGAGTGGAATCAGGAAACCTTTTTTATGTCCTTCTCAACAATATCAGCATCACCGTTGTGTGAAACTTAAGTATTGGAGATGTCTCCCTTTGTTCTCTCCTGAGATTAAAAATAATAATAACAAAGGTAATATCCCCAGGAAGGGGAATATATAAATTATTAAGAACGTATCATCAATTTATCAACTGAATCCTTTTTCTGACAGGAAGAAAGTTAGGGGCTTTAACAGAATACATTCCAGGCAGTGCCAGACCCTTTCACTGCGTCCTCTCTTTGCATCCTTGCCACCCCTTTGTGTGGCTGCAAGTGAAGGTCAGAGACAGGGAGCAAGTCCCCATGGGTCACACAGTTGGTAGGTGTAGTGATTTTATGAGCACATGACTTCACATAAATGTGGCCTTTCTCCTATTGTTCCTCACAATCCTCCTGAATAAATGAGAATATGGTCATACTGACTGTTTGGAAGAAAGAGAGAGGTTGAGATTTAGACCACTTGAAAAAATCCTTTGCAAATACTGAAACGTAGTCACAGTGGTTTTTGCAGCACCTTAAAAGTCCTGAATGGAAAGTATTATGCTTGTACTAGTTTAAAAAAATAGTACCAATACCTCTACCTATTACTCTAATAGACTCTCTATGGCAGAGCTGAAGTCCTCTGGACTTTCTGCCAACCTGGTTTATTAATTGTATGAGGCAAATATTTTTTTCTGCCACCAAAGAAAATACTGACTCTTTCTCTGTAGAGAGGGGAGCCTAAATGTCTTTCTTACCGGGAAGCTCTACAGCCATTAGCTACTGTGCCTTCCTATTATCTTAACTCCTTAGTCTTTTTAACCTTTTGCCTTTTCCCTTGACATTGAGTTGTGATGATGAGCAGAAAGTGAAAAACTTGCCAAGAGGTCCATTTGATGCCTCTGCTGTGGGATAGTTCATTCTAGTCATTATTTCTGCCCAGAATGAATAAGCCTGAGTTCCTTTTAATCCCCATTGCTGTTCTTTGATATTGGAAAACATTCCACTCACAGTCATTCTGCAATCAAAATCCCCAAGCCACTGAAGAGAGATATAACTAGATTTTTGGTGGTAATTTAACTCCAAGTTGATGCAATCAATACTCTGCACAGGCAAGTGTGATGCCATTAGAGGCTTTCCCCCCTTTGTAGGTTCACAGACTGAGCTTTTGTAAGCAGTAGAGAGGCAGGCAATGTGGAAGCCAATGAGATTATGGCCTCTGAATCAAATTCCACAGTTATTAATGCAATCACAGCCTTTTGCTCTGGGATTCTTACAAACCAACTTGACTTCCCCAAACCAATTTAATGCTGAAATGCTCAAGGAGAAAAGGAACATTAAATGCAGGGTGCAGGACCTTGCTACCATACTTTCTCTGTTGTTTTTACTTAATTTTTTTCCATTCTCCATTTCAAAATATTCCCACTCTTTTATAGAATACCACTATAAGGTGAAATTGGTATGCATTTGTTGGTGTTTTCCCCTAAATTCATATGTTGAAGCCCTGACCCCCCAGTGTAGCTGTATTTGAAGAAGGGGCCTCTAAGGAAGTGATTAATGTTAAATGAAGTCATAAGGTTGGGATCTGATAGAATTAGCGTCCTTATAAGAAGAGGCACCAGAGAGCTTGAGCTCTCTTTTTCTCTCTGCCTCCATATGTGCACAGTGGAGGGATCATGTGAGTACACAGCAAGAAGGCTGCCGTCCATAAGCCAGGAAGAGAGCACTCACCAAAATCAACAATGCTGGCACCCTGATTGGAATTCCAGCCTCCAAAACTGTGAAAATAAGTTATTTAAGCTACCTAGTCTGAAGTATTTTATGAAAGCCCAAGTTAACTAATACTTTATTTATCTGTAAAATTCTAAGAATTTAAAAAATTTGGTAGAAATATTAGGTAAATTATTCCATAATCCTTGCAAATATGATTAGAATTAATGCTAAATTAATACTACAGAGAAAAAGTTTGATCCTCTAAACATGATTTAAGTATACAATCATTTTTTTTAAACATCTTAAACTAGATCCAGCATCTTCTGGTCATGTCATTTCCTTCTTAACAAAAGACTAAATGCTATTCCCCTCCACGCATTCTCACACACATACTCATACACCTGTTCTGAATAGATGTTATCTACTTCTGTTTAAAGGTAGATTTCTACATAATTGAGACCTGACTAACACTGTTGTATTCACTTGAGTGTTGAGTCTGTACTACTTTGCTTTATTGAGTTAATGAATTTACCTTCCTGATGAAAGAAAGGAAGAAAATCGGAGGAGAAAAATCTGAGTTTACTTAAGCAGTTGATGATAACACAATAGATTTTAAAACATATCAGTCAAATGTTTACTCTGAAGGATCCAGATATCTTTCTTTCTTTCCTTTTTTAGATATAAAATGAATTTGTTAAAGAGCAAACTAGGCCCTTCTCCAGCAACAATAACAAACATATGCTTTGCTTACTGTTACAGCCCCTCTATGTAACATGGTGCCTGGCACAGAGTGGGCACTCAATACATGTAAATGATATATTTATAAATGATATGTTGATAAACCACTGATGAAAGAATGATTTTCAGTGAAAAATATGAACCCACTACAAACACTTTTCTTAAAGAGAAAAATGAAAATCTGTAACTCTGCTTTTATTATTTACCTAGATAAACTTCAAAGTAAAAGAAATAAAGATTATAATATCATGTATTTCAACCACAATCTATTGCAAGGTATTTTTTTCTCAAAATGATGGCGATTCACAAAAAAAGAAAGAAAGAAAAAAGGGAAGAGATTATGGCTAGGCATTTCATTTTCATCAAAATAGATATTCAAAGAGCAAAGGGCATTTAATTTTATTCAGATTTAAATGTATATTCATTATCATCTCAAAAATCTTTTATATAACAATGATTCTGTTTCTTAGAATTAAATTATTAAAATATAAGTACTAAAGTTATTATTACTTCTATTCATCCTTGGCCACCATCCTCTGAATTATAGAATTTTGCTATCTAGTAATTAAAACTTTGGCAAGAAATAAATTTTGCTGACTCAAAAACTATACATTCAAAATCTATAAGAAACCATGTAAGGTGCAGAAATATTAAAAGACTGATTTCCTATTATAAATAATTTATAATGATAGAAAATATAACTTTTCCCATCAATTGACTTTATACAACTTTTGAATTACTGATCTGTCATAATAATTTTATACCAGATCCAAAATATTAATTATTGATTGAATGCTACAGCATTCCTAGGAAATGAGGACTCTGAAATTGTGTAACTTGCTGTCTTAGTTCATTTAGGCTGCTATAACAAAAATATCTTAGACTGGGTAATTTATAAACAACAGAATTTATTGCTCACAGTTCAGGAGCCTGGGAACTCCAAGATCAAGACTCCAGTAAGTTTGTTGTCTGGGGAGGACCTCCTCACATGATGGAGGAAGGCTCCTTCAGGCCTCTCTTTAAAAGGACACTAATCCTCTCCATGAGAGTGGAGCCCATATGACTTAATCATCTCCCAAATTCCTCACCTCTTAATACCACCACTTGAGAATTAGGTTTCAACATACGAATTTGAAGGGGTGGGCACAAGCCATAGCCTTTGCCAAGGTTACATAGTGAAGTGTGGATTTGAATCTTGGTTTAATTAACAATCTTTTGGACAGGTGTGGTGGCTCACACCTGCAGACCTAGCACTTTGGGAGGACAAAGTAGGAGGATTGTTTGAGGCCAGGAGTTCAAGAGTAGCCTGGGCAATAGTGAGACCTTGTCTCTACAAAAAATTTAAAAATTATCCAGCATGGTGGTGTGAGCCTGTAGTCTCAGCTACTCAGGAGGCTGAGGCAGGAGGACCGCTTGAGCCCAGGAATTGGAGTCTACAGTGAGCTATGAAGATGCCACTGTACTCCAGCCTGGGTGACAGAGTGAGACCATGTGAGACCCTGTCTCAAAACAAACAAACAAACAAACAAACAAACAAACAAAAACCCCATCTTTCTTTACAGCCAAGGAAGTGCACGTTAACTTTTTCTCCTCTGTTATCCACCCAAGGGCTTCTCTGTCTCCACTCAGGAAACCTCATTATGGCTCACTCATGCTTCATTGACTGCATTTTCACCTTTTTATATTGTCAGTCTGTTTGACCCCATAATGACCAAAGCATCTTGAGATTCCCATAGCATCAGGACCTAGCATAGTGCATAATAAATATTCAATATATACACTATAATTTGCTGAATGAATGGTTTTAATAAAATCTACCCCTGCATTCTACACACATGCTCATTCTCACCTTTACCAATGTTCCCCCAAATTTGGGAACTCTTCTCCATGAAGAGTTATCAAAGGTGAGCCATTAGCAATCATCAAAAGTGGGCCAGCCCAGATTATTCTTCTCCCAAAAATGTGATTTTGTCTTTGCCCTACTTAGAGTGGGCACCTGCCTGGGTTTTTCTTAAGAAACAGGCAGCCTTTCTGTGCAAGATTAAAACAAATGTGTAGAAATCATAGATCAACATCCCCAGCACAGAGAATATCCATTGTATGTGGTGCTTGTTTGCATACTCTCAGAGCAAAGTTATCTTTAAGAATAAGTATTAGCACAAATGAACCAAGGAGCTCAAGATCAGAAGTGATGATAAGAACATACAAAACTAGAGAGGCCCAAAGTAATAAACTGAGTCCACAGTCCATAAGGAAGGAAACCTTCTAAGTTGTTGAAGGTAAACCTAGGATTCTAGAAACATGAAAATTAGGTTATTTTTATAAAGGAGAGTTGGAGGGACTCCTTAAAAACTTGAGTCTCAATAAATCTGATGCCATGACATAGATGTTATTTTGTGGAAGGTGAACACTAATATTTGTTTACAAAATGATTGAGATTTTAAAATCAAATGTATATCTGCTACTGTGCAGGGTGTAGAGATGATTAAAACTGCAAATAATTTATAGCTTGCCTTAGTCAATAAGGTATCATCATCACTGTCATGCAAATAAATAAATCAAAGTATAACTTAACATCAACAATAAAAGAGTGCCATAGCCATTATGAAATAATCTGCCAACCAAGCTGGTCAGGCAGCAGCTGATATGGGCCACATGTGGCATTCAGACAACTCAGATTGCTCCATGTCTAGACTTCTGGCAGACACCACTAATCAGTCTCAAGGCTTTCCTCAAAATCTTTCTCAATTTTATGTTTTTGGCAGCCAATTAGCTACAGTTGGCTGGCAAGATGAAACCTATTTGTCATCCCTGTCTTATATTATTCCTCCTATGATATGGTTTGAGTCACCTAATCCTGTTATCTACTACCCTTAGGATTTTGGCAAATGATCTGAATTGTCTTATCTTTTTCAACCTCTTCCTAAGGAGTCATCCCTTTTACTGTAGAGACTGGAAAGTCAAACACTCCCTTATCCAGATTCCCTGTCAATTAGTGTTCTGGATTTTAGTCCCACTTGAACTTGGAATGGAGGGGAGAGAGGCAGGGCCAGGGCAGAGGCAGCATGATTCTGTGATCACAGCTCCTGTACGTGGGAATTTCCTATTGCAGTGCCCAGATTTCCTGAGCATGGCAAACGTGCGGTGAGTCTGGGAGCTGGGAGTGGTTCCTCGGAGACCCACCTAGAGCCTGTTCATCCAGCCCTTCCAACTGGTTTCTAAGCCACCTAGTACTAGTAATACAAGCCTTTCTTAAACCTGCTAGAATGTTCCTATTGTCTGCAACAAAATCCTAATCAATACAGCCTTTGTCCCTCAAACAGTTATTAATATATAGTCTTCCAAGAACAGAGTAGAATAGGTTTCTACCTCCCTCTTATCCAGAAACTAGATTTCTGTGAATGGACACTGATATCATATTAAGTATCGAAAGCCTTCAGTCACCAGCCCTGCAACTAAGAGTTTCACTTCCCGCTAGTCCTTCATTCCCTCTGAGCCTCAGGTTCCTGCTTAATGCTGGGGCTGCTTCCGTCTCTAGCACTCTTTATGCTTGAGAAGATAATTTTCCAACATGTCCCCTTAAATATTATATTAATAGCTAGGTATCTGAGACATTAAAAAAATCTACTCATCTATTCAGCAACTTTCGTGAATAAAGTGAAAAATTTATGTTTTGAGTAATTATAATTGATCACTTGAGAGAGATGAGTTGAAGCTACTTCTGAGATAGATACCTTACAGCTTGAAGGACTTGAGATCCTGATTTCATCTGACAGATCTGGAAACTGGAGAACTTATTTGCTTAAATTCATACATCTATGTGATAACACTCAGGTCTTCAAATTCTAAATAAAGTGACATCCTCCTTTCATTATTTCAATTTTACCAGAGAGAAAAAGGGGAGATGATAGTGTGAATTGGGGTGCTTATGATTTGAATGGGATGAAGGAGGTAAACTGGGATTTGTATTTTTATTTCTTAGTAATGCTCATTTGTTATACGACTGGCCCTTGTGCCATGCCTTCTAATGTAATCTTGATACTTGTTGAACTTCTAACATCTAACACTTTACATCTGTGTGATTTTCAAAATTTGATTATAAATTTTTGCTGGGAATCCGCCTTTCCATTTTAGTATCCCCTGTTTTCCTTGCATTATGTGGGCATTCGATAAATGTTTGCTATTATTTAATTAAATTACATTTAAAAGCAAATAAACTTTCACCTCCATAAGAAGTCAGATGTTTAAAAATACATAATGCTTTTTTAAGTTTTCTCTGATTGAATCATTATTATTATGTAGTTATTGTTCTATTTATTTTTTGACACTCCATTTAAGGTAATGTTCAAAAATGTATGCTCACTACAAAAAAAATAAAACAATAGATTAAAAATGAGAGATTAGTTTAAACAATAAAACAAAAGCAGGTTAAAGATATGTATTATAATCCTCTTTACAATCAGCAAATATATGTTTTAAAATTGGACTTGGAGCTTCCTAACAGCCATGGAAAGAGGTAAAACATAACCTCTCATACAAAACAGTGGCAACTATATATAAATTTATGAGGGGCTAGGGAGGATAGCTTTTGATAGAACTGAGAAGAGTGATTTGGTGAAAAGAGCAACTATCAAAAGTCAGAATAACAAATAATTACTAGCATTTGCATAGTATGTAGAATATACAAAACATTATATATATATTAAAGATCCCCTGAGTCCCATAACAATTTGATGTATGTATTATCTTTTATTGATAGTGTTGTAATTTTTAAAAGAAAGAAAGAAAGGACAAGAAAGGGAAAAAAGAAGGAAAAAAGAAAGAAAGGAAGAAAGAAAAGGAAAACGAAGAAAAACAAAAAGAAAACCAGACTCATTAAGACAAAATAACCATCTCAAGATAACACATCCAGGAAGAAAAAGACCCAGTACTTAGTTTACTTTCTCCAAATTCCACTTTCCTTCTTACATGTCATAATGATCCTCTTGAGAGTGAGTGTTCTAATTCTCCCTGCTGACACCACTGTTGATTTATAATCATATTAATACAATTTATCAAATAGTTACTATTAGCAATGCATGCTTGTGTCAGGTACACTGCACTTGCTACCTCTAGTATGAACCACAACTCCATAATATATTAACCTCTTTTGCAGATGAGGAAACTGAGGTTCAGAGAGGTTAAGTAAAGGGTGCAAGACACATGGCTTGTAAATAGTTGATCAGGAATTTAAGCAAAGTTCTCATATCTAGTATATGGCAGAGAGAGATACTATTGGATTCCAGGTTTGCCTGGATTCAAAGCCCATGTCCTGCTGCTGGCTAGTAGCCTCCTCACGAACCAACCACATGACCTGGAACAAGTTGTTGACACTCATTCACTTCAGCAGCCGTGGCCTTCATGTACGGGGTAACGATCTGTGCCTTTCCTGCCACAGACGGTTATGGAGGCAATCGAATAAGGAGATGCAGATGGAAGCCTTCTGGAGCACTATTAATAGTTATTGTAAGTACATTTATTACACTGTATATCAAGAACATTGATATTAATCATCTATTAATTGTAATTGTAGTTTAATCATCAAACTGAGAAAATATAAAATTATCTAAAACCAATGGTATGATTTGCATTTGTTATAGGACATATTGTTGGCTCTTAAGGTATTCTCTGCTTTCTGGCTTCAAATCCCTTCAGAGGTGCAGCCTTCCTAGGGTGAAAGATGGAAGGCAGGAGTTTGACCAGAGACTCTCTTAGGAGAATACTTGTAAAATGCGTCTTAACTCCATGTTCTGAGTCAAATTGTCGAGCCAGGCAAGGATGACATTTGTACATTTTGTTAACCTTGGTAGAAATTGCTACTACCTGGGTCTCTGGTTTCCTTAGTAACCTTCCTCGATAAACATTCATGGGAGAGTTTCCTAACAGAAGTGTTGCAGAAAGGACGCATGTGAAATTCACCAGACTGGGGAGATTCACTTTTATGTCCCAGAGGATGTGGTAGGCAAAGTTCCTAATGGCCAGTGAACATCCTCCTCAGGAGAACACAAACCCAGGGTGACATCTGCAAAACCTGCCGCTGTGCTCATTCCTTCAGCTAGAAAGCAGGGTGCTTAATGGAGAAATGCACAGAAAAGGAAGACTTCTACTAAAGTCACAGGGCAATAGAAACCCTTAGCATCCTTTCTAACGACTTCACGCTATGTCAGGGAAAGTTATTAATATAAATTCCTCTGGAGGATATAATAAGTACAGACTTTTGTCCTATTACTGTATAATAAAAATTGATGAAGAGGAACAGACGAAGTGTGGTTTCCCTTTAGGCAGAGTTCAGTAAATGTATCATTATACATAGAACTACTTTCAACTAAAGCAAGAGAGAAATGAAGACTTTTGGGCCATTTCCCTAAATGTCCTTATTTTGCAGAGCTAAGCAACAGCATCTTTCTTAGACGTTTATTACAGAACCACTTCAATAGAGCTTGACTATTTGGGCAACATGTGCCCTTTAAAATAATCCAAGCTAAATTCACAATGTCTGTAGCTGACAAGAAGCATCGGGATACTCAGTTTTGCTTTGTGTCTTTTGCATCAAACAGTGCCTGAAGAGGGATGTTGGTTTTCACCAGCATGAATACCAGCAGTGGCAGACACCCTCTTACAGGGGGAGTAAACTGATGGACATGCACAGCCTATGAAAAGAATTGATCTTGCTGGGCACAGTGCTAGAGATTAATCCTGAACAGCTGTGAGATGCCATGCAGAATTGAAATCCCACCACTACAGAACATGTTGAAGTCAGCAGGTGTATATAAATCTCTCAATGATTACTTTGATCAGGTGGAAAAGGTTCCATTTACTGCCTGCTGTAGAGATTTTAGTTGGAAACACTGAAGAGGGAAGGAAGGTTGAAAATAAAGCATTTTTCACATGCACTAAGGCCATTATCCAAGAGTAGCATAAGAGAGAATAGTTGCAAGGCAAAATGGGTGAAATGGTTCACCTCTTGGCCCTTGGCCACAGGTGACCAAAATAAAGGACTGTACTTTGAAATAATTGTCTTTAACAGCATGTGCTTTCTGTCTTCTGTTATTACAATGGCTTCCCTTTAATAATATGTGGTTAGACACCATTTAACTTGCTATGCTTTCAGGAAGTGACCTATATGGTTATTTACAAATGAACACAGATTAAAGTTTGGTTTCCAAAATGCTAAAATTGTATCTTCAAAAAAGAGTATGGGTGGGAATTATTGCGAACTAGCATAGGCTAACTCATATAGGAGACTGATTATTAAAATTCTCCCTCCTTCTATTCTATGTCTTTGTCTCCTTCCTCTGCCTGGAAAACTCCTAGTCATTCCTAAAAGCCCCCTGAACATTCTCTGTCTTTTAAGCTTTCCCCCCCAGCTCCAGTACACAAAGTTAGCTTTGTCTTTTGTGTTTATCACACCACTTTCATCACATTTATTTTATTTTTTTTTTTATTTCAGCTTATTATGGGGGTACAAAAGTTCTGCATAGATATATTGCCCATGTCCCTCCCAATCCCTCGAGTCCGAGCCTCAAGCGTGTCCATTCCCCAGACAGTGCACATCGCACTCCTCCTGTAGGTATACACCCATCCCCGCCCCCACCCCCGTCCCCCCCAAGTCAGAACTTCAAGCGTGCCC
>CM052437.1:81332709-81355819 GCA_028533085.1 Varecia variegata
GTAAATATAAATGTTAAAAATTGTCTCTTTGAGGAGACTACCTATACTCAAACCCTGGTTCCACAGCTGTACAATCCTTCATATCATCTGTAAAATGCAGAAAATGGGAATATCCGCTTCATTGAATTATTGCAAGTATTAAATAAGATCGTGACATACAAAGTGCTTTGAAAAGCACCACCAGGACAGTTAAGCGTTTGCCCCAAGCGTTTGCCACTATTTCATTTTAATGTCACTATTGTCTAGCTTAATGTCATGCATAGAATAGATACACTGTGCATAAAAAAGAAGAAAAAAGTTTCATAACAAGTAAACACTTTTAAAGTGTTTATTATTTTTTACATGTTTCTTTCTTAGTTCTTCAAATAACTAGTATGAAATTGAGGAACACGTATGATAAAAGTACATGTTCCAGAACTGAGTTTGAATGCCCCCTTATCCCAAATCAGAGTTTCTTCAATAAGCCTCCACTTATTTTCCTAAAGTATCTTATAAGAAATCAAGAGTATTTGTAAGCATACTTATGCCCTATGGAGTTTTTAAAAAGAATTCAGGCAAGGAGAGGTGGATATGGTTGGCCAGGTTTGTATTAAATGACTTTCTTCAGAAGCACTTTGACACAATTAGGCACAGTCTAGAAAGCAGTGAAAAACCTGCTCCTTCTCGTTTGCTGAAAACTCCATTACCTGGCTTCTCTTGTGTTCTGGTCATGGACACTTTGTTCCTGCTCTGCCTCCTGTGACCAGACTGGCAGTGAATGCCCAGAAATGATTTCACCGTATGCACAGGGAGCAGAGACTCACGCATATATGCAGGGACCAGAGATCTGTGCAAGGCTAAATGCAGAAGGCCTCCATTTAGTAGAGGCTATAACCCATTGAAATTCTGACCAACATGTATAATTCAGTCAACTAATATTGAGCAACCACCCAGTGCTGGTGCTATTTTGGGTGCTAGGAATCCACCAGTGAACCGACCCGAAGTGAAAATAACAACTAAACATGTGTGAAACCAAATTAGTCTACTAGAAAGTAATGAGGTACTGTGGCCAGTGATGGCTGGGAGCAAGGGCAGGGAGTGTACAGTTTTAAATGGGCAAATAGGGAAAAACTCTGTTATGAAGAGACTTTGATCATGAGTACAAAGCACATATATCAAAGAGTTTTTGTATTTATGAAAATAGATTCTGCTCTTTAGTGTAACTTATTTAACAAGGAATATTCTTAAACATTTACTTATTTCATAACTTTTTGAATATCGATGGCTCTTTTGCCTATTGCTTTTCCACTCCACAATTAGATATGATTCCTCAGACCAACAGGGTCCTGAGAAAAAATAAACTGAACTTAAGAATTCAGTAAAAATTGAGTTTATATTTATTATCTTTTTAAAGATAAACCCACGGCAAATCACAAAGTGTAAAATAAACTATTTACTAAAAAAAGGGAATATTTGAAAAAAATATCTCTGGTAGCTCTAATAAAGAAAACAAATGACTGAATTAAGAAGCTATCTGACTTTATCAAGCCACCATCCCAATATTCTACCATAGATCATGGAAAATCTTCTTTATACAAAAAGGCCCCAGTTCTGAGAGTTTAAAAGAAGCTTATGGTTTTGAAAAATGAATACACTAATCTCTGGTGAAAAATGAAAGAGCCTCAAAACTCAGAAGAGACAATAGTTCAAACTACCACAGGAAATGAAAAAAGTGTGCGTTTGGAACATATGAAGAGATCCTTTAGAAAAGAAAAGGAAATTGCTATAGATAACTCAGTTTCCCTTAGTGTCTCATAAACTTAAATTCCCTTGTGATCAACTGGGTGCTTGTATAAAACTGCAAAGTGCTGGGCCAGTTCCAAGACGTGAACATAAAAGCAGAACTGGAGACTCTACATGAGAATCAAGTACCCTAGAGATTTTGGTCTCAGAGGTTGCTGGACAGAAAACAGTGGTCCCTGGAATGCAATGAAAACAAACAAAGAAAATATCCACATCTATATAAAGGAATATTAGTGCACCATGCATACACTTTGGTTAGAAGTGGCTTTATAGTATCAATCCATGTGTGCTTTAACTTAAAACACTAACACTTTTTATTGCAGATTATCAAGAGGTCAGTGTTAGGCAAAGGCATCTCTTTCCCTGCTACCCTCCCGCCTTGGTTTCCATGACTACACATCTTTCCTAAACCACCCTGGCATCACTTGACTCACTTCCTCCCTCCTTGGGGAGGAATGACTTTTCTGATTGGTAAATTTAGGAAGGATAACTTTCCCGCTGTGCTCGATTTCTCATTTTTGTCCTTCTGGGAGCAAACTGCCTGAAACAGCAGAATTCTCCTCTGCTCTTTCAATCCTAAGTCTCCCCTGGGCAGCACCACCTTCTCACACTGTGCGCTGGGGGATCATCCAATTCAGTGTCACTCCCGACTGAGAGGCTGAGTCCGCTTAATTCTGGACCTAGCCTGCAGGTCCACGTAGCTCTTGCACTAAACTACAGCCTTTGACCTGACTTTTATCGTTAACAGAGATCACTGTTTGTCCCCATCTCCCACTTCTTTGTCTTATCTCTTATTTGTTCAGGACCAGGGTGGGTAAAGGTGATGTTATTTATGGTGCAGTCTTCAAGAGACCCAGAACAAGTCAGAACAAGAGATATTGCCAGATATGCATGCAGATATCAGAGTACTAATATTGGTCATCTCCCCAAACGTTGAAACCAACAAGCCATGTTTGTCGTATTTTATTTAAAAACAAGCCTAAAAAGTTGTATTTCTTTTATCATTTTATTTATCTGAAAATAAATAAAAAATCATAATTCACACTATTTAAATCACATGTTGCAATATTGAAAACTGTGAAGAAAGATTTATAGATAGTAATAATATGATCTATAACTAACTTGTGGTCTCAGTGTCTAAAACCTCTAAAGTGTTGTTCAACTCATCTTTTATCCATTTGATTTGGCCTTACAATTAAGTATAAATACCTAGCTAGAATATTTTGACCGAACAGTATTGGAAAGTCATGTAATTTTTCTGATCTTTATATTATTTTTCTATATGATGGGATAAAAATCCTTTCATTTCTCTTAAGGTTGTGTAAAGATGAAATGGGAGTAGAACAGTGATTCACAGATAATAAAATTATGAATTATCATTCCTTTTATGAATTATTACTCCTATTATTTGGAAACTTGATATTTTTTCAGCCCAGGGAATCATATAACTCTCTTATCTGTATTTTTTTATATTAAATAACAATGATTTATTGATGAAATCCTACATGTTCTTATGAGGGGTGCTATATGCTCTACAGATAAAAGAAAATAAAAACATCAGAGCACAGTTTCCTGTGCTCAAGAAGCTTTTGCTTGAGAAATGCACGAAACACACTGGAAACAATGTAAAACAGAATAGGAGAGAGGATTTTGCACAATAAAAATCATAAGAAAAAAGGGGGTTAAAGAAATCAAAGGGCACTAGACTTGATTTTAAACGTAGATTAGCTCAGATGGATACAGGAGGGCGGGCTGGCAATTTCAGAGCACACGAACATGTGGAAAAAATTAGACAAGGATGACCGTGGTGGGAGTGCTGGAGTAGAGGGGCAAGTTGATTCTCTGCCCTCTGTTTACAGCTCGCTGAGAACTGTTCTGTTTTTTCAAGGTAAACAAACAAAAAAAAAGGTGCATGCTAACCTCTCCATTATATTTTTTGGTAAGATGTGGCAAAAAGTATGGTTTTAAAATCTCTGTAAAAAAATTCTGTGGATTGTCATTAGCCAACTTTCCAACTCTTTATATTCTTAGTATAAAAATAGTTGTGTATCTATTATACCACACTGCTGAAAAATTGCCATTTATCAGGCTTTATTAATGTTCCACAACCCTAATCCTGTAAGTATTTTATATACTTACAAATGTGAGATCCTCAGCCCTTAGTCTTAAAACAAATCTATGAAGGTCGGTTGCTGTTTTACATAGAGAAGCTTGTGTTTTAGAAAAATGAAACAACTCGTCCAAGAGCACAGGTCTTGTAAATGGTGGAACAAGAATTCAAACCCACATCTGACTTAGAGGCTTGACCACAATGCATAATTGGCCTCTGGCCATACTATCCACTGATAGGAAAGGAAATTAGATTTTGACGTGAAGGTCAAAATCATACCCCCCACTATAGTTAAAATGTGTGGTTCAAATATGTAATCATTCTGATATCATCATTCTTTATGGGCATAATCCATATTCTCATTAGAGAAGAAAGATACTGCTGTGGCAACGTTCAAAAAAGTGTGCTTCAGACTGGAGTTCAGCAAGATCGTTTTTATTTTTTGACAACAATTAACTGAGCACTCTGGCTTTTATCCCCTTTCGTATGATTTCCCCAGCTACTCAGGGTTGAGCTTCTGTCACAAAGATTCTCCTGAGCCGTTTGCTAAGCCTGTTTGATGCTCCCTACATTAATTTTCCTCAGGGAGCAACATTATGAATATTGACTATACTTACAGTACTTAGTTGCTACCATGGAAATAAACATCTTTGCCTTATTTAAAATATCCAATTTTCGTAGCCTTTGAAGGAAAAATAGAGCTAATATGGAGTAATTGGTGATGAAATAGGACAGGGCAAAGTGTAATTTCAAGGATCCTGATTTTCACCTGAAGAGTAAGACTTCTTTATTATTATGTTAGAAAATGTATCGGGGAAATGGCTCAGGAGGCACATTAAATAAATATTCTCTAGTAGTGTATGGATTCAGGAGGAAGAGAAAAATCTCTCATTTGTTTACTTTCTTTCAAGACAAATTTGAATAATTATACTTAACCAAAGAGAAGGTAGAGAGAAGGCAATAAGGGTGTACTGAAGTTTGACTTTTAACCCACTGCTTGGGATTTCCTCTCTCCTTTCCCATCATACTTAAGCATGAAGATAGTTAGTCCTCACCAATATTTAGAAGAAGCCCCAAAAAAGAAGACAAAGAAGGAAAGCATAGCTAGAGTTAATCAATTCCTATCCTATATTCTGGCCTATATCTGGGATTGGCCTCAGACCAATACTGTTGCTATCTCAGCATCCACATTGTGTCTGATGCACCAGCTGTCTTTCTGTGGCTTATTAGGCAACACATAAGCCAAGTACAAGAATGAAGAACAAGGCACCACAAGGAAATCCCATCACTGACGCCATTTGTAATGAAACAAGTGAGTCCTCTAAGAGGAGATAACTCATGGTATAGCTGTCAAGGCATAAAGTCACAAACCACCCTTTCCCCTTGAAAAAATTTCCCTCCATTTCCAGTCTGAGCAAATTTCTTCAAGGAAACTGGCAAACTTCCCTTAAATAATTATTCTAAGTGTTAAATTGTTCCCTAAAGAATAGACATTTTCAGGTTTCTCTGGAGTTTGTTAGGGCTAGGAGATTTATTTTCATGGAAAAATTTCTCCACTCAGACAGCCTTTGGCAAGCATAGTTCCAATTACTGTAAAATTTGTGTATTTGAAATACATTAGCTAGGCAGATCAACTCCGAACTTCACAAAGATTTTGCAACTACAGGATTTTTTTGCTAATTTTGCATTTTTTCTTGAATACAGCTGTAAAATGCTAAGGTGTATGGTGGTTTGTTTTTTTGACGCACTGTAGAAGAGATACACTACAATACTGAGGCTAGTTTATGATTTTGAGCATTAAACTTTTAGTCTAAAATCTAGTTTGTGCAAATTTTTAATGAGGTACATGTTCAAAGGGAGCTTTAGCTGACTGTACAAGCTCTATTGTCATGAAGAAATGCATCTGGCTAATTCCTTCTGTGTCTCTTTGAACATTTACAATAACAGGAAGGAGTTAATACTGACTTTTCAGTCAAGTGATATTTAGAAATCTCTGCTAATTTCAACTTCAATGCACCAGTGATATTTAGGAATTGCCGAATATAGTGAAGGCAGATGTGGGATTTGAGTATTTGTTCAGATGTCTCTGTTTTCTAATTATTTTATCATTAACCATTTTCCCCTGTAATTTGTTTAAATTTGGAATCACATCACAAATTTACTTCACTGCCGCCAGGTCTTCAATATTCTCTTGTTTATTCATTAGAAAATTTCTATGACCAGGTCATTAATAGCTATGCATTTGATGACATATACAGCCACTTATTTCCTTAATTCTATTCAAGTGGATATCTGGGAAATTACTTGAGTCCAAATATATTATCTTCTATATTGATTTTACTAATCCAGGTACCTTACAGCTGTGGCCCCCAACCCCCGGGCAGTGGACAAATGAGTACCAGTCCCTGGCCTGTTAGGGACCAGGGCCACCTGCAGAGGTCCCCCTCCCCCACTATCCATGGGAAAAAAATTGTCTTCTATGAAACTGGTTCCTAGTGCCAAAAAAGTTGGAGACTGCTGCCTTAGAAGTATGTTTTCACTAATCATAGAGATTTAGAAAACACCTTAGCAGTACAAGGAAGGTTAGAGTAGAAAAACTTTGAGCTCTAACTTTGGAAGACTGGGGTAATTCCAATTCTACTGTTTGGTAGTATATACACTAGTCAAGTAACTTAGCAAATTTGAACAAATTTCCTTATCCATAAAAGTGGATACAGAAAGTACCTATGGATTATCTGATGCGTAACAGAACTGAACCTACTGTAACATAACAAAAAATAGTCAAAATCAGCATAAAGAAAATTATGTTTTTGGCAACTCTGTTCACAATGTTTGGGATTCTTCCAATCAATAGGTATGTAAGAAGAAGGAACACTAAAGTAACCATTAGAAAATTTGAGTTACAATAATAAGCGTTAATATTTAATGAATGCTTACCATTTAATAGGTACTAGGTGTGTACCTTCTCTCAAAATCATTTCATGTCTCAAAATCACTCTGTGAAGTTGGCATTATGATGATCTTCATCTTACGGGAAGAAGAACAGAGGTTCAGAGAGGTTTGATGCTTTGCATAGGACCCACAGCCAACATATTTCAGGGGCAAGATTGGACTTATTTCTGTCCATCTTCAAAGCTTGGTGTCTCCTAACCTCAGCACTGCCATTAATTCATGAAGGGAAACTCATTACGTTATGATGACCTATAACATGGGAGAGTTTGGATGGGTTTCATATCTTATTTCTCAAAATATCTATGGTTTTTGGTTCCAGACTTTGCTACGTGAACAAGATGCCCCAGACTCTTACTTGAGATGAACACAGGCATACATTTAAAAAGAGACATTACTCTCCCTCCCTGCTATTTATAGTCACCTAAGTAGGTCCAGCACAGTGGCTCACGCCTATAATCTCAGTGCTTTGGGAGGCTTAGGTAGTAGGATTTCTTGAAGTCATGAGTTCGAAATCAGCCGGGGCAACATAGCAAGACCTTGTCTCTACAAAAAAAAAAAAAAAATTAAAAATTAGCCAGGCATGGTGACATGCACCTGTAGTCCCAGCTACTTGGGAGGCTGAGATGTGAGGATCACTTGAGCTCGGGAGTTCAAGGTTGTAGTGAGCTATGATCACACCACTGTACTCTGGCCTGGATGACAGAGCAAGACCCTATCTCTAAAAAAAAAAATAAAAAATAAAAATAAATAAATAAATTAGATAAATTCACCTAAGTAAAATGTATCTACTGCTAAGGCTTAGGAAATATTTATTTGAATATGCATAGCAATAATTTTATGCATGCCAATTTTCTTCCTAAATACATAGTCCCAGAAATTACTTCATCTAGTGCAAAAATATGTCATTTTTTTCTTTCAGTGAATAATGGAATACTTATCTAGTGCCAAGCTTGATGGTTGAAATGGATGTGATGGTTGCTAAAAGTTTGATCCATTTTCTTAAAAGTAGTACATCTTGACAAAAGAGAAGAAGATTATGAGCATCTTCAAGCTACAATGGGAATTTCATACTTGCAGACAGTTAAATTCCAAATATTGGTTTAAGAGGCATTAGCAATTCAGCCTTTGGACACAGTTTCTTGGAATCACCAACACCCATTAATACTGAGCTAGCCTACATGGTCTTTAGTGACCACTTTCAATGTGCCCCCTAAAACAGCATGTACTGAAAGAGAAGTGAGTTCAAACTACTGGGCACTCCCCTCAGATAAATTTGTCTTACCCCTTTGGAACGCAAATTGGCCAGATGTGTGCACATGTGTGTATATGTGTGTGTGTGTGTGTGTGTGTGTGTCAAGAGACTTGAAACAGTTTATTCTCTTGTCCTGTTAAATTCTTCTTTTAGAACCTTATCTTAAGAATATGATTCTAAATATAAAAGCAACTTCATACACAGAGATTTTATTATAGAATTTTCCAAATACTGAAAAAATAGAAATAATTTACATATTCTGAAATCAGGATTAGTAAACTATAGCACACACATTTATAGAATATAATATAGGTATTAAAATATTAATATTTATGAAGGATATGTAATTTAAAAGGATTTATGTTTTAATATTAAATTTAAAGCTATATAAAACTTTATAATCCATACAGTATTATTAAGTATAAAGGATCAAATATACATTTAGAAAAAAACTAAGGTAAATAAATAAAAATAATATTAGTGGTTATTCATAGAATTGTGTGATTTTTTAAAATTTTGCTTTCTGTTTTTATACTTATATATTTTCCTTAATGTTTGTTTATTACTTTTGTAATGGAAAAAAAATTCCTTCCCAACACTCAGTTTTGGTTTCCAACGATTTTCAATGCTTTGATGTTTTCCAGCTTAAACTTAGTTTTGTGATTTGTGAATATGTAGAAAGGCATACAAATTTTGTTTGATCATAACTCAACCGTATTGTTGTTAATGCAGTGGGAGTGATTTGACCTATCCCCTGCGCCCCCCCCCCCCCCCGGCATTTGGCAGTGCCTGGAGACACTTTTGGTTGTTACTACTCTGGAAAGATGCTATTGGCCTTTAGTTGGTAGAGACCAGGGATGCCTGTCAATCATCCTATAATACCGAGCACAGCACCACATTGAAGAAATGCCCATCCCCAAGTGTCCATAGTGCCAAGGTTGAGAAGCCCTGCCTAAAACAAAAGGTTTAAAAATTATATTAATTCAAGACTCTATGGAAACTCTGTGAAGTTTATTATCAGAACCTCTAAATAAACTTTCCTATCCATTATCTACCCAACCATCCACTCACTCCCACAAGACAGAGGTAAGTGCTCTGCCTATGTGGTGCTTGAAGTTTAGCAAAAGAGAAAGACATAAAAATCAAGAGTTTAATGTAGTTTGAAGTGCTAAGACAGAGTGCTTTGGGATAATAGGAATGGGCACTTAATCCAACTAGGTGGTTCAGGGGAGGCTTTCTGGAGCAGATAGCTCCTAAGCTGAGCTTAAAGGATAAGAAGGAGTTAATCATGTGAAGACCTGAGGGAGCTGTGTTCTAGAAGCATGAAGATGAAACAGCATGGAGTGTTTGAAAAACAATAACGAGTTGATACTTTTGGAGCATGAGAGTGGGGAGGAGGCATAGAGGCTTCAGGGCCAGAGTCTCCATTTCTTTTTATTTTTGCCTGAGGAAGTCAAGGTATACCCCTCAGGTGAGGAAGAATTTGAACTAAGAGTTGAGGGTTGAAAGATATTTCCAGGAATATGAGAAGGAAAGGGCATTTTGGAAGCCAGAACAGTGCATAGGAGAATGTGATAGCTGAATACAGCAAGAAATGCTCTGGGAAATTCAGTATAGTGTCGGTGGAACATGAAGTCAGTAAGAAGGAGAAAAGGGAAGGAGAAATGACAAGAGCTGAGAATGGACAGATAGGCACTGCTCTAATCCTGATCATTTGTATAATATTCAAAGATGATGAGATTTTATTTTGTAGGTGACAGAGAAGAATCTTGAGCATAACCTCATTTTCAGAAGATTTCATGTTTCATAAGATTTCATGTGAGGATATGAAGTCATATTGGAAAAGATGAGGATGAGGTTGAGATAAGACAAGTATATTGTTTTAAAAGGATAATCTATCAAAGATGCAATTGAGAAACTCTGATATACACAGACATACCTCATGGACAATGTGGGTTTGGCTCCAGACCACTGCAATAGAGCAAATGTCACAATAAAGCAAGTCACACAATGTTTTTGGTTTCCCAGGGCATAAAAAGTAATTTTTTACTATACTGTAGTCTTTTAAGTGTGCAATAGCATTATGTCTATAAAACAATTTACATACATTCATTTAAAAATACTTTATTGATAAAAAATGCTAATTATCTGAGTTTTCAAGGAATGTAACCTTTACTGGTGGAGGGTCTTGCCTTGATGTTCATGGCAGCTGATTGATCAGGGTGATGGTTGCTGAAGATTGGGGTGGATGTGGTAATTTCTTAAAATAAGATAACAATGAAATTTGCCACATTGATTGATTCTTCCTTTCATGAAAGATTTCTCTGTAGCATGCAATGCTGTTTGGTAGCATTTTATTCACAGTTCAAACTCAGTTTATGCAATATGCTAAATTCTTTGTTGTCATTTCAACAATGTTCACAGAATCTTCACCAGGAGTAGACTCCATCTCAAGAAACTACTTTCTTTGCTTATTCTTATGAAACAACTCTTCATCTGTTCAAGTTTTAATATGATATTGTAGCAATTCAGTCACATCTTCAGACGGCACTTCTAATTCTAGTTCTCTTGATATTTCCACCACATCCAGTTACTTCCTCCATTGAAATATTGAACTCCTTAAAATCATCCTTGAGGTTTGGAATCAACTTCTTCCAAACTCCTGGTAATGTTATTTTAACCTCCTCCTGTGAATCACGAATGTTCTTAATGGCATCTAGAATGGTGAATCCTTTCCAAAAGGTTTTCAATTTATTTTTCTCAGATCCATCAGAGGAATCCTTATCAATGGCAGATATAGCTTTACAAAATGTATTTCTTAAATAAAAAGATTTGAAAGTCAAAACTACTCTTTGATCCATGGACTACAGAATAGATGTTGTGTTATCAGGCATGAAAATGACATTAATCTCCTTGTATATTGTCATCAGAGCTCTTGGGTGACTAGGTGCATTGTCAATGAGCAGTAATATTTTGAAAGGAATCTTTTTTTTCTGAGAAGTAGGTCTCAGAAGTGGGCTTAACATATTTAGCAAACCATGTTGTAAACAGATATGCTGTCATCTAGGCTTCATTGTTCCACATATAGAGCATAGGCAAAGTAGAGTTAGCATAATTCTTAAGGGCTCTAGGGTTTTCAGAATGGTAAATGAGCATAGGCTTCAGCTTAAAGTTACCAGCTGCATTAGCCCCTAACAAGAGAGTCAGTCAGGCTGTCCTTTGAAATTTTGAAGCCAGGTATTTTTTTTTTATTTCAAAATATTAAGGGGGTACAGATGTTTTTGATACATGGCTTGAGTCAGGGCTATAATTATTCATAATCTACATATTTGATAAAGGGCTAATAACTAGAATCTACAAAGAACTCAAACAAATCAGCAAGGAAAAAAAACCCAACAACCCCATTAAAAAGTGGACAAAAGACATGAACAGAAGTTTTTCAAAAGAAGATAGACAAATGACCAACAAACATATGAAAAAATGAAGTCAGGTATAGACTTCTCCTCTCTAGCTATGAAAGTCCTAAATGACATTTTCTTCTAATAGAAGGTTATTTCATCTACATTGAAAATTTGTCCTTTAGTGTTGTCACCTTCATTAATTATCTAAGCTAGATCTCCTGAGTAACTTGCTGCAGCTTCTACATAAGCACTTTCTGCTACATCACCTTGCACTTTTACATTATGGAGATGGTTTCTCTCCTTAAACCTCATGAAAGCCAGCTCTGCTAGCTTCAAACTCTTCTTTTGTAGCTCACTCATCTCTCTCAGGCTTCACAGAATTGAATTGAGTTAGATTTTTGCTCTGGGTTAGGCTTCAGTTTAAAGGAATGTTATGGCCTGTTAGAACTTCTATCCAGACTACCAAAACTTTCTCCATATCAGTAAAAAGGCTGTTTTGCTTTCTTATCATTCATGTGTTCACTGGAGTAGCACTTTTAATTTCCATCAAAAACTATTTCTTTGCATTTACAACTTGACTATTTGGCACAAAAGGTCTAGCTTTTGGCTTATCTCAACTTTTGACATGCCTTCCTCACTATGCTTAATCATTTTTACCTTATGATTTAAAGTAAGAGACATGTGACTCTTCCTTTCACTTCAACACTAAGAGGCCACTGCAGGGTTATTAATTGGCCTAATTTCAACATTGTTGTGTCTTGGATAGAGAGGCCCAAGGAGACAGAGAGGGATGCGGGAATGGCCTGTCCATGGAGCAGTCGGAATACATTCAACATTCGTTAATTGTTTGTCGTCTTATATGGGTGCAGCTTGTGTTACTGCAAAAACACAATAGTAACACAAACAATCACTGATCACAGATCACCATAACAGATATAACAACAATAATAATAACAATAAAATTTGAAATTTGTGAGAATTACCAAAATGTGACACAGACACATGAATTGAGCACATGTTGTTAGAAACATGGCACCAGAAGACTTGCTCGGCGAGGTTGCCACAGACCTTCAATTTGTAAAAAATACAGTATCTGTGAAGTGCAATGAAACGAAGTGCAATAAAGCAAGGTATGCCTGTATTGCTGAGCCTGTGTAACACACTCTGTATAGCTCTGGACCCTGTGGAGGTACCAGGAAAATTCACACTGTGCTGAAGTGGAGTATTCCCTCCTGTCTAGCTGAGGAGAAAATGAATGAACACAAATAAAGTGATTTTAGGGACAGTGCATGAAGATTTATTATCATCAAGTGTTATGTTTGCTGTACAACATACGTCAGCACTAGTTGAATTCAGATTAGGGAAGAAAGGTGGTATTAGGGAGAGTGTAGGTTTTGATTTAAACTGAAATGGGGAAAGAAGGGCTAATTTGTGTAGAAGAACACATTCTGGAAAAAGGGAATAATGTCACCCAGGACTCAGAAACTGGGATCAACATAACGTGGCCTTGCTAATGCTAAACTGTGCTTTAGCCATTGTCAGTACTTCTCAAGGATGCGTGATGCTGACTCTTGAAAGTGTCGCTCAGATTCAGCTCAGACATCACCTCTGCAAGTCCTTTCTGAGGCTCCCACTTTCTAAACAGGACTGGTCAGTCTCTCTTTTATGTCCCCCTAATCCCTGCATAGATGTGAGACCAGGGCAGTTTACTCAACCAATTTATTTGTATAGTCATTTGCATGTAAACTCCTCTTAGCCAAAATTATGCCTTTGAGTTATCAATGACTAGCACGGTGCCTGCTATACAGATCACACTTGAAACCCTTTTTATCGTAGATGATTGAATACAGGATCATGTTTAGTAATAGGCATGACAGATGTGAAAAACAGTCACAGCATTGATGCTAACACTATGAGGAATGCCCACTATTTATTGAGCTCTATGTGCTAGGCACTGTGCTAAGCAGAACTTTAACAAATATTGTTTAATTTAACTCTCACAATAATGCTATGAAGTAGCTACTATTATTCTCCTCATTTTACATATGAGAAAGCTGAGGTTCAGGTGGTTAAATGCCTTGTCCACGACCACACAGCCAGTAAAGGCAGAGCTGTAAATGAAGTCCAAGTTTGTCTCACTTCGAAGAACATGATCCTACCCACTACTTGTATCTTTTATTTTCGAAAGAGTTCAAACTTAAGGTGATTTTATTTTTTAAAAAAGTTTATTGATTCAATGTGTTTGTCCTAGATTCGAAAGATTTAATGTGGCACAATAGTCTGAGTACCAATTTAATTTGAAAAGTGAGTTGTCTTTAATAAATCCACTAAAAAATATTTAAAAACTCAATGAAAAGAGCACAAGGCTACCTTGTCTAAGAGACAATAAACCAAATATGAAAATCAACAGGGCAGGGCAACCAAAACTGTCCAGTCCCAGCATTGACTCATTGTACGACAAAATCATGTACTTGGGTTAATTTATATGACAAACATCTAATTTGGTCTAGAAGTGTGAAATTAGAGGAAGGGAAGAATTCTATTTAGCTAACACATACATGCTAATTCAAATCACTGGCTAATTTGGGAGATAATTCCACCAACCTCCAAAAAGAGACTGTTTCCTTCATCCACTCAATGATGCTGAAGGTTCAGAAAAATCCAGATAAGTTTCCAAAAAGAAAGAGCTCATCAACCTGAGATCCCCTTCTCAATGGGTTCCTTTATTGCCACCTCTAGGACAAAGGTTGGCAAATTACAGCAGTTGGCCAAATCTAGCCTGTTGCCAAGTTTGATATCATCGGCCAGCTAAGCATTGTTTTACATATTAAATACAACATAAAATGTTGGTTTAAAAAACCCAAAAAACTAGTTTGTGACACATGAAAGTTGGATTCAAATTTGAGTGTTCATAATGTTTTATTAGAATATGGTCATGGCCATTTGTTTACTTATTATCTACGACTGCTTTTGCGGTACAACGAAGTGGAATACTTGTGACAGACTGCATGGCCCACAAAGTCTGAAATATTTACAATAGAAAAAGCTGACTGACCATTGCTCTAGGATAAAGCCCAACAGGTGCCAAACAACTCAGTAAAGAACGCTTTGCAGATATCGTGGGTTTGGCCTTTCATACTTATTGCCTAATGAAGTGATGCTCGAAGTTTGGCCTCTGGACCAGCAGCATTAGCTTCAAGTGAGAACTCACTAGAAATGCAAATTTTCAGATCCCAGTCCCAGATCTACTGAACCAGAAACTCTGAGGGTGGGGCCCAGCAAACTGTGACTAACAGGCCATCTAGGAGATTCTGAAGCATTCTAAGATTTGAGATCCACTATTCTAACTCAAGGAATTGGAACATGGCACCTGTCATTTCAACATCACTACAAGAATGACATTTATGGGTTCCCATTTGTGGATGAAGTATGGAGCTAGATGTCCCACTTATATTTTTGTATTCCTTATAATAATCTTGAAAGATTGGGATTATTAGCTTCATTTTACAGAAAAGGGATTTGGAGCTCAAGAGGATTAAGTAACTTGTTCACAGTTACTGAATTAGGATTTAAGCTCAGATCTGTCTGCTATCCAGCCTGCACTCTGCCCCCTTCATCTTACTCTGCTGTCTTCCTTATCATGTATGAGAAGCAGATAAGCATCCCCTGGCATCCAAAAGGAGCCAAGCTGGCTTATTAGCTAGGTCTTGTTGTTTTCTTATTGAATATAAATAATTTCACAGAATATCAACATCAGACAAGACCACTCTGGATCCAAGACTAATCAATACAAAAAGAAGCCCATTCTCCAATCATGCTTCAACAGAGGCAAACATAATCTTTAAATCACAAAAATGATCAAATATTCCCATATCCCAGCTGATATGAGTAACTGCTGCTTCTTTGCCAATTACAGCTTTAGCCTCTGTCTAGTCTTTACTACTTGTAGATACAGTTACAAGATACTCTGGCTTCCTGACAGCATCCAGTCCAGATCAGTGCCCTGCTTCCTTAAACCCTCTCTAAAAGCACCTAAAACAAGCTCAGATCCTGTAATAAGTCCTGTCTAACACTCCCTTACTGAGACACTCCCATGGTGTGCATTCTGTCTCTCTCTGAATTGAACAATGAACATAAATTAGTCAACCACAGGTGTGTTTGCCCGAGGATTTTGGGTGGAGGGCATGACAGGCATAAGCCCCTCCTCTCTTCCCCCTCTTCTCCACCTCCTACACCCCAGTTAAAATTATGAGTGTCCTCTCCAAAATGGGATGAGGACCAGCTTCCCAAAGGAAGTAAAACTGGATAAGGTAATCCCCCAAAAAATCAGTATCAAGCACATTCCCAGATCTAAGCAGACACTTAGTATTTTAAATAAATTAATGGACCTTTTAGTGTTAATCTGATTACAAAATTGATTTCAAGAAACTGCCTGTCTTTTTAAAATATAGTTCAAATTTCTGTTTTTAGTTTCCAATCTCTACCTGTCAAAGTCTTTTGATCCCTCAACTTTTTCGATTTAAAATGTCACCATCTTCATGCTGCCTTCCCAGAAATCTTCCAGCTGGACGGGATGGCTCTTCTCTTTGAGTTTTCTAAAGGCCTTCCTTCCTCTCACCCGATGTTTTCATCTTGGATTAGTTATTCATGAACTGTTTGGCCTTTAACCAATTGGAAAACTTCTTAAGGACAGTAAAACACTCATGCTGTCCTCTGCTCCTTTCCACACAGTAGGTACTTCATGCAACTTTGTTGAATTTTAGTTATAATTATAAACTTTTTTTCCAGTTACAGCATTGAAAGGGCTGCTGTCCCAGCCAAACCAAGGCCTACCTCAGCGGGGCTTCTGCAGCTCACTGCTGGATGTCTCAATGGAAATTATTTCCCAGGCCAGGGGTTCTAATAAACAGCAGCCCTTTGCTCTGTGGGTATCTCTACCTTGCAGGGGGCTTTTCATGTACAATCTCATTACCAGAAAAAAAATAATAAAAATTTTAATCAACAAATCAACTTTCTTCAGGCTACCATGGAAACTTCAAAGTGTCACGAGAGGTTCCCAATTACGTGGTATAAGTACACTGGCACTGTTACTGTATGGAAGTAAATGATATTTATGCCATAATTTTTGTTAGTATGTTCTATATACCAAGCACTTGGCTAAACAACAAAGATAATTGTATAATCAAGGAGAAGAAATAAAACCATATCACCTTATCTTGCACTTTTGTCGTTGTCGTTCCAGGAATTTCACATGGTAGTCCTGTGTTTGTGCATGTTGTTATCTCGCCCAGTGTTTTACATATAGTACTTGCATAAGCACCTTTCTTGCTTATTAATTTGACAAACTTTTCTTCATCCATAAAAACCTAGTTTAGAGGTCACCTCCACCATGAAGTCATCTATGATTGCTTCTGTCTCCTTCACTTGAACTTAATTCCTTTACATTCTTTATGAACTTATTTGTATTGGTCTATTTACCATGATACATTACATTTTATTTGTCTGTGTTTTCTTTTCCCTCACACAACTGAGAGTTTCTTGAGGACAGTGACTATCTTTAATTTATCTCTATATCCTGGAGCCTAGCATAGTGCCTGGCATGTTGTAGACAATCAAAAAATATTAATATTTATTAAATGCAAGCCATTGCTGAAAACAAGCAGCAAAGTATTAGTAATTATTGATGCTAACTGATGGATCCATGGCAGTCTATTATACTATTTTCTGTATTTGTTATATGTGTAAAATTTCCAAAATAAAAAATTCAAAATAATTGAAGACCTTGCAAGATGTTAGATAAACCTAGCAGAATTTTTAAGTCCCTACCACAAATGGAGTTACTATATCTATTGCTCTGACCTCTGTGTTCCCCACATTTATTTCTTTTCCCATAAGAAAGATATTTAAAACCAAACAATATTTCTCTGCAATAGAATACAATTATACTGTTTCAGAACAGCTTCAGGCCATGAATATAATATTAAATGAGAATTTCTGGCAAAACTGGAAACTGACAGTTCATGCTAAGTATTTTATTGACAGAGGAATTCTGTGGATTTTTGTCCTCATCTGAATTGCTATAGAAGTATAACTAGTATTTCTGTGTCTACTCTCTTACCTCTGAACTCATCTTCACCTACTTCTAGATTCATCTACCTAAAACATGGATCTGTCCCGTCTGTTTCCCCAAAGTTGAAGACTTTGAGTCAATGGCTTTTCTTTTTTTTTTTTTTTTTTTTTGAGACAGAGTCTCGCTTTGTTGCCCGGGCTAGAGTGAGTGCCGTGTCGTCAGCCTAGCTCACAGAAACCTCAAACTCCTGGGCTCAAGCGATCCTCCTGCCTCAGCCTCCCGAGTAGCTGGGACTACAGGCATGCACCACCATGCCCAGCTAATTTTTTCTATATATATTTAGTTGGCCAGATCATTTCTTTCTATTTTTAGTAAAGACAGGGTCTTGCTCTTGTTCAGGCTGGTCTCGAACTCCTGACCTTGAGCGATCCACCCGCCTCAGCCTCCCAGAGTGCTAGGATTACAGGTGTGAGCCACCGCACCCAGCCAAGTCAATGGCTTTTCAATGGTCCGGGAATAAGTGTGCACTCCCAGTGTTGCAGCCCAAGTAACCTGTCCAGCCAAATCTTTCATTTGAATGTTCTGAGACCCATGTGCTACAAGCCATACCCGATTCATGGCCCATATCCATGCAAGCCACTCACTGTCAGTGATTAGGGTCACAGCTCAATCTCTTTGCTCAGCCTGGAATCCTCTTCTCACTTTCTCCAATTTAGGAAATATTTCTCCCACTCCAAAATCCTGTACAATTGTTTTTTTCTCCACAAAATCTTCCCTGGACCCCTTTCCAGAATATACGGCTCCACCTGTGCCTCCACAGGCCATTGCCTGGGTCTATGTGCAGCATTATTTTCTTCTGTCTTGTTTGGTAATTATTCTCCCTTACTGGAATGTAAGCCTTCTGAGGCTACTTCCCTGTAATGTTCACCCTACACCTTCCCATCATCTCAGCCAATACTCAACAGAAGACCCTGAATGCATTAGAATTCAATATGATAATATTACATGATAATATTACACACTATGAAATGATGAGATTAATTTTGAGACCATTTTTATTATTAATTTTTATTGTATGTTAATATTATACATTATGGAATGATGAGATTAATCTCATGAGCCTTTTTTCTTGTTCCCCTTACTGATGACTGGATTTGTGCAAAACCTCAAACCATCACACTAAAATCTCATTAGTCATTTTAATCCTTTGTACAAATTTCTTTTGCTTCCTAAGTCATGAATTTCAATTAAAAGAGAATTTTTTAAAAATAAGACTATCAAAATTGGAAATTAATTTAAATGGTAGAATTGTTTCTCTTAACCCCTTTCTATCCATGGCTAATCCTCACCAGCATTAGAGATAATACCAAGATAATATTACTTTATTGCAAATAGGCCCTCTCATTCACATAGACTCAAAAGTACTTTGTAAATTAATTGATGTACAAAATCACACTGGAGAAAATACTCCACGATGGGACCATTGAAATGTTGAAGTATCATTTCCTTCTGAGGACAGCATATAAGCTCCTTGTTGCCTAAAAGAAGCTTAAGCTTCTGCTCTAGGCCTCATCATCTTCACTTCTCTACCAGAAAAAAAAGAAAAAAGAAAAAAAGTCTAATTACCCGGCTTACTATGGGGTCATATTTTCTAGGTGGTTCAATCTCATAGAAGTTTTCAGCAATCTACATTGGGATAACCTTTTGCTAGCCTTTACTATTTGTAGCTAGAAAGAAGGACGGCCCCAATGACCTAATTTTTTTGTGTGGTTAGCTGCCTTTTTTCTTGATCCTCTACTTGGCTGGTGATCAAAAAGTTCCAAGTTCTGTTTCTGCTTACAAACTGTCATAGTCTGAGAAAACATAGGTCGGAGGCCTAGACCAGAACTCTCAAGTTCTCATTGGGCTTCATTGTTGAACTTTACTTGGACTAGACATTCATCATGATTGAATATGACTCACATATGGTCAAAATTCAGTGCAGACCTTAGAGAAAGGGACTCAGGAGATCATTTAGTTTGCTTTTGTCCTAATCCTGCCTCTAATTTATGATAAAGGTCAGTGGTCTGGCTTAGCTTGCTTATGTCT
The DNA here is from genome assembly GCA_028533085.1 of Varecia variegata. NCBI lineage: Eukaryota > Metazoa > Chordata > Mammalia > Primates > Lemuridae > Varecia > Varecia variegata. Next base: position 81,352,365 of record CM052437.1, read on the forward strand.
CATGCTTGGGTTGGAGTCAAAGCTTTGTGGAAATTACATGGCTATTGTGTGATCATATTTCCTATATATAAATATTTCCCTCAGATACTTCACATGGTATTAATAGCCAGTTCAGGACAAGATTCAAGAATTCAGAAAATTTCCCATGTGTGTTTTCATCTATTCCCTTTCCCAATATTAGGGAAGATTTGTAAAAGAAAAGTGTGTTGTAGTAGAAAAAGCACTGGACAAGATTGACTCGGTAATTTTTGGTTTTTGTTCTGCCTCTGGCCCCAGTTAGTTTTTCCTTGTGACAAATCAGTTAACCTCTCTGGGTTGCAGTTGTCACCTGTGTCTAATGAGAGAGTTGTACTAGACCAGCACTTCCTAACATGTATTTCAGAGAGAAAAAATGACTAAATCATTAAGTAAATACCTCATGTATGGTGGTAACCTGCATCCTTGTGTTTGGCATGATCAAAGCTTCTACACTGAATCAAAAGTTTCCCCAGCTTACTGGACATTTCCCATAGCATATATAAATATGTAGGCACATCTATATATGTGTGTATATAGACATATAGATTCATCTACGGCTAGGGATATCATTTGGTTATCCATCCCATGGAAGACATTTCAGATCAGCTCAAAATTCTGTAATTCTAGTTGAAGGGAGTCAGGTTTACAATTCTACTTTTCATATTGTTGGAAGTCAAATTTGAAATTTGAACTTGAAAACCTTCAACTTTAAATGGCACAAAACAGAACTTGAAGATTAAAAACTGAGTCATTGCCAGGGGTCTTAAACTTGAGACTTTTGATTTTGAATTTCTACGTCATCAAAATTGACAGTAAAAGAACTGTGCACTATCCTCATAGTGCTGTGCAAGTTGACTTCCTCAAATACTCTGTAGTGGTTCTCTTTCAGAACCCCGCTCTGCAACCAAGCTACCCTGAGTACAGTGTGTTACAGTTGGGGGCTATGGCTCAACCAAGTCCACAGAACAAAAACTGATATGGCGATGAAATAAAACAGAAGTAAATCATTCCAATCATAGAAATTGAAGTTATCTTATTTGTATTTCATTAAGACACCAACATTAGTTCATTGAGGCAGAAATCTCAAGAGAATGCTAGATTGTTGTGTAACATTAGAGAAGCTTGCTTATTCCTTGTTTTACTTCAGGGGTTAAATAAAATTATTCTGTAATATGAGAAAATGAAGAAAAACCTAATTTCTGAAGATTTAATGTCATTGCAGTATTATTTTTATTGTGCCTAAGCAGAACTTGTCATAGATTGAGAATACATTAATGAAGATATGGAAATTATATGAGAATTTCTTATGTTGGAAACAGTTACAACCTAATGAACCTTTTTTTGTGTAGGAAAAAAGGACTTTCTGAAAATAAGATATACTGACCATTATTAACATATTAACAGAAACAACCTGTATACCAAATGTAGTTTGGGATGATGTCATCTCAGCTAACAGGTCTTAGCTCTCATAGTTAGAAAGATTATGAAAAGCATAGGCAAGTTTAAATATTTCCATCTCCCCAGATCACACAAAGCATGAGAAATAAATGCAACTCAGCAATAAAAGATCATATTCTTATCTGGAAGGAATATTAGCAAGTATCTTAGGGACTTTGTTCTTTCACTTGGGAAGAAGGGAAAACTTGGATGTAGAATTGACATCAAATGATTCAGATTTAAAGGATTCAAAGTATGTTATTTGGTAAAAACATTATTTCATGAAAATGTGTGTGTTTGCATGTGTGTGTTACATACATATAGATATATTTTCAAATAGTTACAGCAAAGTTAATCAACTTTTTTAAACTCTCCAATCTTTGAAGAACAAAATTCATTTTGGATAGCAAAAGTAAAATTTATATTAGATGGACATAGTATTTATTTGTAGCAACAGTGCTGTCTGTGTGTATATATGGGTTCCCCCTCATGAGACAAATGAGCAAAGAGGCTCACTGGGGAATGTAAATGAAACACTTTTGCAAATTAAGTGTTCAAAATACCTATGTTGCTGAGCACTCATTAACTCAATTTTACACCAAAAGCTTACCCATTTTATATTATAATCAACAACCCGGCTCCACCCCCGCACCTCCTAACTAATGAGGCACACACAGATACTTTCCTCACAAATCAAGATACTTTTCCAGAGGACGGAATTACTAATGACATTAAAGCGTGGCAGCCAACATGAACTTGACAACCCCAAACCAAACTGTATTATCACCCCCTAGGAGAGAATCCTAACTTCCCACCTTGGAAACATATTTAACCCACGAAAACACCATAAACCCAAATAGATTTCAAATAGAAAAAAAAATGATACAATATCCCTTCCCTTCCAGTGTCAAATATCTAGGTAAACCGAAATGAACTGTCCAGTCGCTAGGTTGCTCTATGTCAAGCATGCATATTTTAAAACTTTTCCTTTGGGTATTAATCATTCTCAACTTCTGCAGCATCTGTATCCAGTTCTGAACCAGACCTGACCGACAGCACAGACTGGGAGCGACCACTTTACCTTCCGAAAAATCAATCAGTCCCAGCAAATGAAGCAGCTTCAGAGATGCACATATAATCACAACAATACCCACTGTTTGCAGTCCTTCCGACTCCCACTCCAGAGTCAACATCCTCTAAGCTGGCAGAGCATCCCAGCCTCCGGACCCCTTTGGAGCGGAGGGAGCTAATTAGAGAATCGGAGCAGCGTCTGGCTTGGAACAAAGACTTGCGAGGGGGAAAAGTGAGCAGCTCCTCGCAGATGCACCCTGCAAAGCAGGCGGCCCCCCGGGGTGAGGACAGACCTGGGCTAAAGTCCAGCCTCTCATGCTGATCCTGGCATTTGCTTGGCCGGGCTCCCCCCAACCACAGCGCACCGACCTCTGGCTCTGCGCTGCAGCCAGCGGGCTAGGACTTCCACTTCAGAGCTGAGAGGGACACGTCTCTTGGAGAACTGGAGACTTTGCAATGTCCATGGAGAGCAGGGACGCTCCCAGGAAACTTGCCCTGGAGAGCACCGAGGCGCTCCTCGCGCTGAGGACGCGAGGCTGAGGCAGAGCTGTCTGCGCGCTAGTTTGCTGCCTGGGAAGCTTGCGAATGCCCCCTTTTTGCCATAGCAGCTGCTCTCTCCTCCCGGAGCCTCCTCCGGGAGAAATCTCAGCTCCCTCTCTGGTTGCCAGGAAAGAAAATCAGTTCTGGTGGCTGGTGCTTACAGCCCCTTCAAAAAGCCCCCGTGGAAGATCATGGGCAGCTTTTCCAGGGAAAAAGTGCCAGAGTGAAAGATCAATGATTAAGTGACTTTGTCAAGCTGCCCCCTGCCACTCCACTTGCTGCTCTGGTCTGCGCTGACAGGTGGGGGACCTTATTAGGGAGATGGATTTAGCCCTTACATTTACAGACACAGAAGGGCAGGGCAGAGCAGCACCTTGTGAGAACTTTGA
>CM052437.1:81356319-81443093 GCA_028533085.1 Varecia variegata
GGGGACCACTACTGCCCTTTAAAGTCTAGCCTCAGCCTCTCTCCAAGGGAAGTGTCACAAACTTCCCTGGTAACAAAAATGACCTGGGGTGCTTGTTTAAATCACTCTATTGTGGAGAGTGTGATTCAAAGGAGCCTGGAGTCCGCGCTGTTAAAGGAAAAGCCAGGTGACTCTTATCCACTGGGAAGTGTGGGGTGGTGCTGTCCCCAGGTCACTCCACACCGCAGGGCAGCTTTGTGGGCATGGTCACAGGCTCTGGGCTATGCTGGGACCACAGTGCCTTAATCACTCTGCTGGTGACCTCTACTCTGCCGAAGCCAAACCTGACAACAGAGGTGAAGAGAATCCACCGGGACTCTGCATGTGAAAGAGTTTTTAGCAAGTGGAACTCACTGTGAAACAGAAGGGCTGATGAGTGACATCTCAGACCCCCGGGGCACATTCAGGTTCTGCTTCTTATTTGTTTTGTGATGTTCTGCAAGACACTTAACCACTATGAAAACAGTTTCTATCCTGTGAAGTCGAGATTGTAATATTTCATCTAAAGTTCTCCACTGAAAGGAAATTGTGGGGATTAAATGTGGTCAAAATTATAGTTAACATTTACTAAGCATTTACTATGTGCTCATCAATATTATAGTGATTTATCTTCAGTGACTCATCCCCACAGCTCTATGTGGTAGGTATTATAAGCATCTTCATTTTATAGATAAGGAAACAAAAGCATGAAGAGGTTAATTTACTTGCCGAGCTGTGGTCATAATGTCTGGAAGGCAATAGGCATTCATTCATTCATTTGTTCATTAACATTAGTTAAGCTGCTGCTATGAGCTATGAATGGTACATGGATGATAAAATAATCAAAAATGCCCAATCCTACCCTTTGGGGAGCTTACAGTTTAATAGGGGAGGCAGGCATGAAGTGGAATGTGACCAATAAATAAAAGCAGATGTCTCTGCAGGGTACAGTGGGTGCACTGGGAGAGAAAGTCAGCTCCACTTGGTGAAGGTTTGGTGGTGGTGACAGGAAAGAGACTTACAGAGGGGGCGGCCATCAATAATGATAGCCTGTATCATGACTGGAAGTAGCATGCCACATTTAAGCTCTAGGGTAGGTAGACCAAGGTTTAAAGCCTGGTCTGTCTCTTGCTTGCTGTGGCATCTTGGGGAAACTGCTCCATCTCTGAGTGTCAGTTTTCTCAGTTTAAAATAGGAATGCTACTGCCTCCTTTTTATGGCTAATGTAAGAATTAACAACCTATGGGGAGTTTAGCCTAGTCCCTGATGTCCCTGCTTAGTACACAGTAGCTATGGGATTATCACAGATGTACCAACTCTTTAGAGGCTCTGCAGGGTCTCCTTGGAGGAAACAACTTTGCTTTTTCTGGGTTGCCTCTCCTGCTCCAAGGTCTAGTTCCAGTCTTGTTCTCATGAAGACTTGCTGATCAGCCCAGCCTACAGGGCTGTTTTTCTCCTCTGGGAACCAGAAATACACCTGGGCCACCAACTGGGTCCTAATAATGGTGCTTTTCACTTCAGATAATATATTTATGAGAGATATCTTCATATCTATCCACTCAACCATCCATCCATCCATCCAAACATTTTGTTTTCAGTTATATCAGAAAGCTAGCGGAGGGGAAGTAGATCTTAGTAGTTGATTGGGAAAAAATATGTTTTAAGTAACCATTCTTTGAAATTCCCACCAATATTTAGCCATGCAAAGTCCAAAGTTTAAAAAAAATTACAGAAATTAATTTGGTCAAGTGAAATGTGAACTTGCCTTTCAATCCTACATAATACCATATTGTAGTTGGAAACAAAGTACAGAGAGAGATCACACAGTTGGAAAACCCAGAATTCTAACATTACTTTGGCTCCCAAATTCATGCTTTTCCCTTTATACCTATCAGCAGATTTCAGCAAGCATTTGTCAATCGATCTCTTGATTTAGAGAAATTAGGCAAAGTATTTTAAAATTGCCACATCTCAGTTTCCAAGGATGAAATCCCCACCATCCTTGAAATTCACATAAAGTCCCATGGATGTGATTTTGTTGATTGAAGGCAGGTTTTTCCATTCAGGACAATGGCCTTCCCAATTTAGGATCCAACAGCCTAGTGTGGTGGAGATCTAGCCTGTCTCTACTGTCATGAGCCACCTTTACTACTTGTTTTTCTGAGCTCTTTCTGTTAGCTCTGGCTATAGGATCTTCTGTCTCTGAAGAGCTCTTTCACATGCACTCCCAAGATTTTGTAAGGTAACAGCACCATAAAAAGAGTTTCATGCTTCATCTGAGAAGACTAGGGAAGTAGGGGAAATTTAGGGAAGAATTTTTTCTAGGACCATCCTGGGAAAGAATAGTTGGCTGCATATTATTTTAAAAAGTAACTGCAGATGATGGCTCAGTCATTTTATTGCAGTAGCTTGCAACCAGTGTGTTATACATGAATAAGCTCAGGTTTTTCCCTCCTTCTCATGCTCATCCACCCTCCTCCTCCCCTTTTTTTTTTTTTTTTTTTTTTTACATTATAATGATTGTCTAGCAGAGGTCTGTTTTTCATATCAAGGGAAAGGAATACCAAAAGAATACACTAACATTTCCTATCCATTGACTGTAAACCAGGCACTATACTATGTACTTTACTTGTATAAATTAGTTTAATCTCACCCCAAGCCAATAAATTAGGTGTTACTATTAGTATTTCAAAGAAGAATAAAAACCGAGGGGCGCCGAGATTAAGTTATTTTCACAAAATCACATTCCCTAATGGAAACAAACAAGATTTATACCTGATTTACTCCAAAAGTAATAGACACAGACATCTATGGAGAACTTTTAAGTGTCTATTCTAAAATCTTTACAGATATTAACTAATTTAATCCTTTCATAATTCCCTGAGATTGATATTATTACTTTGTTTACAAGGAAAAATTTCAGGGTTTCAAAGGTTAAGCAGGTTGCCTGAGATCTCCTAGATGGCACTCAGCAGAACTTGGATTTAAATGTAGGTCTCCTGGTGCCAGACCCTACACACCTCTCCATTCACCGCTCCACTCCCAGGCCTCTCTGCACCATATTGAATGGCTCTTTATCTGAGGCTCTGGTAGGGGACTATGAAAGGAAAATATTGAGACACACTCTTAGGAAAGTAGAAACTCACTCCAAGAAGGCATGCCCAAATCAATTGACCAGTCTGAGAAAGAGAGAGGTCAGTGAGTAGACTTTCAATTTTCTTGCACCAAACCATTGTGATCCTTTAAACAATCTCAAATGGGATGATTGCCCTGAAACCTTAAATTGTTCATTTTCTCCCTCTTTGCAGTAGCTGGAGTTTAAAATTTTACCAGGTGATATTCTCTGACTAAGAAATGTTCCTTATACTTTCCACACTGTGTAAATATTATACAAAAATAAATGTAGCAAGTTTGAGAAAAAATATGAAAGTCAGATATATTTACTACCTACCTAGTCCCTCTCAAAAAACATATATAGAATTATAAGGCATACAGAAACTAGTTAAATCAAATTTAAATTTAAGATTAGTAGTCTATGAAAGGGATCAGAAAATGTCACTCCAAAATATACCACTTTAGCGTAAGAATTATTTTGAGTTGAAGGCAACTGAGAAATAGCAAACATAGAAGCTCTCCACCTTCCCTTTTTTTTGCCTAAAGGCAGGGTATAAATGAGTAAATTTCTCTTTGTAAAGGTATTGCCTTTCTGCACAGGAGGAGGAAAACCACCATAATCATCCAACAGAAAGTTAGTACTGAGTTGGGTCTGCATAACAAATCTTCCTAAAGAAATCTTATCTCCCATTAGTTTTTCCCATATATTTTCCTTTCCAAAATTTGCCATCCTGGAAGCCCAAAGTCCCTTTCCTTTGTCTTGTCACTTCTTCACAATCTATCACCCTTTGTTAGGATGAATATTTAAGTCCTCAATTCTAACTACCCCTTTGATTTACTCATCACTGAGTGCATTGCATATGCAAATAAACTCAGTTTTTCTTTTTTTTTCCGTATCTATCTTTTGTCATTTTAATTTACAGGGCCCAGCCACTGAACCTGAGAGGGTAGGGGAGAAAGTTTGTCCTCCTCTACATCTATATTTGTACAAGACTTTAGAAATCATTTAAAGATCAAATAATCTATTTTTTAAAAAATTTATGGAGGCTTAAAAATGAGCAGAATTGCTTTATTCAAGGCCAAGGACTTAGGAAGTGAACAAAGGTGACTTTCAATAGTCTAGCTCTTCATAATCCCTGACTTTATTTAGTACAGGGGAAATATGAAGATACGTTGAGAAGTTATAAAGAAGTAAAGTTTTAAAAGAAAAATTTTTTCATTCAGTCAATAGGAGCTAAGAGAAGCAAGTCATCAGTATGGTTGGCATTATCTGGAAGGTTCCATTGAAGAGAGTAGACTAATCTAGGTGTTTAAAAATGAGGTGAGGAGGAGGGACTTTCCCAGGAACAGAAATGGGCACACACAAAGGCAGTATTCACGACAGTGGTAAAGCTGGCCTCCCAGGAGGGACAGAAAAATGAGATTGGACAATTGTTGGAAGAGGTCTCCCAATATCAGGACTTGATAGGGCAAGTATAACCAAAACCAGGCCAGTGTGTGACCCTTAATGTCTCTTAATATCTTAAGATTTTCTCACCAAAATGATGAAAGTTATTCACGCTCAAGTCCCCTGTATTCTACCCCAAATGTCACCTCCACATTAAAGCATTATCAGGCCTTCCTATCTTGAGTTTTCTCAATGACTTGAAAAATTCCTAAATGTTCTCCAGATGAAGTTTCTGTTCAAACATGATCAGACTCAAGCTATTTCACTTAGCTGAAGGACTCATTCTGAAAGGGTAGTAATTGTGTCTTGAATGGATTTCTTTAAAATATGTATATGGATGTCCATTAAATAATTAAACATCACAACCTTCTATTTTGAGTGCCTTATTGAATCCATAGGTCGATTAGATTTTCAAATAAAGAATTGAGGGTGAAAAGTACCTTCTATCCTAAGAAACTTCTGGAAATATTGCACTAATATATTTTAAAAATACTTCTCTTGTATTTTATAATCAAAGCATGTGAAGTATGTAATCTTCATATGAACAAATTAGATTATATGGAAGTGCAATTAGAAAATTTTCATTAGAATATAAGCTTTCCCTATGATTTACAGTTTTTTGCCTGCTCACATTTCCTTTTCATGTGGCCTAAAATGAATAGGTTTCTGCGGTTTACCAATCTAATACAGCATACAATTTCTGGCTCTTTTTTCATATCTCTATTGATGTGATCTCTCTACAAAAAGTATTTGTCACACCAGGCTGACTTTAGGGTGGTGATTCTCCAGAATAATATTAATGATTATTCCTTCCTTTGTTGTATTATAATAGTATTACAACAATATCGAGTCCTTACCATGTGATACACAGTGTGCTCTGTGTATTACATAAACTGTGTCATTGAATTGTCTCAATATCCCAATAGGATACCTAATATTATTAACCCCATTGTATAGATGAGAATGCTGAGATGCAAAAGTTTAAGTAACTTGCCCAAGACTACCTGCCAGAAGTCAAGAAACTGGGGCTTGACCTCAGGAATTCTCACTCAGGAGCCAATGTTCTTACATCAGAGGGGAGGTATGTGCCAGGATAACCATATTAACTTATTGTGATCCCATTACACAAATGAAAACAAGATCTAAAATGCAAATGACCTTCAGAAAGATAGAATGTGGTCTTAACCTCAAGCTGGAGTGTACATATTTGGTGTCAAGTTCTTTCCTGGGAGCAAGGTTAAGAGAGCAATGAAAACATAAATGTCATAAGGGAAGGGGCTCAGGATAGAGGGGAGAGGAAGGAGAAAAGTTGAAGGGAGGAGAGAAGAGAAGAAGAAAAGGGAAGAAAAGAGAGGGAGAAGAAACAGACAATGCTCCACTCCAGGCACTGTGAGAGAGTGAAGCATATAAAAATGGATGGGGCCTGCTTTCTGCTTGTGAGATTCTCATGGCCGGCCAAGGCGATGTGATCTAAAACAGGAACAAAAGAGGGCTCTAGAAAAGGGGTGGGCAAGGGGTTATTTATTCTTCAGTTAGTCCTATCTCCCTGGTCTACCCTTCTCTGTGGCCTCTATCATTAGACATAGAGAGTATCTCTCCAGCTCGACTTTCTCAGCCAGAGCTTCAGATGACCTTCAAAATGGAGCAGGTGGCTTTAAAAGCGTGACAAATGGCATCTCCATGGATGTTGCACTAGTCATGGCTGGGCCCTGGCCCTACTTTCTAGGTCTGTTCCTAGGGCCAGTGACACCTTCCTGCTCACTTGGGCCAGTGCCCTGCTGCTGTGAATATACCACTTCATCAACTCGATTCTCTCAGTTCTTAGGCACAAGGTTCTCAGGAACTGACTTAGGTGTTCTCTCTCAGAGCTGTGTTAGACCGTTTTGTGCACCACAGCAGAGCTTTGGGAAACAAAACTCAATAGGCTTAGACTTAAAGGCATTCCAAATCTCCAGAGACACTGAGTGATTATCTTGAGCATACTTTGTTTTATTAATATAAACAGTTGTGGGGACTATATGGAAAGATTATTTTGTATAGTTCTCAAGATTTTTCTCCCCAAATAACTTCCAAATTCTCAGTTCCCTTGCTTATCCATGTTCCCTCCCTCTCTCTCTCTCTCTCTCTCCCTCTCTCTCCCTGTCTCTCAAACACACCCATGCACACACACAATTATCACTGGGATCATTTTCCTCACCTGCAAGATCAGTTTGGGTGAAACCTCAATGAATAGAGAAGTCTCCCTTTCACCAAGCTTACAGCTGTACACATTCGCATTCAGTGATAAACAAAGCACAAAATAAATGTTTGGGGACAGCCTACTGGGACTCAGGGTGTGGGTTGTGGTAAACATTCATTCTCTAAGTTCTAGTTCTCTGAGGTCACTGGCCCAGGCCTGACAGCCAGGATCTGTAGCCTGGTCTTTGGACCCTTAGTCCAGTGCTCTTTCCACTGTAATGGGTATTAAGATGGCAACATAATAGCTAAGATACAAGCAAGAAGGAAATATGTGCTATAGAGGAGAGAAATTTCTTATACTGGGAAGATTAGAAAAATCCCCAAGAAAAATAAGACATATGAATTGCCCATGAAGGATAGGACTGTTATGTGTGTCCATGTTACTGCTTATGAATGCTAGTGTCTCCTAGATCAGAAACCTCTAGGAATAGGTTCCAAGATCCATTATAAGTTAGCAGGCGGTGAAGCTGGAAGGTCACATCGGAATGAATTTCTTTGGCAAAAGGGACAAAGCTTTATGAAGAAGAAGAAGATGAGCAAGGACAGCAAGAAGAAGGAGGAGGAGAGAAGGAGGAGGAAGAGGAGGAAATTTCTCCCTACTTCAGCTCCAAATACAGAGATCTGGAAAGCTGAAAATAGAATCATTCCTCTTCGGGACATGACATGTTTTCCAGAACTTACCATCAATCAATGTATTGCAGCTTATCTGCCTGAGATTGTGTATTTTCTGTCATTGTACCTATATGACTGTGATGCTGAAATTAGTTTGTATTTTGTTGCCACTGTAACAAATAACCGGTCAGAAGTCTGAAATGGTTCTCACTGGGCTAACGTCAAGGAGTTGGCAGGGCTGCATTCCTTTTGGAGGCTCTAGGAGAGGATCCATTTTCTTGCCTTTTCCAGCTGCTAGAGGCTGCCTGCTTGTCTTGGCCCCTTCCCTTGCCAAGGCCAGCAACGCCCAGTTGAGTCTTCCTCACATTGCATTGCTCTGACACTGACTCTTCTGCCTCCCTCTTTCCCTTATCCTTGTGGTTACATTGGGCCCACCTGCACATGCAGGATAATATTACTATTTTAAGGTTAGCTGATTAGCAACCTTAATTTTATCTGCAATCTTTATTATCTATTTCCACATAACCTAAAGTAGCCACAGATTCCTGGGATTAGGGCAGGCATCTTTAAGAGCCATTTTTCTGCTTATCATATAGTTGTACTGTATTAATTATTTTTAACAGGAAACACTTCTTTAAATAACAAAATACACCCTAAACTGAAATTCACAATGACAGACTCTACTTCATTAGGAGCAAGCCAGTTAAGTGTGTATGAGAGTGAGTATGTGTGCGTTATAATGTACAGAAACAGAACCATACCTTTGAGAAGAAAAGGACAGCTTTAATTAGCATTTCTATCTCTGAACTTGTAATTTTCACAGAGAAAGGACTCTGAGGAATGTACATTTCAAAATATTAAAAAGGAACACTAAACAATTTAAAAAGTATAAGCTAATAATCAGACTGAGGAATACTCTGCTTTCATTTTAATGGTCAGAGGCAATTATGTGTGAGCCCAAGCATGAAATAGGAGTTCCAGGGGTAGAACCGGGGAGCATGCACAACTGGGATGGCGTTACTCCTTCACAGAATTTCCAGGAGGATGACAAAAGAGAACTTCGTAACAGAGAAAGGGCGCTCACACGGAACACTCTAATTAACTAGCTCAGCTGTCTTAGGATGGATCAAACCAGAAATGAACTAAATTCTCCAGCTATGGAGGTTTTCATTTTTAGTTAAAGTAGACGATTCTCTGAACTTGAGAAAGTCACAGACCGTGACTTTCAGAGACTATTCATGGTGGTAACAGAACTGTAGAAAATGAGGGGCTTTATCCATTGAAGAGCCATAAGACGCTTTCTCCTAACACTGCTTTAAACATGCTGGTGTCTTACATGCTTGAGTTAAAAATCGACTCTAACCCTTCCTGGACAACTACATTTAGCCATGATGATTTTGGGGTTAATTTACCTGTATTTCTACTTTGACGGGCTTTGTCTCACTTATTCCTTATAACAGTCCATTTTAAAAACGAGAAAGCTGAGGCTATGAAAATTTCCCTTATCCGACGTTCAAAACGGAGGCAAAACTGGGTTTTAAAAACAAGTATTCTGGATCCATGTCCAGTTTTGGAATTTTTTCTTCTCTAGGTTTTACAGAGAACTCTTTCCGTGTTGGGTGCTATGGTAAGTGCTTTGTATTAGTGATTTATAAAGTTGGGATAATAAAAGTGCCTATCTCATAGTGTTGGCAGGAATGATAAATGGGTTAATGCAGTTAAAGCATTCAGGGCAGGTACATAGCAAGTACTGTGTTTCTGAGAGTAATTATTATTATTTCTTCGGTAGCCATCTCTGAGGTACTTCTATTATTCTGCCCATTTGACAAATAAAGAAACTGTGATTCAGAAGGGTTAAGATGGTTGTTACAAGGGTGGTAAGTGACTGAGCCTTGAACTTGGTTCTGCCATCAGAACCCGTTCTCATTTGCACAAGGCAGACTCACTTTGCCTCTCAGGTTTTGAAGAACCAGTCTTAGTTACTCAGTTAGTCCTTGGCTCCCGGGCAAGGCTGAGCCTAAACTAACTGAGCTGTGTAATTGCTTAATCTATTTGACAAGATCCTCCGATTTCAGATGCTGCAGCTCAGTAATCACTTCTTTATCTGAGGACTTTGACTTTCACATCATAATTTCCGCCTCACTTCATCCATGCAGTTATTCATTCATTCTTCACAAAAGTTGACACTGATTATGTGCTATGCAAAATTCGCAAGAAACTGCAAGGGATAAGTACTGGGAAGAAGCTTACACTCTTGAAGGGAAGGGAAGGAATGCACATAAGTTAATAAATCTGAGCCAGAATATTAGTGTCCATGAGGAAATGTGTTTAAAATGTGGTGGGATTTCAGAGGCAAGAGAGAAGCAGGAAAGTTAGAGGTTGAAGTTGATCAGGGAGTGCTCCATGGAGTCTGAGTTTGACGATGAATGGCAGTTCAATCATTTCTTCAGTGAGTCAATCAACATTTACTGAGTGTCTACTATGTGCTAGAAAATACAAGACCCCAGTTATATTATAATCCAATAAATATATCCTGTTGGCTCCACTTGCAAAGCACATTCTCTATCTGATCACTTCTCACCAACCCTGATAACATATAGGCCAACACACCATCCAACAAAGTCCCATCTGATTTATTCTGTTTTCACTCTCACACTACTATGGTTTATTTTTACACAACAACCAAATTAAAGAGCATACCTTTCATATAACTTTCCTAGCCCCTAATAGCTGTCATTTACATTGGGGATGCATTCAAACTTCTTACTGTGTTTTGGGACTTCTTTGATCTTAATTCAGACAAATGTCATCCTCTTCTACACCCCCTCATCACAGTTCTCTCTCCACATAGTTTTTGAATGCATTGAATAAACCAAGATTATTCCCACCTCTGGTCTCTGTGCTTTGTGGTCCCTGTGTGGCATGTTCTTTCCCCTAAAACCATCTCCTTCTTTCTCTTTCTTGTCACTCAGTTCGAGGGTCAAATGCTGCCTTCTCAGAGAGGCCCTTCCTGACCACTCTGTCAGCAATATTCTGTGTCTCTGTCACTACTGCTCACTCAATCTCTATCACATTGCTATGGTTTTTCATCCATAGCACTCACCACTCTCCCTGAAATTTTTCACATTTCTGAGCATATTAATTTCCTAGTTCATCCCACTTGTAAACATGTTCTCTGCACGTGTGCCCTTTACCAACCTTGTTCATCACTATGTTTCTAAAAACTAGAAGAGAGTTTTTCAGTTGCACAGTTTCCATGACTATCTGTTGAATGAATGAATGACATAAGGCAGGGTTCTTCCCTCATGCAGGCATTTGAAATCACATGAATTGTATCAGCAACTTCATAATCAGAGATTAGCAAGTAACTTCATTTTATAGTACAGTGTATTTAAAGGGGAGTTCATCAGACTGGAAATGGGCGGGCAGCCTATGAAGAATTGCAAGTATCTATAAGAGAGTTGAATGATGATGACCTAATGAATGTTCCTGAGAAATTGAGTGGCATGATCATAGCTATGTCCTGTTTTCTTCATCTGGTAATACTAAAAACAAAAGCAACCAAAACCTTGAAGGAAAAGAAAAAAGAAACTAGAAACAGAATAGGTGACTGTAATGATCTAAGCTAGAGGTCAGACCAGTGGATAGAAAGGGACGGGACACAGAAACTAGCAAAGCTGCAGAGCTGAACCCAACAGAACACGGCAGCTGGTGTGAGGCAGAAGTGGAGGACAGGGGCATCAAGGGTGATCTGAACTGACTGTGAAACATGAGGATTTATTTGTCAGCATCTCACTGGCTCTCTAAAAAGTTAGTGGGAATGTATTGTAGGGAAGCTATGATAACTCAATAACTTAAAGAAAGAACTGAACAACCAAGACTTAGGAAGGGAGAGAAAAAAGGAAGCTGTGGGTGACCTGCAGCCGTAGTTTGCTGACCTCTTCTTGAGCAGGGTTCCCTTAACAAGCTTGTCTCTGAGGACTCTTGACCATGGCATCTACCCACCTCCAAGTTTCAAACATTAAAGAGAAAGATTTTACTTGGCCACTGTGGGACAGGCAAATACTCTTGGATCAATCCATTATAGCCCGAAGGCAGGACGTTGAGTGCAGAAGAGCATTGGAAACCCACTCCTATGATCTGGGGTCCTTTCAGGACAAAGAAAATCCTGGAAAGGCCAGATAGCTGCTCCAAGTTACCCCTGAATAAAATTAGACACAAGAACATACAGGAAGGTGGAAATAATTGAACTTTTGATAAAGTTGTGTTTGAGAAACCAGCAGGGAATCCAAGTAGAGCTGCTGAGAGGATAAGTTATTATAAAATGTGGAGCTATGCCTTGGGAGCGGGGCCAAAGATAGAAATAAAAATCTTGGATTGATCCATATAAAGGTGACAATTTAAATGACAAGTGTGAATGAGATATTCAGGAGAGAGAGAGAGATATAGAGAGAGATAAGAACAAAGAATCAACCTTCTGGGAGCAAGAGAAGCCAAGTGTGCCAGAGCAGGATTGGTGAGAGAGATCAAAGGAGACCTTAGAATATTAATATTTCGTGAGAGTCAAGAGACCAGAGAGCTTCAGAAAGAGGATGGCCCATTGTGATCAATGTGGAAACCCTATCATTTGCAAGTTAAAGTGTAGTCCTAGAACCAATTAGCTTTGGGCAAGTGTGTGTACAGGGGGTGTTTGTAGGTGTGGGTACATGTGCAGAGGACTGGCGGGCAGGGGTAGAAGGCAAAAAATAATGATTAAAGGAACTTTTGACTATAACATATAATCTACAATGAAAGCCTATAGCCGCACTATCAGAGAAGACTCTCATAAAACAGCTAGACTTTGCTTTTACATTATTTTGACATGGTTAAATGAATAGAATTAATAGATAAGATAAAATAGATCTGAGGTCCTTTTGCCTACTGAAGTAGTCTTTAAGTCTAAAATAGTGGAAGGCTGAAATTTTAATCCATATCTCATTTCTTTTAATATTCTGGCTTAGAAATGAGGAAAACTTTGTCTCTTCAGCAATGGCAAGAGATAAGGACAGGGTCATAGACCAGAATAAGCATAATAGCTCTTTGCAAAGAAGTACCAAAAATGGAGAATGACTCAATATCTTGACACTAATATGAATAAAGCCTACAGTCAGTGTACTTAATCATAAAGTTCTTACGCTTTTCCATTCAATCCAGGATAATTTGATAAGTACTATTGAGCACGTCCCCAACTTTTATGCAGGCACTGGGAAGATAATATGCATAAGTGAGCCAGCCACTGCTCTCTTGAAACCTACAGTCTAAAGGAGAGTGCAGAAAAGTAAGGAGGCAGTTATTAAATATTGCAGTGAGAGCAAAGGCGGTTCATCATGAGAACTCATTAGATGGACACTTAACCCACACTTGGCTCTAGATAGGTTTTCTGAAAACAAACAAACAAACAAACAAAAATACATTGTCTTAGCTAAGATCTTAAGTATAAGCAGAGTCAGACAAAGATGGGAAAATGTGTTACTGGTAGAAGGAACAGTAGGTGTAACAGCTTGGAACCAAGAGAGAGATTAGACTTCATCTAAGACTAAAGCAAGAGCAGGGCCCTGAGCAAGTTTGGGAAGGAGCAACACAGAGTGGATGCGTTGGATAGATACCTGGGCATAAATCATATTTCAACATGTGGAGTTACTAAGGTAAGCAGGACCCAGAACACAAAGGCTCTGTTAAGCACACTAGAGGAGTTTGCTTTTTTATCTTGAGGGCACAGGGGAACCATTGAAGGGTTGTAAGCAGAAGTACAACAGCATCAAATTTGTGCTTTAGAAAGATCACTGTGGTTGCTGTGTGGACAATTGATGGAGAGTGTGGGGCTGAGTGTGGCTGATCTAAAGGCAAAGAGACTAATTAAGAGGCTATTCCAGAATTTCAGGTAAGAGATGAATTAGGAATGTGGCCAACTGTCTGGAGAGATTTGGATGGATGTGAGAGATACAGAGGTGATGGAATCTGCAGATACTGGGAACCAATTAACCATGAGAGCAGGAAGGGGAATGAGTCCAAGATGATATTCAAGTTTCCAGAAAAAAAGTTACCGTCTCTAGTTGAGAGTTAAGAGGTTACTTGCAAAACTAATTGCAGTATAAAAGGCTAACAGGTGGTACATATAGATTTGGAGCAAGAAGAAAGCAAGACATGTACATCACAACTTGGAATTTGTTAGTACATGCAACTTAATCTTTCCAGAATGTTCATCTTTACCTTTGGGTCGCCCAGTCATATTCAAGGAATGGAGCAAAAGAGAATTTAGAATAGGCAGTATGTAAGCATTTGTTGATGACACTTTTGAATCAAATGCCTTTGCTGTGTGGACTCTTCCCACCTCCACCTGTCTCAGAATACTGACTTCTCCAGGTAGGCATACAGCCCCTATTCCAACAGATGCCAAGTCGAAGGATCTGCAGCTACAAATCATTAGCACATACATTTAGCCGACTCTCAGCACCTCACTACCACCACTCAGACCAGAGCCACCATCCTCTCCTTCATGGCTGCTGTAATTAGTCACCTCAGCTCTGCCCTTGCCTCCCCATATCCTATTTTATAGAAAGAAAAGCCAGAATCAATCTTTTAAAGCATAGGTCAAATCCCGTGACTCTTCTGCTCAAAACCTTCCAATAGTTCACATTTTTCTAAAACTAAAAAATAAAAGCCCATTAAAATGGAGTCTGAGTCTTTTATGATAACTGTCTGATTTCATCTCTCACTCTCTACCCCTTACTCACTCCAGCCACAGTGTGCCTTGATCATACCAGGCACACTTCTACCTCAGGGTCTTTGCAGTTGGGTTTCCTCTACCTATATCTTAGTAAGCCTGAAGGTACCTTACCCAAAATTACATTCTTCCACTTCCAATTCTCCTTCACCTTTTCCAAACCCTTTTATACTTCTTAGCAATTACCACTACTATATAGACTGTATATTTTCTTTACCTTGTTTTCCACACTTGACTCTAAATGCCATTAGGCAGAATTTTTCTCAGCTTTGTTCACAATCCCCAGCACCGAGCACAGACTTGACAGGTAGAAGTGCTTGATAATGAGTTGATGAATGTTGCTGTAATATCTACTCACAGCCACAAACAATCACCTTCATAAGCACACATGGTTTTCCCCTTCATTACCATAAATAGATGCAATACATCACCCTTAAATAATTTGTACTGAAATGTAAATAGAGAAAAATTTGCAGTTTTCCTTTAGGAGAAAACACTATGAAATTGTTTCATAAATTGCTTATGAGAAAACTGAAAATGTAGTTAAGTAACTAAAGTTCAAAAATAGTTTGAGCTCTAACAAAACATTATTAACCTGCCTTCCCAGGCAGATGGGTGCTGAAGCTGAGGGCTCTTCATGTTTCTTTTTGAGTGCCAAGATGGATTGGGACAGTACATTTTAGAGTTGAACTGGGTGGAGCTGAATTGCTCTTTGTAACTGAAAAAGGTGGAATTTGCACTGCCCTCCCTCCTCCTGTTTCCTGCCTCTTCAATGACCATGGTTCTGTGAGTGATAAAAAGGATGAAAATCAATAAATAGGAACCAGAGAATGCATGTTCCTTAAGAAATGACAACAGTAATTTATAGAGTCCCTAGTCTGTTCAAGATACGGTAGCAGAATCCTCACATATATTTTCGCGTTTAACTGTCACAAGGACTCTGCAAGGTGTATATTATCTTCACTTAGCAGATAAGGAAACTGAGAGAGTTTTAAAGAGCTTTCATTTTTGCACAAAATTTGTTGGCACTGGGATGGAATCTAATCTGACTCAACACCTCTTTCTCCATGAAACGCTGCATATTTGTTCTTGGACCCTCTCTTTCCTTCTCATCCCAAAGTAGAAGACATAGTTCTCCAGAAATAATTTTAGGAGTGGTAATTTGGCTTCCAGGTTAAGCTTATTAAAACCCTTTGTAATGCATAAGACAGTTGAAAGAGCAGGATTGTTTCTATGGAAATATGAGCTGGGAGCTCTAAACTGCCCACTTAACGAATGAACTTTGGGTATATAATCAGTTTCCCTCTTCTCTGAGGAGATAAATAGGCGGCACTGTTCAATTACTCAAACTCATTCCGTGTTTCATCTTTCCAGATAGCATTTAGCTGGCTGTATTTTCTCCCACCACGGAAGTACAAAAGCAGCGCGGTTTTCCACTGCACAAAGTAAATGAGACTCAGAGCCAATTTCTCATCTCAGACACTGCAGTTTTCAATGTGCATTCTGTAAGCTCCGAATATGACCATAAACACATCAGCCAAAACAAACTGTAATTTTTATAGAATAAGCCTGGGAGAATGTTTTGCTGAAACTTAACACCTCTTGTCTAAGAAAAGGCAGCAAGAGGAGAATAGCTCATACCGCATTCCTTGGCAGCACTGTATCCCATACAAACCTCGCAGGACATAATCAAGACATACGGTTTCATCTTTCTCTCTTTGTCACTTCCCAAGAGTGAGGTGTTTAAGAAAGCTGAGAACTCTTCCTAGCCAATTCAGAATGGGGTTGTCTATAGCAATGCTATTCAAAGTACACCATCAGCAATAAATAAAATGCCATTTTTGGGCCTACCCCAAACCTACTGAATCAGAATCTCTGGGGTGGGTGAAGCAATCTGTGTTTTACAAGTTCTCTAGGTGATTGAGATGCAAGCTCAAGTTTGAGAAGCATAAACTAAAGAGAAAGGATTACACTTTGATCCAGAAGAATGGGGTTCAAATCCCTGGAACATCAATTGATAATTATTTGGGGATAAGTCATTTAACCTCTCTGGCTTTCATGCTCTTTATCTGTAAAATAAATGAATCAAACTAATTTATCCCTGAATTGCTTCTCAACCTAACATCAGAGAATCTCATGATTATGTGATATTGGTATAAATGTCCCCGCATAATGGAAGTTTTGGGCATCGTTAGCTGACTGATCTTATCTCTCCTAGCTAGTGTAATAATAACAACAATAACACAACATCTGAGTGCCTCCTTTGTATACTTTGTCCTGAGTTTGACATATGTTTGACCTACTAATGTCCTTTAGTGGTGATCATTTCCATTTTAGCACAGAGGAAACAGAGAGGTTATGTAACCTCCTGCAGGTCACAAAGAAAGTAAATTACAGTGCCAGGATTTGAATCCAGGTCTGATTTCAAAATCCGTGCTCCTTCCTCTCTGCTGAGCAAGATCTATCTTCCCAGAACTGGTAGCTTTCAATGAAAGGGAGGAAAAAAAAAAAAAAAAAAAAAAAAAAAACCTATAGTCCACAAGGTGGGGCTAGGCCAACTTCATTTCTATGGGCAGTGTGATTCCTTTAAGTATATAAAGCAATTACTTTGAATACATTTAACACATGTATTGATTTCATATAAAAGCCACTTTACCTAAGAGTGATCAATAAACAACAAGGCTTGTAGTTGTACTAAACTGCTGATTTATTGACAGCTCTGAGATGTTCTGTCCTTAGTGAAAAGATGGAAAAAACGGAAGCTGGAGAGAACTTTGGAAAGCTTCTAGCTTAAAGAGTTCATCACAGGCAAAAGGAAATTTAGAACTAGAGCAGTCCAGTAATTTGTCCAAGGTCACTCAGCTGGTTAGTGGCAGGAACGTGATTAGAGTGTGTCTTACTACCCACCTGAGCTAGTGCTACTGCTGATATTGTTTTATTAAATCAAACTAGATATTCTTTTTTCAGGAATTCTTTTTTCAGTAACATTTCATACATCGATCTTCACAGGAGGTTTATGAGGAAGATGTAGTGCTCAGAGTCTTAAGTGATCAGCAAGAGTTATTCAAGCTAATAAAGTTAAGACAATAATTCTGGGTAGAGGCAAGAGCCTAGCTAAAGGGAGGGGGTTCTGGAAGCACATGCTGTGTTTGGGGAACTATTAGAAATTTCATAGTACTAACAAATGAATAAGTACAAATCAGGAAGGAGTTAGAAATGAGACTAGAGGGGGATAGGGTGGCCAGGTCATGGAGGGCTGGATACGTCATTCTAAGGCACTTGAAATTCATAGGGAGTTACTGAAGAATTTGTGCGGGAGAATGACATGATCAGATTTGTATCTTAGCTCCCTTTGGCTACAGTATGGACTTAAGGAGTGAGGAAAAAAGAAAGGTACAATATCCAAGACCAACGACAGTGAGATGTGTTAGCCTTATAATTCCAGGCAATAGAAGGTAAAGCCTGTGCAAAGTCGATTCTATGAGCAATGAAGTAGAAGGGGAAAATTCAAAAGATTTTTTGAGAGTTAAAAAGACGGAGACACAGTGGTTGCGTAAATTAGAAAAGAGAGAATCTACGGGTGACTTTTGAGTTTCTAACTTGTGTAACTGATGGATGGGGATGAGATAGGGAGAACAAGGAGGAATACATTTGGCCATGTGGAAATAGTCAACCTAGCGCTGAGTTCACTGTATCCCTGCATCATCACTATCAAGATACCCTGAAGAGACAGCCAACAGTTAGGGGTGGGGAATCTGCGGCCTTAGGGCTATATGTGGCCTTCTAGGTCCTTAAGAGCAGCTTTTTGACTGAATCCAAATTTTACAGAACTAATCCTTTTATTAAAAGGGGTGCATCAGAGAAAGATGAAGCTTTTCTTGCTGCCTTTGGTGCTTAAAAAAAAAACTTGAAATCAGAAAGCTGCAGGTCAGAGTCCTGGAGAGTGTTACAGAAGGGGTGGGGGGCTACAAAAATGCCATGGAGAGAGAACAAAGAAGTTGGAAGGGGAGAGGGAAAGCCTTGTGTCAAAAAGCCAAAGTAATTTGTTTTCACATTTAATGAGTGATAATTAGTTTCAAATGCATAGGGTCCCATTAAAGTAAAAACTGATTTCATTTTCACAATATGGGTGTCACTGGTCCAGAAGGGCAGTGAAGTTGGAAACTCAATTGTGTAGAGACATTGGATACTGAATGTAACCAGTGAATGGAGGCATAGAGTGGTATAAGTATAACATAAAAACATATTGAGGAGCCAGCAAAGAGGAAGAAGTTAAAGTAGAGAGAGATGGGGCAATTCACGCGATATCTCTGAAAGTGGAGAGATCAACAAGGTATTATTTGGCTTTGGCTTAGAGAAATTTTAACTCATGTGAATTGCAAAATTATAGACCTTTTCATATTAAATACAGTATTATTATGAGAGTTAATGCTATACTACAGCTGAAAGTTCCTTTTAAACCACCAGGGGTTCCCAGATTATAATGTTAACTGCAGATCAGATGTCTGGAAAGACAGTGAGTTTCTCTCAACACCCATCTGGTCACATGGAGGGGCTCAAGACACAGGCAAAGCTAGGCCCATGCCTCCTCTGACACGGCAAGCCGATTACATCTCTCTCAAATAACCAGGAGAAATATACTCCTTGGCAGCATAGGTACGATACCAATAAAACTAATCAGTAATCCTCAGGCCCTTCCCACTTTTTCGCATTTATTGAAGTGTTTTCTGAATAAATTCCAAAGGCTTAATCACAGAAGGCTTTAATTGTTTCTATTCTAACCAGCATATAGATGCTTAAGATAATTTATATTTAATATTTATTTATCACATGAACTTCCTTGAAACACAGTATCTATTTATAATCTACCATTTTTTTTCTCTGTATAGCTTGCTTGAGAGCTCAGACCAAATGGGCTCCCAAATTATGCAGAACAAGGAAACAAGTTTGATGAATTTCACTACAAATGTAGTTTGGCACAACTTTATTTGAAAACGAAGTGATAGAATTTGAGGGGGCTGATATCCAGCATTCTTGCATGGTTAGAATATAGAGTGACTTTGGATATAGTGAAGGAGAAAGAACAGGTCCTCAGCTAGGTCCTTCAAATACCTTTTTACTTAATCATAGCAGTATCTCTGCCAGGGAAGAACTATCCAATTATTTTGATTCTAAAACACACTATTTCTCTTGATATTTATTTTTTATGAAATTTACATGTGAATTTCAGTTGACCTACTCATTGAATATGTTGTTTATCTCCCCACCCCCAAAAGTGGTTCTGTCCACGAGATAGTGATACAGAGCCTTAGGCTGGAGGAGATTGAGGCATAGAAAAGTTTATGGATCTCACCCAGGGACACAAACTGTAATTAATAGAACCAGGACTGAAACTCAGGGCTATCTGATTTGAAAACTGGTCAAGAGCAACTACTTATTTGCAGTCTACTATGTTGATGCAGGCACTATTCTAGGTCTTGTATAGCAGTGGGTAAGACAGAACCTTCCCTCAAAAAGCTTGTGTACCAGAGGAAGAGAGAGATGTCAAACAAGCAAACAATTAGAAAAAAAGACATTTAGGTGCTCGGTAAACACCACAAAGAAAATAAAAGAGGGTTAAGTGATATAGACATATTGAGGAGTTGCTTCTTGCAGGCCTCTTCCAGGAAGTAACATTTGAGTTTCTTCCCACCTTTATAAAATGCAGCAACAGCAAATACCACATGGATGGAAGAAGAGGAGCTGCAAAGTCCCTGGGATAGGAAGACACTTGCTCTTGATCAACAAGAAATCAAACACTGACACTCATTGTAAGCCCTAAGCATCACCCTTCAAGGGCTCATAATCTATCTGGAGAAACGGATATGTCAAATGACCACATGATGGTATTATATGTCAAGTGCTATGATGGTGATGTGTGTAAGTTACTACAGAAGCATGGAAGAATGGAAGCTTGCTGTGGGTAGAATGTGTGTGTCCAGCAAGGAGGTGGGGGTTGAGGTGGGTCTTGATGGAGAAGTAGGATTTTGCCTGGGACGGGAGGCAGGGAGTGGATGGGTATGTGAGGTGCCCGGGAGAGGACAGCGTGTGAAATGGCAAGGAGGGCTGAAGGAGCATGGCTTCATCAGGTGTATTGTCATGGCTGACCTAACTTAGGGTTCAGAATGGGGCGTGATAGGGGCGTTCTCAACAAAATGTAGTGCCTGGAAATGATTTAGCTTGGCAAGGCCTCACAACAAATTCTTCTCTCTGTTCTTAAGGACAGTGTCACTGAAAATACTCCAAGCGAATTTCCTGGCAGTGCCTGGCTGACTTTCCACAGTCTCTTGATGAATAAGGTGAAAGGTACACTGTTAAAGTCAGTGGTCCTCAGCTCTGAATATCCATCAGAATCATTAGTGAAATTTAAAATATGAATAAAAATTTAAAAAATTTTAAAAACATTTCTGAACAATTAAATCAGTAGGTCTGGGTGTAAAGTTTGGACATTGGGGGTTTTCAGAACTCCTCAGGTAAATCTAATGGGCAGCTGGAGTTGGGAGTCACTATTTCCAGAAGACTTAGAAGGGAAACTGAGTTCTTCTGAAGGGCCGGGGCCCCTCACATATGGCAGAACCTGTGCAGGAAGAAGGCACTCAAGACAGGAGAAGGAACGGGCAAGGATTGATCCCAGGACCAACAACATCCATGTTCCAAGATTTAGAGAAAGTCATTTTGAAAGCAAAGCAAGTGAAAGAAATGTAATCATTATGCAACCAGGCTCTGAAGTCTGATGGAGAGATCTGAACTTAATGGTGCCCTGAACACTTCTCAGTAATTATCTCAGAAGAAAACAATGGTGCCAAAGGGAAGCCCTGATTTTGAACAGTCCCAAGCGACAGGAAATGAGAACTAATCTGACTAAGAAACCAATTGTGAGTCATCCCTTGACTTTCTTTTCAGTAATGACACCTGAAACACACTTGTTTGTTCTGTAAACCTTAGTTAAACAAAGTTACCCTCCAAGACACTGGGGGCTTGCCAGAGAACAGTTAGTTTAATTGGAACTCATCTGTTTTTGTTTCTAATGAGTCTCCTATTTCCTAGCCTGCTCCTAGTTTGAAAGAAAATGTTCCCCCTGTCTGGGATGATTAAAAACCTGGTTAAGCATAGAATATACAGTAGCTGCCAAAATGTTTCCACCCAGCCAATACTGCTCAGAACAGAGGCCTGCAGACAGGATTGGAATAGAGAAAAACTGTTGATTGCTCTAGCTCAAAAAGGAGAAAAAAAAAAAAATCACATCCAATCAAGTTATGTAAGTTATATTTTTGTTAAAGAATCCACCTTAGAACTGCAATCACTTCTCAAGGTTTGCTAACAAACTTTCCCCCATCTTACCTTTTAACCATCTCCTTTTGTTTTCTAGTTGGTTTTTCATTTGGAGAATATAATAAATAACTCTGGGAATCCATTAAGTCTCATAGTGCTTTGGCTGAAATTAGGCTGTCTATTGTGCTTGCCAAAGAGCGGCTCTGTGCTATAAAATCTTTGTAAAAATAAAATTATTTGCAAAATTACTTATGGGTTAGAATAAATGCAACTTCACCTTGCAGCTATGGCCATTTTCCTTTTAGGAAACAGCAAGGTGCTAATCGTTGGGTGTTTCATTAGAAGACACATTTAAATAATTTAATTCTCCAAGCAACTTTGTTCTCAGACTCCCACGTCCGTTTTTATCCTCCCCCAAAGATCAGGATCTTGGGATTTCTGCTGTCTGCCTTATACATATTGCAAGCTAAGTATTGCACTAGGAAAAAAAAAAAAAAACTTTTATCAATAACAAAGGAGGAGATGTTTTCTGGATCATAAGGATCAAATAGAGTGAGCTAATTTGCTCATTGATCTGTAGCTCTTAGTTATATGAAAAGCTGATTAAAAGTGTGGAACTTTTAGAAAAGATAAATACACACACTATTACACGCATGATAATCTTAAATATAAGGGCTGGGCTTCGCAATATGCGTACACAGCATCTGACCTAGTGGATGGCCGTGGTTGATACTCAATAAATGTTTGTTCAAAGTCTGAATGAATAAATGACTGACTGAAATTTCAGGATAGGTTTGGATAGCTTTGAAAGCGAGTTTCAGTGAACTCTCTGTTTAGAGCGTCTACCATGAATGAAAATTGTTCTGAAATGGAATTTTCCTGATTTCTTTTCTTGTTCTCGAGACTTTCTCTTCTTTTATACGCTAAGGGTTGACCACATCCTTCCTTCCCACACAACTAAAATCTGGGGAGGGCAAACATGTTTCATTAGGTTTTCTTGTAGAGAATTATAATAACTTTTAGCCTTTTTCATAGAGGCTATTCCAGATTTCTTTGAGGGAATATTTGGTTGTTTCTAGACTCCTTTATAATGCATTTAATTACCATCTCATATTTTTTCTTCTACATGTCTACTGTAATGCATCTTATGATAGTTTCATTTTCAGAAGATATCATTTTTTCACTCTATTTCCAAGTTCCTAGGGCATCTTAGTCCATATCTTGCTAAAGGCAAGAGAAGAACATGGGCTTGGGCCCTCTGTGCTGCTCCCTCTGCGCTTCTGTAGACACAAGCTCTGAAAATACATTCTCACGGGGACTATTTGCAGAAAAATGTCCCATTCACCCCTCTTCCCATTTAACCTGCCTTGACTATGTTTATGCAATTTTCAAAGATATATTTGCCTACGGTCTTAGTCAGCTAGAGCTGTCATAACAAAGTACCACAGACTGTGTGGCTTGAATAACAGACATTTATTTCTCACAGTTCTGCAGTCTGGGAAGTTCGGGATCAAGATGCTGGCCAATTCAGCTCTTGCTAAGGGCTCTCTTTCTGGCTTGCAGATGGCCACTTTCTTACCATGTCCTCACATGGCTTTCTCTCAGACATTAAACTTGTCATTAGGATCTTAACTTTCATGACCTATCCTAACCCTAACTGCCACCCAAAGGCCCTTCTCCAAATACCATCACACAAATGGTTAGGGGCTTCATCATATGGATTTCGAGGGGACACAAACATTTAGCGCATGACATCCACTGACTGGGAGGAGGAGCAGTGTCGTAAAGACTAGGAGGCAGGAATTCTATTAAGAAGCCCACTACACATGAGATACATTCCATGGACTGGCTTATTAAATCCTAACAACATTATAGGGTAGCCGTGTAGGCTCTCTTTTTAGAAATGAGGACTCTGAGGTTCAGAGAGGTTAAGAAACTTGTGCATGGTCATATGCCTAGGAAACAATGAGACAGAGACCGTAACATAGACCTTTTTGACACCCAAACACCTCTTACTACCTTCAGGTATTTGAAAATATTGGCCTGAGGACTGAGTGTGTTAGTCTCACTGATGGGAACCTCTAAATAACACCAGCATCTAGGCCCCACTTTCCATTCTAACAATTCATCATGTCTGAGGATAGGACCATGTTTTTTTTATATTTTTTTAAAGCCTCCAGAAGGGATTCTAATTTATGACTTCTTTGGGAACCACCTCACCTGGCTTCACTATCTTTCCAAGATGAGTAAATACTGAGGTTGCCTTTCAACTGTGACAATGATTGTTTATGTTCTGAGAAAGACACAATATCAGGACTCATCTCTGGCTTCCTAGGAAGTAACAGGCATATACCAACTGTAGACTTTGACTGAGAGGGGTACTTTTAGTCACATGCCTACTGCTTCTTAGACATATCTCTGTCACTTAGTAAGTACAGAAGGTCCTGAAGATGTTAGCCACATGGGAACACAGACACCACTATCACCAATAGCCATGTAAAAGCACCAGACATCTTCTTTGATTTGTTGTTATAGGAATATGTCCACACTTCCCTCCTTTCCTTTCCCCCGTTCACTGAAATATAAGACGTGACTATAAAGCGATGTTTCTGATTTTAAAATTTAAAATAAAAGATAAATTATACATCTAAAAGAAATTTGGTACCTTTCTGAGAAGTCCCTTTGGGAGTCACACACTTTGTTTAATGATGCTACAGAGGTACAGAATACCTTCTTGAATTCCTCATGGAATGTGCCTGCAGAGTTTGTGGCGTGTTCTTTTGAAAGCCTACTGCCAGGAAAATCCCTGACCTTTACAGGATGGATTTGATTTTGAGAAATGGCAAAATTGCATTTGGAGACAGGTTTTGCAATCAAGTTAAGTGATCACACCAGAGAATTCTGCTTTGGGAACAAAACTGGGACAGATCGTAGACTAATAAGGATGCCTTTACCACCAAGCTTGTAAGACTTGTTTTGAGGCTAATTACAACATAGACATTTTCAAAATAATTTTTAGCAATAACAGCATAGTATATTTGGCATGTAGATTAAGGTGAAAATTTTGAAACACAAGATATATTTAAAAACTTAAGCAATGATTTTTTTCTAGTTATATCGTTTCAAGGTTGTCTTTGTACACTTGGATTCTTTTTTTGAAAATGAGACCAATTTCAGGTTGATATTAATTTATGCCACCAGTTTAAGGGTGCATGAAACCAAGCAATTTCAAAATGAGTTTATATTGGATCATCGTGTCCTGAGATTCACCTTTTAGGAAATATAACCTGAATATATATCTCATTTATTCTACTCAATGTCTCCAGATGAAACCAGTACCAACAATATATGCATAGTAAGAGAGTAATTGGGCAAAATATGAATAAAAATTTTGATTATAATTAGGGGAAGTAAGAGAAGGGGAGTAAAGTGCAGTCACTTAAAAAAATAGAAATAATTTGCTTCTTTGTTTTCTTGTGAAATGCACTAACCCAGTATTAGGAGTCTTCCTCATTAACTTTGGAAGTGCTTTTTCTACCATATTCACTTGCTGGCTGCCTTGCAGGAGATTTGTTTGCACTTTGTGTGACTGACTCAAACTTTCATACTATTTTTGTTTCTGAAGTGGCTTCTAATCACTGAGTCACAAGGGTAACCATTGTTAAGTTGTCATTGTTCTCGAAGTCTTTTAAGGGTCTAGGATATTTGGACAATGCTATTATTTCATCAGTACTTTTCCATCTTCTTGTGTATGGTATTATTTCCATGCAACTTTGAAAAAATAGCACTTACCATCACAACAGCTTTGCATACTTACATTGCACCTGTTTCTGACTATAAATGATTAGCTATAATTTAGATTTATAGAAATGTTCACAGAAACCAGATCATTGGGCACATATGTGCCTACTGAGTGCTTCTATTTCTTATTTTCCAAGTATAACAACACATTTTTAATGAAAATCTTATTCTTACTTTGTCTCCAAATCAACAAAAATTAAGCCCCTTTGATATTGTCTAGATAGATAAATGACTCTCTCAACTTTGGCCTTAAAAAAGAATAACCAATCCCACTAAAATCTTATTTCCAAAGTGGCTTTGAGGAAAGTCCTTTACCATCCTCAGATTCAACAAATTTATTTTTGAATGTACTTAATGCTTCTGTTCATCACTTTCAGAATCTGATTTCATCACTTAGCTTCTGTGGCATGATTGAGACAGGCTGGATAAATTGTCTCCTAACTAGTTTATCATGAAAGAAGCCTAAACTGGTCTCAAGACAGTTTTGATGTTTGGAGTCTTTCAGAAAGAAAGAGAGAAAGAAAGATAAACAAAAGTGTGATAAGAATGTACTAAGCGGCCGGGCACGGTGGCTCACGCCTGTAATCCTAGCACTCTGGGAGGCCGAGGCAGGTGGATTGCTCAAGGTCAGGAGTTCGAGACCAACCTGAGCAAGAGCGAGACCCCGTCTCTACTAAAAATAGAAAGAAATCATCTGGCCAACTAAAAATATATATATAGAAAAAATTAGCCGGGCATGGTGGTGCATGCCTGTAGTCCCAGCTACTCGTGAGGCTGAGGCAGAAGGATAGCTTAAGCCCAGGAGTGTGAGGTTGCTGTGAGCTAGGCTGACGCCACGGCACTCACTCTAGCCTGGGCAACAGAGCGAGACTCTGTCTCAAAAAAAAAGAATGTACTAAGCTAATTTGCAAAGGAAGTGGATGTGTCACCATTGAACAATCATATTGTTCCCACACAACGTTCCACCACTTCAACAGGACATGAGCTCATAGAGGATGTAGATAAAGCATGTGGCTCATGGTGTGCCCAGCACCCAGCCTTGTGCTTGGCATGTAGTAGGTGCTAGACAAACATTTGTTGAATTCGATTTAGGCTCTTCTGGGGAGAAAAAAATGATTTGGAGTTCAGGGTAAAAAATCTAACAATTAGATTCTCCAAATATATATATGCTTTGTATGTTAATCACATTCTGTCACAGAAAATGTTCAACCAGGGCCTGGGAGCCAGATTAAGGTGATTAGGGGATTATATACCACCTAGAAAGGAGGACTAAATTATGTCTAAGCAACCTTCCAAATTGAAAATGTATCAATCTTTGAAAACACATCTGTCCTGTATTTCTCAAAGTCTTCCTTGGTTGTGAGATAATGATCAGTTTGATGTATGCCATGGTGTTAACAGGCAATGACAACTTAATATGCTCCCAGGTAACACATTTACCCTGGGACAGAATGCCTTAATTCCAAGGTGTGACTCACCATAATCCTGAGAATTACAGTGATTTGGGGTTGGAATATCACATCCAAGGGCAATGAGCACAGAGGAGACCTCTCTGATGCACTAGGAATGAACTAAAATAGGCAAGAATTGAATGTTTGCAGTCTTTAGATAAATTCAAGCTAGGAAGGCAAACTCCAGCTAATTCTAGGCTAGAGCCAACAGGTAAGGGGTCTAAAGAGAGGAGGGGACACAAACCCAGCAGTGGAATCCTGATATGCATCACATTTCAGTACCAACAGGGATAAGAGGAGCCCAGTCTGAGATGATGTGACAGATACTGGCGTCAAAATCCAGCCCTGAGAAAAACAAAGGTAGGAATTAAATTAGAAGGTCAAGACTTTCAGGGAAGGAGAGTGGGCACCAGATGCCAGGTAGAGAATTATCAAGTGTGCAGACCACATGCTGAACACAGTGTGTGAATCCTGATGCTCAGGAAGGCATTCCAGACAGGGGTAAATTCTCCTGGATGACACGCTGACCCCCAGACACTGGGCGTGGGGTTGATCAGCTCTGTTCACTTCCACTCCATAGCAGAGAGGAAGCCCTGAAAATGCCACCAGGACCTTGGGCTCAGAATGAGTCATGAGAGAGGCTACAACAGCACTTGACACAGGAAGGCATTTCATTCTCTCAACCCTTGCTTCACAGGGGTGCTTGTCTCCTTTTGCACAGAGCTGGCCCCACCAGGAAGGATTTGTGTCAAGTAAAATGCAACACTGAATAAGCTATTGCAGTGGGTGTTAGTGTCCAATCTGTGCCTGAAATTGGAATTTGGGCTTAGAACTGAAACAAAAATATAGGAAGTGACTCAATGGACAGAGTCCAGGGTTCTAGGGTAAGGATTTTCTTTGGATCAGTTATAGTATTTCTAGAAACTCCTGTTACATTTGGTACAGTAAAATCATTAATTCCTTGAAACTCTCTTCTTTTTCAGCTACCATGGTACTGAGCGTGACTCATTATTCCTCTTCTTCTCTGAATGTTCATGGACTTCTCATCTTCCCAATTTACATAAATGTTGATGTTCCCCAGGAATCCATCCTCAGACCTCCCTTTCCTTATGTAATCTCATTCATGCTTTTTCTTCTAAGCCTCAACTTTATTCTTATGGCTTCTATGTCTTTTTTTCTCCAATTCAGACTTTGGATCTTCAAGATCATGTGCTTACTTCTACCTTCTAGGTCTCTTTTATAGATACATCAAATGCAACATGATCAGGACTTAGCTTCACATACAAGAAGTCCTTCTCCTGCAGGTGCACCACATTCTCCATGGAAGCCATACTAAACACTTAGGAGGGGTCTTGATTTCTCCATTTTCCTTAAAGTCCATGATACCTAATCTGTCAAGTCCTGTTCATGTTATCTCTACCCTATTTATTGAATGGGTTTCATCTTCTCCATCTGGTACCACTTTCATAAATCAGACCCTCATCTCTCTCCTGGATTATCTCATCCTTCCTCCTACTCTTCCTGCCTCCATCTTCTCCTTAAATGAGACATCCAAATTACAGCCCTGGTGCTCTTTATGCAAATATACTCCTATCCCGAAACACATGAAAGCAATAATTATAACTTATTACTATCTCCACATCACTTCATAATGTTTAAAATCACAGGCCATTTATTAGAGAAATACAAATTAAGACCACAATGAGATATTACTTTATATCCATTTGGAAAGCTAATACCAAAAAATGGAAAATAACAAGTGTTGGTGAAGATGTGGAGACATTGGAACACTTATGCATTGCTAATGGGAATGCGAAGTGGTGCAACCATTAAGGAAAACAGTATGATGGTGCTTCAAAGAGTTAAACATAGATTATCATATGATCTAGCAATTCTACTTTTAGATATATACCCAAAAGAATTGGGACCCAAAAGATATTTGCACACCAGTGTGCATAGCTGCATTGCTCACAATAGCCAAAGTGTGGAAAGAACCCAAATGCCCATTGCCAGATGAATGGATAAACAAAATGTAGTATAATACACACACAATGGAATATTATTTAGCCTTAAAAAGAAATGAAATTCTGACATATGCTACAACATTGATGACCCTTGAAAACATTATACAAAGTGAAATAAACCAGAGACAAAAGACAAATACAGCATGATTCCACATATTTGAGATAACTAGAATAGGCAAATTCATAGAGACAGAAAGTAAAATGGTGGTTATCAGGGACTGTGAGGAAGGGAAAGCAGGAAATCATGGTTTAATGGGTAAGAGTTTTAGTTTAAGATGATAAAACAGTCTGGAAATGTATAGAAGTGATGGTTGCATAACATTGGGCATGTACTTAATGCCACTGAATTGTACACTTAAAATGGCTAAAATAGTAAAATTTATGTTATATATATTTTACTAGATTATATGATATATATAACATAATCACATGACATATAACATATTGTATCATATTGTATGATATATATAACATAAATTTTACTAGAATAAAAGATTTAAATTATATGCCATTTCCTGCTTCACACTTTGGGCTCCATAGCTCCATCATCACCCACGCAACCTTCATTTGCACTGCACTCCTGTCCGTGTTAACCTGCCACGTGACTGCCTCTCCAATATGCATTCCCTGCTTCTCACAAACTGGATGAGAGGCTCAACTTAAGTGACTATAATGCTGCATTTATACCTTTTCTCCTAGATGCTCTGAATTGTGTGATTATCTGATTTTGACTGTTTCATAGGAGAGAGAGCTTCTTGCAAGAAAGAACTGAGTTTTGTACATTGTGTATTTTTTTGAGTACCTTGTGTGCAGCAGGTTTCAATAAACACTGAAGGGATGAGCTCAGAAGAAATAGCTCTTTTCAAAAAGATAAAATATTAAAATTGGAAGGAATCTTAAACTTTAGTCCAAATCTTTAAGAAAAATGGTATTTTGACATGGTGGTCAAGATGGTGCCTTTCAAACGTCTAATTTCTATTTTAAATTCGATAGCAGCCATTTTTTTTTCTTTTTGCCATTGATTCTAACATTTGATAAATCCATAGAAGGATTAGATCCGAACAGCACAATTCATCATGTCAGTGTTTCCCAAACTTCAGTAAATCTTGTAACATCTTCATAGTGTTTGCTCTACCCACGGAACAGTTGCCCTGAAGTCCAAAGTCTTTCTCCTAAGAGACACTGTCAATTAAATCACAAATTTGATGTGTTGTTTACATAATTTTTCTAGTATATTAAATTATATAATTAACTACTAAAATAAAAAGAAAATGCCTGTGAACCACCTAAAGTCATCTTCTTGTTCTACATGGTATATAAATCATGCTTTGAGAAATCAATTTGAATTGTATGATCAACTACTTTCTTGAATTATTATCTAGGGTGTCACATAGACAACTGTGATTTCTCAAGGAATTTGTAGATTCTCTAAAAGTGAAGACTCTTTTCTTTGTTGCCATCGTTTCATGTTCCTTACCTCCTTGATGGTTGTCAAGCTCTTATCACATACTCAATGAGTATCTGGTAAATAAATATACCTGCAGTTTCTGAGATGGTACGTATAATCTGTCTTTATAAAATTAAACCTATTTCATAAGGTTATATAGTTGCAAGATGAGGTGTCCATGAGCACCTTGCAGACCTTCAGATACAAGGAGGTAATTGACAAGGTCGTAGCTTTTGTACTCTTGTATGTTTACACTGAGGCCACACCTCCCACGGGCAGCCAGTGACTGAGCTTGTAGGGGATACAAAGGCAGGCTTATCTCTAGGCAACCGGGGCCTCCTCTCATAGCCAACTCTGGTTTCAGGAGTTTCTGAAGCATTGCTGAACCTACTTATACTGCACAGCAGTCCTGATCACTTCCATCAACTTCCTTGCCTCTATCCCTGCTTGGGATCAGACTTGCTTCATAGTTTCATGACTCTCCCAGCCTTTTCCTCCCCATTTTCTCTTAGAGGCACATCCCTTAAAATCCTTGCATATTTAACATTGTCTTGGGATCTGGTTCTTGGAAGACCTGGACTGACATACAAAGTATTAGTGGGAACTACATAAATGTTAGAAGTATTTCAAGCTGGATTTGTTTATGGAAGTTTGGATATAGTTAATTTTGAATTCAGGCAGTATTGAGTTGGATGTCTGAATTACTTAGCTGTATTAGTTTGCTAGGGCTGCCATAACCAAGTACCACAGACTGGGTGGCTTAAACAAGAGAAATTTTTTTTCTCACTCTTCTGGAATCTAACAGTTTAAGGTCAAAGTGTTCACAGGGTTGATTTCTTCTGGGGCCTCTGTCTTTGGCTTGCAGACGGTGGTTACTCCTTGTCATATTGGATTAGGGCCCACCCTAAGGACTCGAGTCATATTGGAGTCATATTGGATTAGGGCCCATTCTAATGATTTCACTTTAGCTAAATTACCTCTTTGAAGATCCTGTCTCAGAATACAGTCACATTCTAAGCTACTCGGAGTGGACTTCAACATATGACTTTTGGGGGAACACAATTCAGCCCATAGTACTAGCCAAGTACTTTTGAGCCAGACACTTGACTTTGCTGAGTCTTTGTAAAACAGGGGCTAATATTTGCCTTATAATTTTGTTCAAATTAAAAAACAATGGTGTGCATATATATATATATATATATACACACACACACACACACACACACATACATACATATAAATAATGTCACTGGTACATATAAGGCAATCATTATAGTATTTTTCAACACAGTCCCCCTAATTTACTAGAATCATTGACCATTAATTTATTTAATATTCATTTGTGTGAGGGCTCTATCACCAGAGGTATGCCTCAGAGTTATATGAAGTAGAACTATATGATAACTTTGAAAAAAGGGAAAGAAATGTAGACTGTCAGATTGCATAACTTCATGTTTATGATATGACAGGTCTATGATTCTGAGCCTCGCATATTTATTTAAACAATATTAATGTTCAGATATTGGTAATTAATAGGTAAATTTGGCCTAAAGTTGTGTGCTGTTTTCCATGGAGTATTTTAAAAATTAGGATAGAAGTGACTTTAAATAGAGCATGCCTCTGCAATTTTACACAGATCCACTCATATCCCCAACACATGGTCCCATGATTCAAGAATAACATTTATTAGGCCCTTAAAGGCTTTTAAGTTGGCAAACAGTGAAGTTCAGACAACAGGCTCAGATGTGCTGCTTCTACTTCCTTGACCACTTTTAAAATAAGATATTTTCTATAATACACCTAAATTAACTGAGGGAGACACAAGTGCCTTTAGAGTTTGTCCTGAAGGAATGCTCACATTCACCCAATAGGCATCAGTTTCTTCTACAATCATGTAAGGCCACTCCTCATAAAAATTAATTAACAAAGTAACAAATAGAGATATGTGCGAATCATATTTATGGACATGTACACTCAATTTTAAAACACAGACTGTTCAGGATGACACTCCCTCTTCTGTTTGTAGATAGGTAAGTGCCCTTTGCACATCCAATTTAGCAAATTATTCTTGATTTACCCACCCCAAAAGGACATGATCTTTAGAGTGCATAGAGAAGTTTTTCTCTAGATGCTTGCTATATCACCATCCTTCAGATTTATGAGCCCGCTTTTTAAAAAAGATTACTGCAATAATCTGGTATTTAAGAAAATAAATTCAAACTTTGCAATTTTTTCATTACCAAGACTATAAGGTAAATGAAAACTGTTATCATGATTCACTCCACCAGATGGTTATGAAAATATTGAGTGAATGCAGTCAATTTGAAAAAATGAATAAAGTGACTTGAATGATTGAGTGGCAAAGCCCACAGCCAAAGAGGAGCTGGAAGAAGAGTTCTCACCTGTCTTCTTGAAGACTGAATTATTTGAGTCTGTCAAGAATGAAAATCTCACCAAAGGGGGAAAAAAAAGGATGAGAATCTCCACAGAAAAGCTCTATTAAGCCTTTTAAATGCAGTCATGTGTCTCTTAACAACAGGGATATATTCTGAGAAATGCACCCATAGGCAAGTCCATTGTGTGAACATCATAGAGTGCACTCACACAAACCCAGATTGTATAGCCTACTACACACCTAGGCCACATAGTGTGGCCTATTGCTCCCAGGTTACAAAGCTGTACAACATATTACTGTACTGAATACTGTAGGCTATTGTAATGCAATGCCAGGTATTTGTGTATCTAAAAATATAACAGTTACAGTAAAAATAGGGTATAAAAGATAAAAATGCTACACTTGTATAGGGCACTTAGCACTAATGGTGCTTGCAGGATTTGAAATTGCACTGGGTGAGTTGGTAAATGAGTAAAGAATGAATGCAAAGGCCTAGGACATTACTGTGTGCTACTGTAGACATTATAAACACTGTACACTTAGAATATATTGCATTTATAAATAATTTCTTTCTTTAATAATAAATTAACCTTGGCTTACTGTAAATTTTTTACTCTATAAACTTTTTAATTTTTTTAACTTTTTTATTTTTGTAATAATGCATAGCTTAAAACACAAAAATATTGTATATATGTACTAAAATATTTTTTATATCCTTATTCTAGAAGCTTTATTCTATTTCTAGAATTTTTAGTTTTTAAAAACGTTTTTGTCAAGAACTAAGACACAAGCACACACACTGGCCTAGACCTACACAGGATCAAGATCATCGATATCACTGTCTTCCACCTCCACATCTTGTCCCACTGGAAGGTCATCAGGAGCAATAACAAGCATGGAGCTGTCATCTCCTATTATGACAATACCTTCTTCTGTACTACCTCTTGAAGGAGTTGCCTGAGGCTGCTTTATGGTTAACTTTATAAGTAGAAGCACACTCTAAAATAATGATAAAAATATAGTAAATACATAAACCGGTAGCATAGTCATTTATTATCATTATCAAGTATTGTATACTATACCTAATTGTATGTGCTATGCTTTTATAGTACAGGCAGCACAGCAGGTGAATTTACACCAGCATCATCACAAACAAGTTAGTTATGACATTATGACAGCTACACTATCACTAGGTGATAGGAAGTTTTCAGCTCCAATATAATCTTACGGGACCACCATCTTATATGCAGTTCATTGTTGATCAAAATGCCCTTATTCAGTACATGATTGTATTATATACATAAGCTGCTTAAATTAACTTCAGTTGGTGTTTCCATTTTCCTAGTCATTCTACGTTTCCTTATGACACCTCTGTCAAGAAGAGAATGTAGCAAAACAGCATACTTAATAGACTCACATCATATGTGCACACAGTCAATGAACATTCAACCTGTACAAGCATATTAAAAATAAGCCCAAACCCATTTTTTCACATTATATAACCCCTAAGCACAAACCAAATACTTCATTCGATGCTATAAAAAACATCTGTTGGTGCAAAGC
Source organism: Varecia variegata (assembly GCA_028533085.1). Lineage (NCBI taxonomy): Eukaryota > Metazoa > Chordata > Mammalia > Primates > Lemuridae > Varecia > Varecia variegata. Next base: position 81,390,504 of record CM052437.1, read on the forward strand.
CATATCATATTTGGGGGATGGGAGGTTAATACTTTAAGCATTTTCCATATAATTTTGACTATTTTGCCTATATACAAAGTGGTCCCTTTGCACTCATTTTTGCCTCCCTCAGCATGAGAAGAAAATATACAGGAATTTAAACCTAGAAATAGATCATCTAAGCAAGAAAATTGTATTTCTTTTTTTTTTTTTTTGATGCATGCCAGAAATAGCGCATCTATAATAATGTAATAAACACAGTTCAAGAAGTATTCCTCTAATTCCTACTAATGTTATCGTGAATGAGTTCTAGAGTTTACTTTTTCCTTAAAAAAATCACAAATTATTGGGTCCAAATGATCCTGACCATCATTTAATGTGTCCTATACTGTTATCCCATAATTATCTCATAAAATGTGCATAAGAAAAGGAATGCCTCAGGAAGGACAATACTAAAGCAATTGTTAAGACATAAACCAGTGGACATTATAAATATGTTCAAAGACCTAAAGGAAATTATGCTTATAGAAGTAAAGAAAGCCATGATGACACTGTTTTGTCAAATACAGAATATAAATAAAGATATAGAAATTATAAAAAAAAAAATGCTGGAATTTCAAATTTCATATGAAAATGCTTGAATTGAAAAGTATAATAACAAAAATTAGAAATTCACTAATTAGAATGTGAAAAGACAACTCACAGAATGGGGGAAATTTTTGTAAATCATATATCTGTTAAGGGATTTGTATTCAGAATATATAAAGAATTCCTATAACCCAATAATTGAAAAATAAATAACTTAGAAATGAAGGATCTGAATAGCCATTTTTTTTGAAAAAATATACAAATGACCAATGAGCACATGAAAAGATGCTCAATATCTTTAAGCTAATAGGAAAATGCAAATCACAAAATCACAATGAGATAGTACATCACATCTACCAGGATGGCCATAATCAAAAAGACAGAAAAAATATTAGTAAGGATGGGCAGAAATTGAAACCTTCACACACTGCTGGTGGGAATGTAAACTGCTTTGGAAAGTATTCTGGTAATTCCTCAGTTAAACATAGAGTCATTCTATGAGCTAGCAAGTAAGTGATTTTATATCATGGCTCCTGTTGCATAATTTTAGTTCATTTATTTTACTGATAAAATTTAATTATTTTCCTGATAAAATTATACAATTTAATATGGTTTGAAATCAAGTAAATTGATGCTTTTTCCCTTGCAACACCATTAACTAATACAATGAGTCTTCAAATATCAGTCGTTATTAGCTATCACTGTTACCAACCAGAGTCCTCTTTTTAACAGATTCTCTAGTTCAAGGTGATTAAGGTTTATGAGGCTGACATGGGAATCAGGCATGACTCTGAAGTTCCTTCTAAACCATCAGTGAAAATGAATTATATTTAGTACCGTGTTTTGTTAAGTCATTTTATTTTTAGAAATTTGGCAAACCTTGAATAGTATTTACAGTCATTCTCCAGAAACTAAAATATCTTGATTAAGCCTGCAGGATAGCAGAGTTTACAGAAAGATTTTTAAAGCTTACATTTTCATATGCATATATTTCCAAAGAAACTCTACGTGTTAGTACCTTTTCTAAAGTTATTAACATCTAGCAGCAAGTCCTTTATTATGTGTACTAATTGGCTATGCTTAGGCTGAGTAGAAAGTTTTCTTTAATGGTCTCTTCAAAATTGCAAACCTTACCTGCTGACATTTAGTGAATGTCAAGATACTTAGTAAAGGGCTGTACTTTCTGGTTTTTGCAATAGATTCTATTGTTATTGACTTTATCCTGATGAAAAAATAATTCTATCTCAGATCTTAGAAAATATATTTTTGGATCAAGTAACTATGTTATTTTCTTAAAGTGCCCAATCCTTTATACAATTTTTTTCTTAATTTTTTTTTCTTTTTACAAATTTAAGAGGAAAAAGAAAAATCATAACTTTATTTCATGTGGTATGTTTATTTGTTTAAATCTGTGGAGATCATAGAACTACCTTAAAATAGAATGAGCATGTAAGACAAGATGACATTGAATCTGAGAAGAGATCTACTGGGGAAGCCAAAATAATTTTTACTTTAAGTTAAGAATATAAACAATTTCCTAAGAAAATAAAAGTATGAGAGTTTAACATGGTAAAGTCATATAGTCCCCATCATCTAAGCTGCTACCAGTTGTCACAATTTATCAATCATCAGGTAGGGTTTGTCTGACCCCTATACAGGTGATGTAGGGGAGGGAGAAGAGAAAGATGAGTCCACCTCAGGTGGCTGCTTAGGTGGTTAGAGGTTAGGAGGCAAATAATAACTGAGGAGCTGGAAGAGTTAGAATCTTGTCCTAGGATGGACCAATTATCAAAGCAATCAGAACCAAATTGTGTTCTTATTTCAGATGTTCGGCAAGGGACTTAGAGAGACAGATCAAAACTGCTGCCAGAAGTCAACTGGATACCACTGTGGTGCATGTAGTGAGAAAAACTGAGGGAGGGAGGGGGAGAGAGAGAGAGAGAACTGAAAAAAGTTCACTCACTGATTTTTTTTCCTTCCATCACTTAATAACTATTTGCTGAGTTCCTTTCATATGCCACAGCTAAGGTAAGATTTAGTGATAGAATTGTAAGCAAAACTGGCACAATCTTTGACATCATCGGGTGTGCATTCTATTAATAAGAGAGAGAAATATTAGTCTAATAGTCCTATAAATAAAAACAAATTACAATCATGAAGAGTGTAATGAAGGAAAATGTTGCCATAAGAACCTATAATGAGGAAACCTGACCTCTCAGGATCCCTTGCCTTCTGGTTTCTGGTCAGGTTCAACCGATGGGAAGTACTAGCATTAGAACAGACAGTGGGAGAAGAGCAATGTCTGGATATTTCTTATCTACTTTCTGCCAACTGTGGCTTTCTAGTTCTCAGAGTGCCTGTGTACATCCCCATCCTAAGTAGCCTCAGCTCCTACCATGTAATCCCTTCTCCATGACTCTTACTAGTATCTAGGTGCCTTGGGATTAAAAGATCCATGGTAACCCCTTCATTAATTTCCTTTCAGAATCCCATTAGGGTACACCCTTCTTTTTCCTGCAAGTACAATGACTAATAGTCAGTTAGGTCAAACTAGGGGAAAGCAGCCTAAGCAGATGAAACTGCATGTGCAAATCCCCCGAGGTGGGAAAGAGCATGGCCAGTCATAGAGGAGTATGCCTGGGACACTGAACACAACCAGTCGACATGAAGCAGGAGATCTAGGCAAGAGTTAGATGATTTAAAGACTTGTGGGTCACATTAAGGATTTCATCTTTATTATAAGGGCATTTCTGAAAGTTTTAACCCAGGGTATGACTTTCTCAGTTTTGCATTTTTAAAATATAGATATTCTGGCTGTCCTGAGAAGAACATATTGGAGAATTTCAATAGTGATTGTGGATAGACCAGTTTCCTAAGAGCTCTTCGAACAGTTTGAGACAGAGATGATGATCAATTAGACTAAGGTATTATCTATGGAGATAGACTGAAGGAAACTGATTCAAAAGGCTAAATCAGGGGCCAACAAAGTATGATTTGTGGGTTGACTGTCATTATAAATAACACTTTACTGGAACATAGCTACACCTACTTATAATAAATTATTTATATAAATTATATATCATCTATGGTTACAACTGCAGAGTAGAGTAGTTGGGGCAGACTGGTTGGCCTGCAAAGTCTCAAAATACTATCTGGTGCTTTAAGAAAAAATTGGCTTCCCTGGGTTAAATCAATAGCAATGGCATTATATTAGGTATGATGGTGAGGGAATGGTGGGTGTTAGAGATGGCACGTGTGTTTCTGGTCTATGCGATTAAGACCATGTTGGATTTACTTATTGAAAAAATAAATAGATGGTGGTCTGACAATGGAAAAAGACAAGATTCAGGATTAAACTTACAAATTTAATATTGGTATATATTATATTGGAGGTGACTTTTAGATATCTAAAGTGGAAAAATTAAATAAGCACTTGGATATATTATGAGCCAGGTATTCAGAACAGAGAGATGTGGAAAACATAAATCTGGGAGTTGCGGTGGGGAGAATAATGGTTCCCGCCAAATGTCTGTGTCCTGATCCTTGAAACCTCTATATATGTTACCTTATGTGGCAAAGAAGATTTTGCACATATGATTAAGTTGAGGATTGTTACAGACTGAAGTGTGTACTCCCAAGATTTACATGTTGAAAGCCTAACCCTCAAGGTCACTATATTTGGAGAAGGCCTTCAAAGGGGTAATTAAGGTTAAAAGAGATCATAGCATGGGGCCCTAAGTCGATATGACTGGTGTCCTTATAAGAAGAGGGGATTGGGACACAGACACACACAGAGAGATGACCATGTGAAGACACGGAGAAGATGGCCATCTACAAGACAAGGAGAGAGGCCTCAGAAGAAACCAGCACCTTGATCTTGGACTTCCAGCCTTAAGAACTGTGAGAAAATAAATTTCTGTTGTTTAAGCTTCCTAGTCTGTAATATGCTGTTATGGCGGCCCTAGTACGCTAAGACAAGTATCTTTAGAAGGGAAGATTATTCTGGATCATTCAGGTGGGCTCAGTGTAATCACAAGGGTCTTTAAGAACAGAGGGAGGCAGGGGAGTGAGAGTCAGAGAAGGAGAAGTGACAACAGGAGCAGAGGTTAAAGTGATGTGACAATTGGCTTTGAAGACAGAGGGGTTCATCAGCCTAGGAATATAGGTGGCCTCCAGAAGCTGGAAAAAGGTAAGGAAACAGGTTCTCCCTTAGTGCCTCCAGAAAGGAATGCAGCCCTGATGACACTTTGGTTCTAGCTCATTGAAATCCGTTTCTGATTTCTGATGTTCAGAACTTTGAAATAATAAATTTGTGTTGTTTAGGCCACTAAGTTAGTGATAATTTGTTATGGCAGTAATAGGAAGCTAATAAGAGAAATCATTGATTTGCAGGCAGTAATTGAGGCACTGAGATAATTTCCAATAATGGGGCTAGAATGTCAAAGGCCTGTTTTTATTAGAGAGTTTTGAGCTGTAGGATAGACTTTTGTAAATGCTTGTGTTTGATTATTCAAAGTTGGTTTTGACAGTTGTGTCCTGCTTCTTCAGAAATGATCCTTTATAAGCTCTTCTTTGACAGTGATAATCTTATTTTAGGTGCATGATTTTGAGATATAATCTTCTTGCATTTGACACCAAATTATCCAAATGCTGAATAAGACTTCTTCCATTGCTCTTTTGTGTTAATTGCAAATATATAGACTCTCCTTTGAAGAGCAGAAGTGGAGAAAACTGTAATTCAAGAGAGAAAGTACCACTATTCTAATTTTGTTGGCATGTCTCAGGGTTCAGTTCTCTTCTCTTATTTATTTGTACTCACTCTTTTTGATCTCATCCCACCTCATGGCTTTAAATAACTTGGAGATGTTGACAACTCACAATTTATATTTCTAGCCTGAATCTCTCAAACTCCAGCCTCATAAATAATTACCTACTCAGCATCTCCACTTGAATGTCTAATAGACATCACAATCAACATGTCCTAAACTGAATTCTTGACCTTCCCCTTAACCAGCTCTACCCATTGTTTTCTTATTTCAGTTGATGAGAACACAATCCTGCCAGTCATTCAGGCCAATAACACTGGAATCCTCCATTAGGAAATGCCTTGTCTCTATATTCAGAACATATCCAGAATCCCACCACCTCTCTCCTCCACCTATATTGCTACTGCCCTGATCAGAGATGCTATCTCCTTGCCCCCACCACACTACAGTCTATTTTCAAAGCAATAGAGTATATCTTGTAAAATAGAAGTCAGATCACATCACTTCTCTACTTAAAACTCTTCAAATAGTCCCTGGTTTTCACTCACTGAAACAAAGTCCTTAAAATTGCCCACAAGGCCTTATATAATCTGGCTTACACATAGTCTTCTGGTATCTAATATGTTTCCTTTATTCTACTGCACCATGGAGCCTCCTTGAATGGACATTTTCCTAACCCAAGTATAGAGTAATAGAGGAGTGAAAAGTCAATGTGATTCCCATAAATGGTTAGTGAGGTGTTTGGAGGTATCCCTTCCATCCTCCCTCTCTTCCTTCCATCCTTCTTGGCATAATCTATTTGGCAAAATATTTAGTACCTTTTAATATGTGTTATGTAACTGCTAGATTCTGGGGATAGGAAAATCCATAAAACAAAGAAGCTCACAATCTAGTAAGGAAAAGTGATATGGAAACCAACCAATGCAAAACAATGCAATAAATGCAGACAAAGGATGATGGGATGCAATAAAAAAAACCCCACCATGTCTGAGTTAGAGAGGATAGAAATCTTATATAATGCAAGATCATTACAACCAGTAGAGTTTGGAAGAACCCAGGTATTTTACATTATCTAGTAAATTGTGTTCTTATGTGGAACACAAGTTAATCACAGAATTATATTCCTTTTGTCACAGTTCAAGAGCAATATAAATCGCTTTTTTTTCTTTCCAAAGGCTAGTGAAGATGATGGTTTTAAGGAACATTTCCATGCTGCAATGTTGAGTCTAGAAGTTTAAGAACTCTTGTTTTAATGAATACTTCTCTAAAAAAATTTGCAGAGCAAAAGATAAATTGTGAATCATAACTGTAATCAAAGCTTGGTGACTTTCTCTAATCAGGCAAGATGCCCAGGAACATGGAACAGAAGCACATACACAGTATCAGATGCTCCTCCACTTATGATGGGGTTACCTCCCAATAAACTCATATTGGGTTTTTAAACCCAATATTATAAGTTGAAAATATTATAAGTTGAAAATGCATTTAAATGAACCTACCATACTAAACATGATAGCTTAGCCTAGCTTAACTTAAATGTGCTCAGAACATTCACATTAGCCTACAGTTGGGCAAAAACATCTAACACAAAGCCTATTTTATAATAAAGTGTTGAATAGCTCATGTAATTTATCAAATACTGTACTGAACGTGAAAAACAGAATCGTTGTATGAGTACTTAAAGTATGATTTCTAATGAATGTGGATTGCTTCCATGCCATTGTAAAGTTGGAAAACCGTAAATTGAACCATCATAAGTCAATGACCATCTGTATATTCCTTTCACTTAAAAGTAAGGGATTTGTTTTTAACCCATAGCTTTTATGATGAAAAAGTATTAAACTTTTTATCTTTCTAGAAGATCTATGTCTCTTCTGAAAACAGGCTTCAAACAAATTCTGAAAACCTCTATATGTATTTTGAGAAATATTTTAAATGCTTTTTGCAAAAAAATTCATTCTTAAATTACTAGCTATATACCTACTCCAGGATATTAACTCAAGATTTCGATTTCGTGCATACAGACACACAAACACAATTAATAAAAGTAGAGACTAGAAAAATGGTATATGCCCAGAGAATATTTCTAAGTGGCAACAATGAGCTGAACTCAAATAGAGATTGTTGACCTTTCAGAATTGGTGCTGCCCTTTTTAGAACTTGGAAGATGGAAAAAGTTCTAAAAATGCATTCCAACTTGAGTCACAACTGTTCCAGCAAGAATAGATTTGACTGAATTATCTACACTTTTAAAATGTAAATGCAGCCTTTCCGAGAGAAACACACATTTTAGTTAAATCAATCTCTCAGATTGCCTTCTAAGATAAGGGCATGTTTAATGCTGAAATGAAGACAGTATAGAGACATTAAGAAATCTACCCAAGGGACCACAGCTGAGAAGAGAACCTCACTTCACTTTTCCTAGACATTAGGTGTCCTGAGTAGAAAGTTGTTGTATTCAGTCCTATCTCAGAAGATTGCTTTGAGTACTAAGTGTAATAATATCTGAAACATATAGGACCCTTTCTATGCTGTACTAGTGGCTCAGTACTTGTTAGTGTCTCTGATACCCCACTGCCAACTCATTCTCCTTTGCTGTAAATTCTAAGTTATAGACTCTTAAATGATCCAGTCAAAACTGAACATGTCTAAAGATGCACTTGAAAATAACCTTTGGATCCTAAAGAGAAGAAAGAGAGGGGTTGATAGGTAATCAGGTGGGTAGAAATGCTTTCTGTGCTCTGAAGGCCAAGAGTAGGCCGCTCACCACCAACACCATTGGAGCGAAGTTGTTGAGCCTACTTCCTGCCACCTGGGCCACCATTGTGAGAGTTCACTTGACACCTTAAGGGAGGTCACTGTCAGAAGTGTGCCTATTTATACTGGCTGGTGAGCTTCCTCATGGAAGGTGAATAGCCCGGTATAGCTTGCTTTTCCGTGTTGGCCTTCATGCTTTTACAATGTGAGAGCCTTTAATTTCACAGAGGCATTTGACTTGATGTAATGTTAAAATAATGAATTTTTCTAGTCCAATATTCCCATTGGTGTTTTACTTGAATTCTTATACAAAAAAAAAAAATCAGTCCCAATAATTTACACAACTTATTCTATGTCCAAAACAATCCATATTGAGTTCTCTCCATAGAAGTAATACCTGGAGGTTTTTTTTTTTTTTTTTTTTTTTTTAAACAATTCAGCTGGAGACTTTTTTTACTCTTTAAGACATTGAATAGTCTGCATCTTAGTCAAACCGTATAGAAACTGATTGAATTCAAACATGTTTTGTCTAGCTGGAAGATTTCAGGACATCTGTAGGTTGCTTTTATCATTATTATTATTACTTGTAATAATGCTAATAATAATACTAAATTACTGGACTTTAATGTAAAAGCCTTTTCAGAAGCTCAATAAAGTGTATAGTTAATAATTGCTACTGGATTGAAATATTTGTGAATTAGAATTTGTGTAACTGAAGCAGGATAAAAGGAAATTCGGTATTATTTGTTTGCTTATTGTAGCAGAAACAGTTGCTGCCTCAGCCTTATCCCCTTGTCTTACCCTGGAAGTCATCTATGACATCCCATTCAGAGGTCTAGCTGCCCATGGCACTTTCTGAGGGTGTTCCCTGGGCTCAAGGACAAGCCAACCAAGGAGGGCCCAGCAAAGGAGCAACCCTCACCCAAAAGGAGTTAGAAATTGTCCACTTCAGAGGCAGGTTCCACAAGTTCTCTAAGAAGGTCCCCATGAAATTGTGCCTCACATGCCCCTGCACCCTTTGTTAGCTTTCCTCTCTTCCTTGTCCCCCATTCCCACTTCACATGGCTTCCTGGGGTCATTTCCCAGGCAAACTCTCTGCACCTCCATGCTTGTCTTAGGGTCTGACATGCCTTAACCAAGATACTTATTTGTTTATTCTTTTAATTGAGATTTATTGAATCCTTACTCTGTGCCAGACATTGTTCATGTATGATGTCTGAATCCTCAGAAATGATAGCTTTTATTACTATACCCATTTTACACATGATAAATTGAAGTTCAGAGAGATTTAAATAATTCATGTAATAAATCACGGTGGGTGGCAAAACAGAATCGATTTCTATTCTTCTATTCCTTCTATTGTTCAGTCGGTACCTTTTGTGTTTATTCTGTGACTTCTGATTGATAAAATGAACATGAGACTTACTGCTGTTACATAGTTACATCCTATAAAATTCAAATTTCCGAATATGTTTTGATCTAAAGGATACAAAGGTGTGTCTTTTTGCTATAGCGCATGCAGGGAAAGCTTCTCTTCACCTTGCAATCTCCCATTGGCTTGGCTGTGAGCTCCTCTGCTCCCTGCTCTTGGCTTCTGTTTCCTCAAATGGAAAATGAAATGCCTTAGGCTAAATGATCTTTAGAATTCATTGAAAAGCTAACTTTATACAAACCCGAGTCATTTGTAATTTGTTCCCTCTGGCCAATTCTACAGCTCTAGCCCTTTGTTTTATGCTGAATTCTGTCTATAACCACTTCTAAAGCAAACTTTTTCTATAAAGTGCCAGATAGAAAATATTTTAGGTATTGTGGGCTGTAAGGTGTCTGCTGAGCTTACTCAATTCTGCCATTGTTACATGAAAGCTGTAAAAGACAATAAGTAAATGAATGAGCATGGCTGTGTGCCAATGAAATTATTTACATAAATAGGCAGTAAAGCCACTGGACATTCTCAGTGTTGCACATAGAGAACAATCTCTAGGGCCCTCGTGTCAAGACATGGCAGAGAGATGGAAGGAAAATTTCAAACACCGCTGATATTTTCTGTCTCACTGACCTCCTGGAAACTTTGGAGAGCTTTCATACATAGCTCCTCAAAGAAACAAAGTAAAAATGAAGCTTTTCTGTTTCTTTCTTCTGTGAGCCCATCTGAGTGGCTTCTATTTGACATGGAATGTTTGTGCTATGTTTGTGCTGGGCTTAGAGGCTGAGAAGAGTCAATACTCAATGGCAGTGTTGTCTGCTGGAGAATATATAAATATTGCATTTGGAATGTGCTTTCCTTTTGAACAATCAACCTTTCTGCACAGATTTCCTTGCTAAGGGTCTGTTATTGGCATTTTCATTATAACCTCTCAAACCACCAAGCCTTTTCAAAGGACTTGTGTCAGAACAGACATTTTCTTGAGGTGGATGGAATCTGGCATGCTTGAAGTTATTCAAGGAATACATTTCTCTGTATAAACTTCTCATAGAAAACAGGCCGAGCTTGTTTTAGGGAGCTCAGAAGATCCTAAAGAAGAAATTGCTGCCTCCTGCTTGAACTTTCAGTAGGTTTTCTGAGCTGACAACGAATAAGCATAGTCTAACATTATTTCTGATCCCATCTGAATCAAAAATTTCCCTTGGACAGGTGATTTGTAATTAATGAGAGTTTGGCAAACCTATACACCTATCTTAGAGTCAGGAAAAGATGAAGTAGGCTAACTGGTGAAGCAATGAGCTCCTTGCCATGAGATGGGATTAAGCAGAAACTGAACAACAACCCACTGATGAGGACGCTGATTAGAGAATTTGCATTAGGCAAGGTTAAAGGAAATTGGCTCCGCAGGAGAAAACTGTAAGGACTCTACACTTTCCCTTTCTCTCCCCTCTCTTCTTTGAACTAGAGAAGCTCTATTTTTACCGTTTTACATATTGGACATTTAGGAAGCTTTCCTTTGAAGAAAGTTTTCTAATAATAATAATAAGCAAAATAAATTTCAACCATTGGACAACTGAGATTTTGATTTCTTCTAATTCTAAAGATCGTAAGTTTTCTCCAGGTAGGTTTTGATGCGCTCCACCTGAGAACTCATCCCTTTCCATCTCCCTTTCAGCATCTCTCTGATCACCACGCAACAAGACAAAACTTGTTTATTCTAGGCAAATTTTACAGCAACGTTCAATAAAAGAGTAGAAAATTTCCCATATGTTTTCCATTCACAAGGAATAGTGATCAGGTTTAGAGTTCTGACCATCATGAATAAGTAAATTCTTCAAAAGTCAAGCAGAGCTGCGTCTATTGAGAACTCAGCCCCTTAGGGACAAAAGGAAACCTTTAGTAAATATCCACTGGTCTACACATCTTGGCCCTGAGGGCATATATGCTCATTGTATTATTTCCTCACCTGATTTTCAGATTTTTCTCTGACTTTATCGCTGATTCTCTTAAAGAGGGATAGAGTCAGAGGAGAGACTGAAAAAGTATTAGCATAGCATCCAGAAATGCCCAAGTACATTAGTAGCAAATATATATCAGGTATGGTATGTACCTGGTAAAAATTTACTGAATGAATGAATGATTGAGGTCATTATTGTGGCATTCCATACTGAATTCTTCTATAAAAAGAAGAAACAAACATGGTGTTTAAAACAAACATCATCTGATTTAACTATTGGGTCACTATGGATTTGTCTAGTAATGTTGGAAAATTCTCTCTTGTGACAAACTTTAAAGCAATAAGCAGGCATTTTGCTTATATGGAAAATACTCACACTGGAAAATATTGATTTGAACTTATTGTGCAGGTTCTGAAGGAAACTACATATGGTCTCTCTGGCAAAAGCTTATGAATTTATGTGAAAAAGAAATTTGCTTTGTACTACAAGTGTTATATACACACAATTACATGATCAACAAATATAATTCTATTTGGTTTTCCAAGTAATTAATATTTTAAATATTTGCTAAAAGGGCTGTCACAAAAAAAAAAAAAGATACATTGAGAAATCTGTTTTAAGTATAAAACCTAACCAGTTGGCAGGGAGGAAAGGAGAGAATTTTTTTACATATCATCATTAGGATTCCACTCACACTTACAAAAGAGTTCCTTTCCCCTAAACCCTAGCATTCTGGCATAGAACAGAACCAAAGTGAGTTATGTAGAACCCTGAAGCTTTATGAGAGAATCACTTGTATTTGTTTAGATCAGTATTCAAAACAAATCAGCCCGGAGGCTTTAGCTGTATGGAAGGACACTGTTTGCCTCTTTAATAACACAAGCTGTGTTGAAAATGTTCTCTCTGGGCTCCATATGCTGTTCCTGTTTTGTTCCTCCTTTCAAATGCAGAGTGAATAATATTAGAACGGTCTTCACGTTCAGCCAGGGTCTCTAATGCCCTAAGATCAGGACACCCCTGTCTGTTACCTGGTCTTCCTGTGCATGGCAGCCTGTAATGCTTCTTCAAGTTGAGTTCTAGGTGGCTAGGGACAGCCTGAGAAAGCTCTAGTCAGGGTGATGGTTTCTCTCCGTCAGTCACTAATGGAGGAGTCCATTAATTTTCAAGGCATAGTGTAAGCTCCATCTGTTATCCTAAGTGTTTGTGGAGATTACATGCCAGGGAAAGAGTTACTGAATGAATTAAAAGTAAATGTCACTTCCTAAAACTCAGCCCAGTAAACACGGCTTGGGGAAATATTCCCTTTTGACTAAGAGGCAGATCTCGGAGTTAGGTAATGTGGTGCTTTCAGAGCTGGTTTATATCTACAAAAACGCACATTGCTAGACAGCTGCCCCCTAGGGAATGGATCACTGGACAGTTCTCTCTCACTGTCAGTTTGCACAGCCCAAAGGTGGACGCCTGCGTGAGATCCACAAACAGCACTTTACTGTCCAGCATGATCAATAGGACAACCCAATAAGGGTCCAAAGCAATTTCCTTCTCTTATCCTTGCTTCTCAATTACATTTGCTTTTAATGGACATGAATCCGGGCTGGCAGTCGCTGAAAGTTCTTGGGATGCAATATTTTGAGTGAGGGTACCAAGCTTCATTTCTTATCTAAATTGCTAGTTGGTTTTTATTCTTATCTTAAATATGCTAAAGAACAGTTGCCTCTGATGAATTTGTCAGAACTGCCAGTTTTTGATGCATAGAGTCCTTTCCCTTGCCTGCAATTGCCAGAACTAATTTTAATATGTATCAAAAATATTTTAGGAGTAGAATATGACATTTTACTAATCATTAAAATAAAAAAAAAATTAGACTGGTTGAAATAACCATTGTGACCTGTAGAAACAACAATAATAAGCAATAGCATTCTTTGTCCTGCCATCCTTATGTGGCTCTGGGATTTACAGCAAACCAGGAATACATAACAATCTTAGGTCCTAGTTTCACAAGTTATGACACCTGTTCATATTCCTTTGGGCCCTGCAAATTCTCATTGGTGGCAATGTCTAGCCTTTGGAAAACGAAAAAGTATGCAATCTCTGACCTCGAGCCTTGATTAACTAGGAGGCCAGTATATATGTCAGAAGTGGAAACTGCTTAGGAAAAGAAAGGAAAGGAAATTTATATTCATTGAGATGTTATAATGTATTATCATAGTGGACACCATTTGTATTCTGTCTAGATCCCTATGGGTGTTACCGGCTCTGAGCGTCCCTCGCTGCCTCACTAAGCTTTTACTTTATCTGCTGGCCTGCATCTGTGACGCAGCTTGAGTGCGAAGATGGCCCCTGCATGGATCGAATTCCTGTGTCAGAGAGGCAGAGAAGCAGAAAGCAGGAAGTACCTGGGAGTTCACGGCCCCACTATATCTTGTAGTCAGATTGATTAGTTGAGAGAAGACGGCCCAGCTCTCTTGCCTTAGATCATGACAAAATCTGAAGTATAATTTGCACAGAGTTCCTTTCTGCAGGATCACTCTGAGGCTGGGACTCTGCCTGAACTCATATCCTTGTTTGACTTCTCCTCCTTCCCAGTCCTACTTTCCCCAATTCCTTTCCTTCTTTCTCCCTGGGAGCACCTTCTTAATAAATCACTTGCTCAGGAATCATTGTCACAGAGTCTGCTCAGCACATACTGTGCTATGCATTTTACATATGCTGTGTTAGACATGCTATGTCTTTTGCATTTGCTGTACATTTAATCTGGACAATAATTCTGCTAGAATATTCAGGATCAGAGAGTTTAATTAACCTGTTTGATATCACAGAGGGATTAGGTGGGAGAAGTATGTGCTTCTTGAACCCAAGTCTTATGCCTTAATTTATTATAGGTTATATTCAACATAGACAAGGGATATGGACTACAGAGATCCTTAGATGGCTCCTGCTAACGAAGTCTGATGCAAATGCTAACCTCTTACCAAAAAGATATCATTGAGAAGGAAAAGATAAGAACGGGTTTGTATTCTATGTTTACTGAACAAAATAGCATACATAAAGGGTACTATCTCTTGGCATTGGAAGCCAAGCATTGGAAGATAGCATTGGAACAAGTCTTTAAAATTGCTATGTGAGTTGTTTCATGTCCATTTTGAAAAATAAAGTGCAGGTATGCTCTGTGCAATGATGTTTCAGTCAATAACGAACCACATATATGACAGTGGCTCCATAGATTATAATGGAGATGAAAAATTCCTATAGCCTAGTGATGTTACCTTCCAGTGGGACAAGATGTGGAGGTCAAGTCAGGGATATTGATGATCCTGACACTGTGTAGGCCTCGGTTAATGTATGTGTTTGTTTCTTTGTTTTTAACAAAAATGTTGAAAAATAAAAAAAAATAAAATGAAATGAAGTAGAAAAATATGGAATAAGAATATAAAGAAACTATCTTTGTACAGCTGTACAATGTGTGTTTTAAGCTAAATGCTATTACAAAAGAGTCAAAAAGCTTAAAAAATTAAACATTTATAAAGTAAAAAGTTTACAGTAAGCTGAGGTTATTTTATTATTGAAGAAAGAAAAAAAATTTAAATAAATTTAGTGTAGCCAAAGGTATACGAGGTATCCAGTGTTTACAAAGTCTTTGGTAGTATACAGTAATGTCCTAGGCCTTCACATTCATTCAACATTTGATCACTGAATCACCCAGAACAACTTCCAGTCCTGTAAGCTCTATTCATCGTAAGTGCGCTATGTAGGTGTACCATTTGTTAACTTTTATACCCTATTTTTACTGTACACTTTCTATGTTTAGATATTTTTAGATACACAAATACTTACTATTATGTTACAATTGCTATACTGTACCAGTATTTGGTACAGTAACATGCTGTACAGATTTATAGTCTAGGAACAATAGGCCATACCATATAGCTTAGGTATATAGTAGGTTATACCATCTAGGTTTGTGTAAGTACATTCTGTGATGTTCATACAATAGTAAAATTGCCTAAGGATATATTTCTCAGAATACGTTCCCATAGTTAAGTGAGGCGTGACTGTCCTTGGATTATAAATTGCTAGATTTGCTATAACAAGCACTTTGCTGGAAACAAATCTTTGCAAACAGTAAATCAATAAAATCATCCTTTGCTGCCCACAAAGCAACTTAAGAAGCTTGGCAGAAAATGACAAAGGTCCAGCAAACTTTCGACGTGGATATTTTATAGCAAATTAGTTTAAATTAATGGCTTCAAATGGAGAGAATTATAGTTAGCATTTAGCTTGATCTTTCTCATTAATAACTTTCACTGTTTCTACCATGATTAGTTTTATAAAGTAGCCCTGAAAGCAAACCAAAAAAAGTGCTTTCCCCAACTGCTACAATAAAACATTCTTCTTAGATCGTCATTAAATTTACCCCAAAGATTCCATTCTCTTTTGCTTTTTTATTACCTTTGATGCTTGGGTAATTCAGAGATACCACAGATGCAGGGCAGTTTATGACTCACACTAGAAGCACTGCCAACCGTCCCATGAGGCCATGACTGGTGCACTGGCCTCTTTCCCTGACTTTCCTGGAGCTTCCAGGTCAGACACAGAAATACTGCCCACTTCACCTTCTGTTGAAGAAGGGCTTCAAATCCCTACAGCAATATCAAGCAACAGCAATGTAGGGAACAAATGGTCTAAAGTGTGAGTTCCATCAAGCATTTGGAGAAATGAGTTATACAGAATTAAAGTCTCAGAAAACAGGATAATAATTTCTAAACATCAGTTTCTCATATGCAGATTCAACTAATATATATTTAAGTACTAAACATTTTACAAACATCCACTTTGCAAGGAAAGTGCTATTAACCCCCTACTGTATAGAAGAGGAGTCTGAGGTTCGGAGAGATTGATGATTTGCTCACTGCAGCCAGTGAAAGAGTTGAGATTCAGAGCTGGGATCTCTAAAGCTCAGTGCCCCAGCTTCTTCACAATGTCCCCTTGGGCTCAGAGATCCAAAATGGGAAAGACTGTCACATGTAGAGGCCAGAGCAAATTCCCCTGGTCATCACCCTCATGTTTTTGACAGTTCACTGAGGGCAGTTTTACCAACTGTACCAGACTGAGAGTGAAGCTAGGAGTGGCAGACATGGGACAGCTATATCTGCAGAAACAAGCTTTAAGAGAGAGTAGCAGGAAGTATCGTGGGCCCCAGATAGACCTAATCACTTAAAGGACCTGGAGTCCTCTACAAGGACCTCTTATTTTATTCTATAGTATTCTATTTATTAAATTCATTCTGATAGGGTGTCTACAATGTGCCAAATCCCTGCCCTCAAAGCACGTACATTCTAGTTGGAGAGACAAATAAACTGGACAATTGCAAGTTGTTATAACTGTTATTAATGAAATAAACAGAGTGATACAATCAAGAGTAACATTTCATTGCTTTTATGTAACCACTTTCACTAACAGGATATGAACTCCTGGGAGTGGTACTTTTGTTTTTTATTCATCGTTATATGTCTAATGTCCATCATGATTTTAAATGCTCAATAAATGCTCATTTAATGAATGAATAGATGAGTAAACATATAAAGGAGCCTATCCATAGAAGTGCTCTGAAGGATTGCTAGAAGAACAGAATTAACTCGTCTAAAGGAAAGGCTGTTTTTTTTTTTTTTTTTCCAAAATTCTTTCAGACTTTCTCTCTTTGAAACATTTGGTGCTCCTATAATGAAAGGCAGACTGTTTACCCTGACACATTTTGCACTAGTGGCCACTTCCCCTGAACATTTTAAAGGGAACAAGGTCACAAATGACTGTTTTCCAGAAAGAATTAAAGATAATTAAGAAGGAATATTGATTTGGGGCTTCAGAACTTGGGGGATTGGGGTTTCTTAGTTGGTTTGAGAAGTCAAATTTAGTATCAAAAGATTGGGGCTGGTTCTCTTTAAGGGAAAATGAACATACATTCAAAGCACATCTTGATTTTTACCACCACATTTTCTAAACTGTCTCAAACCCAAAATTGAAACAGTACTTTCACTATAATCTCCTTCTTTATTGAAATGCTACTTTAGGCAAGATATATATGAAAAAATGAGGATTTTAAAGAAACATGTATGATCTATACTTCAATGCAACCTTGACTAAACCACAAATTTCAAATTAGTAAGGACTGATGAGTGAAGTCTCAGGTACCTAGAAATACATCACCATGACTACAAGTCTGTAGACGGAAATGACTAGTGAGAGACTTTAAAATGCCTTGTCCAGAAATGTATGGAGTTTTGTGGGTTTTTTTCCCCGAACAGTATTTATTTATCCTCTCATCTACTTTATTATTTTGGTTAACTGTCTTCATCCAATAAGATAAATGCATTTTTGAGACATAAAATGAAACTGAGTTTTTAAGAACGTAAAAACTACCATATAAGATCATACTAATCAATGCCCTACACACTTTTATTTTATCAGCTTGCATTTTTCAATTTATAACCCCCAACATCCCTTTAGATTCTATGCTCCAGTTTCCTAGTTAGGATTTCTGGTAATGTATATGAATATCTGCAGACATTAAATAGTGATGATAGATATTGTATTGTGAGATAGTGAGGATTTCAGATAAAGTATGTGAACATAGAACATGTTGGCTTTCAGTGAATGATGTATATGTATATGTGTGTGTACGAATATACATATATACATCTATATTTACAAACACATATAAGAAAGAGAACAGTTTTATTGGGGCTTCTCTTTTGGCCCATTTATTTCACTACTAACTGGCCTGTCAATAATAGGCCATCATTGTGTGCACTCTCTCTGCTTTCCTTGGTCAGTGAAGTATTCTATCAGAGGTTCCTTAGGAAGTCTCAAACTTAAAGATTTAATTTTCCATTTCAAAAATGTAATCATGCAAAACAATTTCAAATTAAAGTAATTGCATTTAGATTATGGAGCAAGCAAGATAGAAGAAGAAGGGCCTTCTCAAATAAGCTACTGTTCAGATTTTAAAACCCCCTCATTTGGTAAAAACACAAATAAAATTTAAATTTCTGTGCTCTATTTGCCACTAAGCACAATTTAATTGCAACCAGATAGGAACTAATTCTAGTGACTACAAAGAAGCTAAAAATGATCATTTGGTTATGACAAGAAACTAAGCTTTTTGGTCTGCACAGTCACTAGAAGGAAAACAACTTTGGAGAAAACATTGGAGCATAACCAAGCAGCATGCTATAAATACCTGGGAGGCAAATATTATTTATCTAAATGAAACACCTTGTGGATTTGGCAGCCAACTCTTCCATGATGAAATGAGTGTGATGTTGAAGATGTGCAAATCAGTACAACTGGTTTTGACTATGATCTTGTCTATAAAATATGGACAAAATACCTAACCTTCTTGTGGGGCTGGTGTGAGGATTTGACTAGATGACTCAATCATGTGTAAACAGCCGGCTTAATGCCTGGACCAAGACGTGCTCAGTCCACAGCATTCTGCCACCCCTGCCTCCCTCCTTTGGCCACATGCCTGGACTGCCCTAGGTTCAGATTTCATATCTGTAAGATGAGACAATCTTAAGGGTATTCTGCATTTCCCTATGATTCTAAAAGGAAAGACATCCAGCAGTCCTGCTACTGGGTATATATCCACAGGAAATGAAATCATTATGTCAAAGATCTCTGCACTCCTATGTTTACTGAAGCACTATTCACAATTGCCAAGATAGGGAATCAACCTAAGTGTCCATCAACAGATGAATGGATAAAGAAAATGTGGTATGTATTCACAATGAAATACTATTCAGCCATAAAAAAGAATGAAATCCTGTCATTTATGACAACACGGATGAACCTGGAGAACATTATGTTAAGTGAAATAAAGCCAGGCACAGAAAGACAAACACCACATGATCTCACTCATATGCAGAATCTAAAAAGTTGCTTCCACAGAAGTAGAGGGTAGAATAGCACTGACCAGAGGATGGAGAGGGAGATGGCAGGAGATTGGTCAATGGGTATAAAGCTACAGTTAGGTAGGAGGAATCAGTTCTGGTGGCCTACTGCACAGTAGGGTGACTAGAATTAACAATAATTTATTGTACATCAAAAATGAGCTAGAAAAGAGATTTTTGAATGATGTCAGCACAAAAAAAATGATAAATGTTTAAGGTGATGGATATGCTGATTACCCTGATGTTATGATATACAACTTATACATGTGTTAAAACATCACATTGTACCCCATAAATATGTACAATTATTATATGTCAGTTATAAATTTCAAAAAAGAAAGCTTATAATATGTTTCCATTATGCTACAATTTTGTTTGGAAAAAATAAAAACATAGTGATAAACATTATGAGGCCAGAAAGAGGTAGGGGTAGATTTTTCCTTAAGGGAACAGTCAGAGTTCTAAATGACATAAATATACTATAAAATGAATAAGTTATTATCTAGGCAAATTGATCAGCTCTTGTCCTGTGTTTAAAGTCTCTGCTTTCATTAGGCTACCTGGAAGAACATTCAATGTATTTCTCTATTCTGTTACATTGTGGAGATTATTTAGCAAACAGCTACTGGAGGTGTTTCTAAGCACCAGGAGAGAGCCAGATTGTCAGGAAAGACAGTTCTCTTGGCCTGTGACAGCAGGGCAGTCTCTGTCATCCTCATATTTATGTAATGTGGAAATATATTCTTATTTAACTAATTCCATTGAAATAAAAGAATACAAATGGATCCTAACACTGAGATATGCCACTTAGGGGTATGTTTTACTTTGTACTTTTTTTTAAATATACAGTGGAAGAAGAAAATAGAACTAATGTTTTTTGGAAGCATAATATATGCCAGAAACTGTGCTAGAATTTTTTTTCAGATACATACAAAAATAACCATTTATGTATCAAGTATTATGCTGAGTGATTTGCATGCATTATGTCACTTAATCCTCATATGCATAAGGAAACTCAGGCACTAAAAGGGAAACTTGATGAAAATAATCAGAACACAAATCTATTGAACACAAAAGCCATTTTATCTCACTATTGTAGTATGTTGTCCAGATCACTTATTAAAACTTCCAACTAAATACCATTGGTTTCCATTGAATGGATTAGGAACACTGTAGGGTTATATCAATTATGTGTCATAATTCTGGAGTAGAAATTCTGCTCCAGCATCTTGGCAGCTATGACTTTCTCAAACATCTGCTGAACAGTTTATGACTGGCCCAGCCAACAGCTGGACAGAGTTTCTCATGGAATGTCCATCATCTCCTGAAAGAGCAGTTGACAGCTTTCTACTCATTCTGTTCACTCTTACCTTCCCAACGATCTTCCCCACAACCTTGTTGTAGGATTCATATTTGAATTCTCCAGTAGATTGTCTTTTGGGCTCAATTTTCTCACCAATAATTACCCCCTAAACAGACGGCATCGGCATCCCATTTCTTTCCTTTGTTGACAGAAATGTAGACTGGTCCCATGTGCCTCCATGGTAAGAACTCCAACCACCTAAATTGTCAACATTGACCTCCAAATCCACTTGTCAGGCTGCAGCCTGCCCCCTCTCCTGGGACTCTTCCTCTATTTTGTTCACACCTTTCTCTACTATCTAAGCCACTCTGATGAGTCTGTGGGTTCTCATGTCTTGGGCATCTTCTCCCATCCCTCAACACTCAGGAGTCATCCTCATATAGCTAGAGATTAGATTGGGGACCACCTGCTCTTTCACCAACTAGGATTCACCTTTAAAACATCAGGAAGATGATCACAATGTTTGCTTCCCTGGTTTATGAGCATAAATGAGATCATACATACGGAAGAGACTTGTGAAGGAATACAACAAAGTAAGACATCCTCATTATTCATTGAGACCTGTGCATTTTCCAGCTACAGGGATGCATAATTTTGCTTTGATGTTTACTCTGGGAATAGTACTTTATTTTACTTCATGCCCCTCTATTAATAAAAGATCTATAGTGGGTGCCAGAGGGAAACATAAACCCCTCCTTTATTCTTGCAAACTAGTAAGTTATAGATTGAGTTGTAAAGAAGCTTCTTTGTCTTTTAGTGGGGTTTTCCAGGCTGCTCAGAAGCATGCATCCATGTCTGTCTGCGTCTCATTCCTACTAGTTTCTAATTTGAACAGACATCCTGTGCTTCCTATCATTCCTCTCCATGTCTCCTGTAACTCCTCTAGGCTGTGTCGGCTTTGGCTTTGGTGCCTTTCCCATTTCTCACATGTAGATTTTGTGATCTCTTCCTCATTGCTAAGTACCTCTTCCTGAGTGTCTGGTTAAACTTTACATCTGCTGGGAAGCTTTTTCTGATGACTTCAGCTATCATTGATCAAACAACCCTGTAGGATTATTTATTATTCTGTCCTTCACTCTAATTGCTTGTATTACCTAATTAAGTACCATATATACACCATATCATCAAACTAAACTGTCATTTCCTAGGGAAAATTAATGCCGGAAAAAGCTCTTGATAGGTATAATGGTGCATGAAAAAAGTAATTTATAGAAATATATAAAGCATATATAGAGTAGATATCCAGGTAAAAATTGAACAGAAAAGTAATTGAAAGATAATATGACATTGTATATTCCCAACAGTAAAAAAAAAAAAAAAAAAGGTATATCTAGTCAATTCCTGTTATTCTAGGTAATTATGATCTATAAAGTCATGTCGAGGACTGAATTAGCTAATACTGAACCATTGCTCCTGAGGGAAATACAGGGATAGGTGCTTGAGAGCCTCTGGGCACAATATTTTGGTTAACTGATCAATACACAACCTGTTTTATGTGTGCTTCTGTTTTAAAGTCACCTTATTTAATATATATGGTTGTTTCATGAACATGGAACTAATGAGTTCAGTAGCACTATCACTCCTGCCTGAAGGAAGCTTCTCCAACACTCCTGTTTTCTCTATAAGGCACCTCACAGCCTTCGGGAATTTAGAAACACTAGACAGCATTTCAGCACTATGCACAGGGAGGGAGGCATTTTAAACAGCAAAATCACCAACAAAAAGCATAAAAATGTGAAAAATGTGGAACTAGACAGTAAAAAGGACACTTTTTATAGTCTGAAAGCTAAAATAAGAAGACAGAGTGTCATCTTGTTAGAACTGAGTTTGGAACATGTCTGTTGGGCAACTCAAACATGTGCTCTGCACATGTCTACAAATGGCCCCCAAAGCACCAGGAGTGTTGATTTTGGTGTTACAAATAAATTTTAGCAAGTAGTCAATTTTGCAACAGGATCTTTGAATAATGAGGACAACTGTATTTATAAAGTAAGAATAGAAGAGATAGTGTCATTGAAAGAAAAAATATTGGTGTCTTTTAAATTGTTATTATTGAATAGGCATTCTGATAATACCCAGAAAGAACAAATGTTTAAAAAGTTTAAGTCAGGGACATTAGCTTTGCTATCTAAATTTCAAAAGCAGAGAAAGAAAATCCTGCTCTTAGAGGTTAACCAATAAAATTTTTGTTTCATACTATGGCACCAGCTAATAAAAAAATTTTTTTTGATCAATGTGATATAAAGAAAAGGTCAGGAGTGGATCAAAACTAGATTCACATAAAATAAAACAAAGAAAAAAAAACTAGATTCACATCCTGCTTCTACCACTTACTACCATATGACATTAGGCAAGTCACATATCTGAGTTTCACTTTCTTTAACTTTGTGTGAAGGCTTTCTTATTGAATTGTCCTTCAATAATAGTATTTCCTTTCTCCATTGAAGGGTTTTTGGAGTTCCTAGCTAATGCTTGTGTGTCCAAGCACAGTGCTTCTCAAGTTTGAATGGGCACACATAGCCTCTAAGGACCTTGTTAAAATGCAGACCAACTCAGTAAGTCTGGGGTGGGACCTGATATTCTGCATTTCTAACAAGCTCCCAGGTAATACTGATGCTGATCATTCATGGACCACATTTTGAGTAACAAAACCCTAGAACATTAAGAACAGCTCCTACTATTTGCAATATGCTTTGTTTCAAAATATTTCCTTTCTTTCATCCTGCATTAGCTTTTACTTATTGACCCAAGATCTGATTCCCAAGTAAAACAGGCCTCATGTAATTAAAAAGAAGAATCATGACCAGTATTGCTAATGACTCTCTTGGATTTCTACTCTCCTCCTTATCCCCCTGAGCATAGATTGTATATAAGTTTAAATGAAGGGTACATTTCAGACCTACCCTTAGTACAGCTGACATGAAGTCATAGCTCTCCAGGGCATATTTCAATTACTAGGGAAATGGAGTCACAGACAAATGAACAGAGGAACCTGAAGGGGAAAAATATGAATAAAGCACTAAAAAACTAATTTGCCTTTTAAATAGAAATAACATCTCTCATTTACTAAGCACATTCCATGTGCCAGGCATATCATTACGTAAGTAATGAAATATTCTAGAAATGAGTGATTATCTGAGTAATTTGATAAACTCGGACAGCTCCTGACTTGTGCTCTAAGACATTAACTGGATTTTTTTTCAACTGTGAAATGGTAGACATTTAAATAGGAGAATGGGAAATTTTAATTTGATATGGTTGACAAAATGTTTGATGGGGCTGTCACAATGACAGCAAATTTTCAGGGCATTTATTGGAATTACCTGTATTGACTGAAATTCAAAAGACAGTCACAAAAATGTTCATTGACACTGAGTTATTTTGAGTGCAACAGGAACGTAAAGGTACTGTGACACAGAATTATCATGATGTCTAGCAGGAAAAGAATGATGGGCAGTTTGGGCCAAAGGATAAGGAGAATCATGAATACAAGATGAGTGGGCATATTTCAAAGATCCAAAATGGACACAAAGCACCAAAACCCTGGATGCTGGTTGGGAGAATCGCTGAACCACTGAAATCTTTTGAGTCCTTAATATTTGACTGAAGCCTATTACAAAATACAGATCCTTTTCTCCACCCAATTTTTGTCTTGGCAGTGAAGATGTCAGTTCTTTATGCTTTGACATTTCTGTTTTGAGTTTCAAAGTCAGAATGGTAAATACAGTAGAAGAAGTTAGGATCTAGACTTTTAAATTATTCTGTTTCCAAAAAGAGAAATATTTGAGGGAGAGAGTTACTGACTAATTTATTAAAGATACATTTTATATTTTTTTAAACTGTTGCCTGTTTTAAGATGAGGTCGACTGTCCCCTCCAATTAGAAGATCATGCGCCTAAAAGAACAAAACCTAAGAGGTACAATTTTAGGACTGTTACCTTCTCTACCTGAGAAAGCATCCATATAGGTGTTCATTAATAATAATATATTTTAAAAATTAGTAAAGAAAGTTCCAATGATTTGAAAATAGATTAGCTTCTCACTGACAAAATATATAGCACTTATCTCTATCATATGTTAAACTTTATTGGGTACATTGTGATATCTCTTTTTCTAGGGCTTTTCTGGCCAGCTCATTAATTTACCTCTTCATGATTTTTTTTCTTTTTAACAAGACTCTTAGCATAAGGACAAAGACTATGTCATAGATCTCTTATACTCTTCCACAGTGCTTATCCAGACAATGATTGGCATCAATAATCTCATGGATGCCATGTCTACAATATTGATTGTAAAAAACGATAGCTACCCTTTCACTGAGCGTCCCCTAAATGATAGTCATTCTAATAAGTGTCATATACATATAATTGATATTTCTTATAATAACCTGGTTAAGGAGGTATCATTATTCCTTTTTGACATATGAGGAAATTGAGTCTCAGAGAAGTTAATGGTGAGTCTCATGTCATGTAAATAGTAAACAGAAGAGTCAAGTTTTCTCTTGCTCCAAATATTTGCATCATCACCACCAGTGACAGATAAGTTTCTAAGAAAAGAGTATTTGATAAGAGTCTCATATTGCTAGCCAATTGGCTTTTTAGTCTGTTGTTTTGTCATTCCACTTTAATTACACATGCCAAAATAATTGCTAAATATTATTCTAAAGCTACCCTCATGTCTAAGACCCTAAAGTAGTTTCCAAATTCATTTGCTAAAAACAAATGTAGCCTCCATAATACGGCTTTCAAGATCTTCCTCCATTAAATAATTCCAATCTCATCTTTCGTTATTCTGCTTTAAAGCTCATCAGATGATTTAAAAATAAATTTCTGCTAATATCATGCAAATTCAGCTCTCAGAGACATCTGCAGCTCTCCAATACATGGAGGAGACAGTGGGATATGGTGGGAAAAGGAACTGGATTTGAAAGTTCTGGTACATTCTTATAGTAACCTTTCTTAATTCTTCCCCTGACTACCCTGTCTACAACTATACTCCTACCTACACAGTTTTTCTATATCCTTTTACCCTGAGTTATTTTCCTCATAGCACCAATTAACTGTATTAGTCAGATTAAGCAGTGCTATATGATTCTGTGGAAATCAACTCCAAATTTCAACTGGTTATCAAAATAATTGCTTTTTCTTGCTTCAATCATAGCTTGATGTGGGTCAGAAGTTCCTCCTCCATATAATAGCTATACGATGTAGAGCATATAAACTCTAAAAAGAAGAGAACAAGAAGAGAGGAAAAATCTCTTAATTGGCTTTGCCTAAGAGAGACACACATCACTTTTGTTCACCAGTCTACTGACCAGAACTAGTCAGGTGGCCCTAACCTAACTGCAACCAAGGCTGGGGAACATAGAAGAGCACATGCATATTTGGTAAGACTATCTATGCCACACTACTTTACAAAATAATATATATTTATTTTCTTCTTCCACTAGAAAATTGCTTCATATGGTCATAGATTTTATTTCATTTGCCATGATAACAAGATCATGTAGAACAGTGGCTGGTACACAGTGGGCACTCAATAAATAATTGTTGAGTGAAAGAATATTTGTAATTGGTCAAAATTTGTCACACATTTTTTGATATTTCTTTCATTGAGATGTGGGGTATATATCCTCTCCCCTTGAATCTGTGATAACTTTATACTTTATGATATAAGTGACACTATGCCAGCTATAGCCGTAGCTTGCAAGAGAATTGGCAGTTTTATTTTCCTCCTAGTGGAGCCCCATACCACCATGTGAGGAGTCTGACTATCCGCAGGCAGCCATGCTGTGAGGAAGCACAAGCTAGCCATTTGGAGATGATGCATGGAGAAAGAGAGAGGTGTCTAAACAGCCCACAGCTTTTTCAAACAACTTTTGTTTATCTCATCTGAAGTCAAAGACATTGCAGAGCAGAAACACATTGTCCTTCTCCAAATCATTGACCCACAAAAAATATTTGATAAAAAAACATATTATTTAAGCCATTAAGTTATGGGATGGTTTGTTGTGTAGCAATAAATAATTGGAAGATACTTCATGATGACTGACCCTTGCCCAGTACCCCAGTACCTACAGTCTAAGCCATAGCCCATTAATTACCTCTCAGGACCAAAGGCTCAATGTTTTAAAAAGATGTTTACTTTTTCATATCAATGCACAGATGTTTCTATTTTTAAGGAGTTTTTTCCCTCACTCTGATCTGATTTTAAATACTGCATGCTTTCATGTACACTGAAGGTTCTGTATATACACGTCTTGTCACAACATTCAGGACACCTGATTATTTCTGTGTATTTATTCTTTATTTGCTGTGATCCACATCACAAGTTATGTTCACTATGTGACACATTCTCAGGGGCCTTTAGTTATTCTGCACCCCTTATTTTCCATTTCAGTACGCAATTTGAAACACAAGTGAATGAGAGTGATGCTCTTAGAGGGATGATTTTTAATTAATTAAAAATAATTTAGAAAGCCAATCATTCACTTTAGCTATTGTTAGTAAACTTACTTGTAGACAGATTTTACAACTGACCCTCATGCATCTTACATCTCATCTGTATATAACCACCTATCCAGATACCAGAGATGATATTAGCTGCTTTAATATATTCATTTGTTTAAAAGTGTTTTTGCTTCTATTAGCTTTAAAACTTTTAAGGGCGGTTACCTTGAGTCCCAGTTACCCAGTTGAAGTAACCAGCATATGCTAATATTTGTGCATAAGAGTAAGTGAAAATATAATTTGTAATGTCATACAAAGCTGGAAATAAATATTTATGGAGTATTCCTTTATCTTTTTTATTAATACTTTCAAGCCATTTGGAGCTATAATTTAATCATAATAAAATTATACTGGCAATTCAAAAGGATTGTATGATGGTGGTACTGTTTTAAAGTCTCCTTTAAACATAAGAATATATTGCAATATGTAAATATATAATATGTAAATATATAAAAGCAATTTGACTTCAATTAACATGAAATAATTGGGGAGCAAATTTATCCTTCCTGTCTGAAATCATTGGTCCTTTGGCTACAAGGAAAAAAATAATGTAAACATTTTCTCAATATACCAAAAGTTAGCTTAAATATTTAAGTAAATTTGGAAGTGATAAATTAGAAAAAAACTACAAAGACTACGTTTTTAGGGATGATTTGTATAGTTTGTTAAAAAAAAAAAAGAAACCACATACTTAGACTGAAATAAAAAAAAATCATACCAATCAAGACTCATATATTTTCAGGAATGCTCTCAAAATTAAAATATGTCTTACAAACTTAATGAAACATGCAGAATTGAACGATTTTATAACCCCTTTACAAAAATATGGCATTAAGGCATAAAGCGAATATAGTGGTTCAACCAGCTAAGTAAACACTAAGAATTAGGAGTTATAACAGCAATAATGGATATTTTACTTCAGTCAGTCACTCAGGGTCAATAATACCAAACTTATCTCAAGACATTCTAATCAGCAAAGCTACTTGATAAATTGAGTAGTTGGAGATCGCAAGCACGCATCCAATTAAGAAAACTGTTATTGAGTGATTTTCATTTACTGGTCTCTTCTGTTTTCTGTATTTTAGTTCACATTCAGCACCTCATTGATGAGAGTTATATCCAAATTCAATTCATTTCCCAAGACCTACTCAAATGCCACCTCTTTAAAAAAAAGTGGCTTCTAAGATTGCTGTCTAGAATAACCCATCTCTTCCCCTAAACTGCCATAACATGCATCAGGAATTCCGTATTTTCCCCTCTGAAAGATAATTACTTCCATGAGTTAGCTCCTCTGCCAGTCTGGAAGCTCCTCCAGGAACTGAAGCCATGATTTATTCATGGTTGTTCCTCTGTGGGGCACAGCACTCAGACCTCGATTCTTTGAACACCAAAAACAAAAGCATCATTTTTCTTTCACATATTTTCACATCCAAGTCCTCTCCTAAGATAGACCTTTGCAAGTCATTTCTCAGATTTAAAGATACTATATTTAAGTTTTGGTAGATAAGCAAGGTAAACGACAAGCCCAATAGTATAGAGGAAAAATTCTTTTCTGTAGTGGTATCTTGTGTATTTCAGTCGTTTGAATTTTGAGGTCGATTTGCTTTCATATTGATGGGTGATTTTTTTGTTGTTGTTGTGTAACTAAAAGCAATAATTAAGTTTCCCTTAACTACATGTTACTATGTACTTGTCACTATATGATGTACCTAAGAAATCAGATTGTAAAAAGAAGTGGAACTCATTGGTTTGAATCATAATGTACAGGTATAAATGTTATCCAAATATCATTTAGTTCTTTGTCTTTTATTTCACCCACAATGGAAAATGTTTGACCACTCTCAGTAAGAGCAAAGCTGCTCATTCCTTGAATTTTGAAATATTTGCCCCTAAAAACATAACTTTACTTGTAATCTTCAATTTATTGAATAAAGTTTTGAGCTTCCATAACATTTAAGAGTGTGCAGCATATTGCAGAAGATGCTTGAAAAGGTAAGACTGATTTAGGTTCAAGAAGCTTCCAGTTAAATATCAATAATATGAGGTTTGAAAAGGCACACAACTGCTACTTTACAACATGAAATAAGGTTTAGGCCACAAGAGAGATGCAAGTTTCAAATAAAAAATAAGTTTGGGTCAAAGGGAAAACTGACTCTGGAAAGAATTCAGGAATATTTTAGATTGACAGTGTAGAATTGCTGGAATTTCAGGTCTTGAATATCTCATGAAATAGCCACATCTTCAATATGATGGAATTTAGAAATAGAGGGAATACCAGTCAGCTTCCATTTCTGTAAAATTTTTATTCCAACTTTCTGCTTTCTGTTTTCTCTGTTCCCATTCTATTAATAGTATACCAAATTGTCATCATATTTCCTTCCATCCATGATCCTTATATTTTAGATAAATCTTCTCACCATTTTCCAAGTGTTTGGAATTGAGAGCCTTGCTCATACCCTTTTCTGAGAATTCCAAACTCCTTCAGCTTAACTTTTATATCTTCTTTTATTATCTTTGAACTAAATAACGTTAATCTAGAATTTGTACACACAACCAAAATGACAATGAAGTTGCTTTCCAAGAATCCCCCAAACCTCTGATATTGTATGTAAAATTGTGTGTAATTTTCCTGGGCTTAGGATCTGTGTTGTCAAGTCCTCAAAAGGAAACCCTGTACCACTGAATTTGAGAAGTACTAGTACTTCCAGATCACTGAGGAGCTATTACACACAGAACAATTTTGTGAAG
Source organism: Varecia variegata (assembly GCA_028533085.1). NCBI lineage: Eukaryota > Metazoa > Chordata > Mammalia > Primates > Lemuridae > Varecia > Varecia variegata. The sequence continues at coordinate 81,420,544 of CM052437.1, forward strand.
TAGCAGCATTTACGATTTCTAGAAAGTATGCAGAAAAATTTCCTGAAGGTAATGTTCACCAAAAGAGGGACCATGGGATCTCTCCTTCGTAAAACATTCAGTATTGAATAACTCCTTATCCCCTAGGAGAGTTTTGTCATGGAGTGAAAAGTCTGAAGTCTCCAAGTTATTACCCCTGTAGCTTCCTTGTTTCTCTCAGGCTTAAAATAATCTTCTTTTGATTTTAATGAGTCACATTCAAAGCTGTGACCATCATTGACTTGGCACTGCCTATGTGAGTGTCTGGGGGCAAGTCTCTAGGACTAGGATGGTTTGGGCTCATGGTGATTTAGCCATGTGCCTCTTCCCATGAGTATGTGCATGACAGAGAGGAATAGAAGGAGGGAGGGGGCAGAGAAAGAAAGAGAGAGAAAGAGAGATATCACTAATCTCAAATTACAACCACTTCAGACCTCTTAAACTGCAAGGCGACAAGACTGATTAACATAAATAAGTGAAAATATTCAGTGGGGTCAATAGAAGTGAAGAGGAGGGCAGTCTTGGCAGTTTCTTCTCCATCCTCACTGATCTTATTGATTGGACATGAGACCAATGGTGCCATATCAGAACTATTTTTTATGAATAGTGGAGAATCTGGATTTTTGTCTGAAATTTTCCAAGGTGTATACACTAACAGCTAATTAAAAATATTTTAAAAATGTAGAACAAATAGAGGGGAATTTTTTTAATTTGATAAAGAATATCTACAAAAGTCTTTAGCTAACATTATAATTAATGGAGAAAAACTAGAAACTTTCAAATTGAAATCAGGAATGAGGCAAGGATGTCCTTTTTCACCATTCCTTTTCAACTTTGTATGAGAAGTGCTAACTAATAAAATAAGACCAAAACAAAAAAAAAGGAAATAAAATGTATACAGATTGGAAATAAAGAAATAAAACTGTTTTTGTTGTCAGGAGAGATGGTCGTCTCTGTAGAGAATCCAAAAGAATTAACAAAAACAATTCCTAAAAGTAATAAATGATAGTAATGTTGCAGGATACAACTCTAATATATAAAAGTCAATCACATTTCTGCACACCAGCAATGAATAAGTAGATACTGAAATTAAAAATACAATACTGTTACATCAGCACTTAATAATAAAAATACTCAGATATAAATCTAGCAAAATGTGTACATGATATATATGAGGAAAACTACAAAATTCTGATGAACAAAATAAAAGAAGAATAAATAAGTTGAGAGATATTCCATGCTCATGGGAGACTCAATGTTGTCAAGATGTCAGTTCTTCCCACCTTGATCTATGGATTCAGTACAATCCCAATCATAATCCCAGTGAGTTATTTTGTGGATATTGACAAACTAATTCTAAAGTTTATATGGAGAGGCAAAAGACCCAGAATTGCCAACAAAATATTGAAGGAGAAGAACAAAGTTGAAGACTGATACTACCCAACTTCAAGACTTACTACAATCAAGACAAGCTGGTACTGGTAAAAGAATAGACCAATATGTCAATGGAACAGAATAGAAAACCCAGAAATAGTCCCACATAAATATAGTCAACTGGTTTTGACAAAGGAACAAAAGTAATACAATGGAGCAAAGATAGTCTTTTCAGCAAATTGTACCAGAACAGCTGGACATCCACATGTAAAAAAAAATAAGTCTAGATACAGAACTTATAGCTTTCACATAATTAACTAAAAATAGGTCATAGATCTAAATATAAAATACAAAACTATAAAATTCCTAGAAGATAATACAGAAGAAAACCTCTAAGACCTTGAATATGGTAATGACTTCTTAGATACAACACCAAAGGTACAATCCATGAAAGAAATAATTGATATGCTGGACTTCACTAAAACTAAAAGCTTCTGCTCTGCTAAAGAGTATGTCAACGGAATGTGAAGACAAGCCATACACTGGGAGAAAACATTTGCAAAAGATATACTAATAAAGGATCGTTATCCAAAACATACAAAGAACTCTTAAACTGAACAATAAGAAAACAAACAACCCAATTAAAAAATAGGTTAAAGACCTTAAGAGACACCTCATCAAAGAAGATATACAGATGGAAAATAAGCATATGAAAAGATGCTTCACATCATGTGTCATCAAGGAAATGCAAATTAAAACAATAGTGAGATACCACTACATATTTATTAGAATGGTCCAAAACACTCATAACACTAAATTCTGGTGAGGATGTAGAACAACAGGGACTCTCATTCATTGCTGGTCAGGATGCAAAAGGTACAGTCACATTGGAAGACAATTTCTTTCAAGACTAAACATACTCTTAACATATGATCCAGCAATTGCACTCCTTGGTATTTATCTGAAGAAGTTGAAAGTTATGTTCACACATGTATTTTTATAGTAGCTTTATTCATAATTGCCCAAACTGGAAGTAGCCAAGACGTCCTCCAGTAGGTGAATGGATAAATAAAAGGTGTTACATACAGATGATGAAATATTATTCAACACCCACAAAAAAATGAGCAATCAAGGCATCAAAAGACATAGAGGAACCTTAAATTCCTAATTTAAGGAATTCCACATACTACTCTGTGAAAGAAGAGAACCTGAAAAGTCAGCATACTATATGATTCCAACTATATGACATTCTGGAAAAGGGAAAACCAAGTGGTTGCCAGGGTTTAGTAAGAGAGATAGAGATAAACAGGTGAAGCACAGAGAATTTTGAGGACAGTGAAAATACTCTGTAGAATATTGCAAAGAAGAACATGTCATTATACATTCGCTCAAACCTATAGAATGTGCCAAACCTAGAGTGAACCTTGATATAAACTATGGACTTTGAGGGATTATGAACTGTCAATGTAGGTTCATCAAGCGTAACAAATGTACTACTCTTGGTGGGGATGTTAATAATGGGGGTGCCATGCATTTATGGTGGCAGAAAATATATGGGGATTATCTTTATCTTTCCTTTAGTTTTGCTCTGAATCTAAAACTGCTCTATAAAATAAAGTCTTTTCTAAAAGTAGTACAGAACAAAGCTAAAACATATAGTTGCTGAGATGCAGCCTAGGGGCCCAATGTTTGCACACTTTCTTCTATAGTTTAATCTCCACAATTATTTTCCTCCACCATCTTTGTAGCAAATTTGGATTATTCAGCATCTTCAGCAAATACCTTGAAATTTCCTATTTTATGGTTTATTGTTATAAAAATCCCCTAAGTTAATGATTCTTTCTTTCTTTCTTTCTTTCTTTCTTTTCTTTTCTTTTTTTTTTTTTTTTTTTTGAGACAGAGTCTCACTCTGTTGCCCGGGCTAGAGTGCCGTGGCGTCAGCCTAGCTCACAGCAACCTCAAACTCCTGAGCTTGAGCAATCCTCCTGCCTCAGCCTCCTGAGTAGCTGAGACTACAGGCATGCGCCACCATGCCTGGCTAATTTTTTCTATATATATTTTTTTAGCTGTCCATATAATTTCTTTCTATTTTTAGTAGAGACGGGGTCTCGCTCTTGCTCAGGCTTGTCTCGAACTCCTGAGCTCAAACAATCCGCCCGCCTCGGCCTCCCAGAGTGTTAGGAATACAGGCATGAGCCACCATGCCGGCCGTTAACAATTCTTTCTCCTCACTGTCCCACCTCTGTATTCCACCAGGCCCAGGTTATGTACCTCCACGGTGAAGACTTTTCCTTCAACAACCATGAATTATATTGTCTTTACCACATACATGACAAATTGTCATGCATTTTCATATTTTTATATTTTTTGATATCACTGCTGTTATTTTCAAATGTTCATGTGTCTGTTTTCTTTCTCTTCATTATTCATTCATGCAATCATTTATTCGCCCAACATATACATATTCCACATTCTGTATTTTTGTACTAGGCACTGAAGATGAGACCATGGAGCTAGACACTTTCTACCCCTTGGAACTCACCATAAGTGTACATCAAATACACATTGATCAATCAAGAGGGTTATTGTAAGCAATTGAAGGCTGAACCCCTCTGACAGCTTTTTGTATTGAATCAGTGTTACAGGGTGAATTTTTGTGTCCCTGAAAATTCATACACTGAAGCCCTAACGCCAATGTGATGCTATTGGGAGGTGGGTCTTTGGGGAAATAATTAGCTTAGATGAAGTCATGAGAGTGGGATCCTCATGATGGGATTAGTGCTATAACAAGAAAAAAACAGAGAGAGCATACACATGCACGCGTAAGCTCTCTCTCTCATAGTCTCCTTCGGTATCTAATGACTTGAACATGCTGGATATTCAGAAATATTTGTTGTTTGGCTACTTATTTTCACATGCAAACAGTTATAAGGTATTAAGGATTTATTTCTGCATTTCACAATATGGACGCTGTTGTTGTTGTCATTAAGTATCTGTGTGGAAGCCAGTTAAGAACCAGTAACAATTTGTACACTATTTGCCTACATTGCTACCATCCACGTAGAATTTTCTTAGTGATTCAAAAGAAACAAAGAGTTATGCCATGAAGTAGACTTTCAATCACTCTTATTTTCTGTACTTATTTTAGGAAGCACTTGCAATAGCTTTGCACGGTTCATCATTTGTGAAGGAAGCCTTTGTTAGCCTACAATGTAGCTGTAACAATTATTTTAAAAAAATAATCTCAACACAATGCTTTTAAACCTTATTTGATTGCCTCAAATTTTTCCCAAAGAGTGAATGTGGACTTAAATCCATTTCTCATAAAAAAGGATTAATCATCGTTTTTTATAATCGTACACAGTGCGAGTGAAACAATAGCATCTCCATTTGAAGGAGACTTTTGCTATAAGGTTGAAATTAACTTTAACTTCTTTTTAAATGGCTCCAAAATAACTCATAGCGTAGTGGTTATCTTGAAGGTGAGAATTATCTATTTTATTAGCTCTCTTGGGCTATATTTCACAGAAAAATTCTCATGACTTACTAATGTGTTTCTATCCATTGTTTGGAAAGCACTGGATAAGAATTGCAATGATAACAGCGAAAATATATGAAGACATTGAAAACTGAGGTCCTCATTATTGTAGCATGTCAGTTATCTGTATCTCATTCAATAGCATATTAAAAAGTGTCACATTTATTTCCAAACAAGGAAGAAAAATTTAAAGAGCCTCAGGCAATGCATGCTATTTAAACTTATTGTGATAATACATTCATAGACATTGAAAAGATCAGCTAAAGAATGGAAAAGAGATAAGAAAAAGGAGCACAAAGATAATCAGTGCTTGGTAGGTATATATCTTAGGGAAGAATTCAATGACCTGGGTTAAAAAATAAAAGCCTATCTGGATCCTTTAGCTTTTTTGTCTCTCTAATTAAGGTTTAGCAAGGTAGAAAGGAGAAATGATCCAAACTTTTAGTGGATAAGCAGGATACCTGCCTTGGGACGTATATGATGAGTCCAAAGAGTAGGGGCCCAGAATAATAGAGGAAGAAAAGACCACGTTGAACAAGGAGGACGTGTATCATCATTTATCACAGTTCCATCTTTGCATCTCTTCTGCAAGGGATGGGCGCAAGGGAAGAAAAAGCTGTGACTGTGCAGGAATTAAAGGGCCAGTGCTTAGAATCATTGAGAGCTCACACCCAGAGCTGGATGAAAATGCCTTTGTAGCCCTGCCCTAGCAGATATGTCTTGTGTCCATGATCATGTCACTTTCCTCTTCTACACTGCAGTGTTTTCACCTGTAAACTGGAGAGAATTGTAGTACCTGAGTCATAGACACTGAAGATATTAAATAAGATAATGCAAAGGAAGGACTGGTACAATGTCTGGCATTTACTAAACCCTCAGTAGAGTTTAAACAGAACGATCAATTATATTCAAAATTAAAAATATATAAGGGTTTTCACCGATTCTTTGATAAACTCAGTTACCAAAACTTTTTTTTCCCATAATAAACTCTTTTCCTGATACTGGAGATTTGGACACGTGTACCCTCGTGGTCACATTGTGCTGCGTGAATGGTGGCATTCAGGTGGCTCACACTGGTATGGCCAAATGGATATTTTGTGGTTGGTGTCCATTCTGCTGGCTGGAGCTGTGGAAATAGCAGTTATTTGGTATTTTGACTATTATTCCAGAATCCATGAATGGCTCACGCATGTGTATGATTGAATTAAAGAGAAAGAAATCTAGGGAATGATTTCTTTTATTCTATTTTTGATCTTTGTAGTGGACATGGAGTTCCACTACCAAGATCCCTGTCATGGAAAGACATTTTGCCTTGGCAGTGATCAGTGCCTGAGGCTTTAGGGTTTGACTCAGCTGCAAAGAGCTGTCTCCCCCAAGGACAGATTGTGGTGTAAAGGCCCAACTCTTCTGGGACATCACAAAATAACTTTGGCACCCCAGAACTCTCTGAGGAATTCATTGAGACTCTGTGGGTCTACAAAATAATTAGACTTATTCCTCTGAGCAATCCTACTTCTGCACTCTCTCTTGTACTGATGTTGATCTCTAATCCCTGCACACCAATCTTCTGGAAAACCCAGTCTCCTCGGTTGGCTTCAGCTTCTCAAAATCTTCTTCAAGAATCTAGTGCTTTCATTCTTTCTCATACCTACTAAGTTACAAGGCTTAAATTTTCTGTTTCCTGAGGACTCTCTGTATATGGGATTCTCTCAAGCCAAGGGCTGAAGTAGGAATTTCCTGACATTCTATCCTAGGACAGTCTGGAGAAGGAGGGGCCTGAGACCATACAAGAGCAGGGCAGTGAGGGGTCTTAAGTCCTAGGCAAAGGAATCCCAGGAATGAGGACCTAATTACTGATTTGGGCCTTTTGCTTTTAAGGAGAGTGCACTTATGGGATAAGAAAGAATTATTAATTATGATATTAGCTATAGATTTAGAGAACTGGAGAAATAACCAGAAAATAAAAACTGCAAAAAGTCTGTTAACCTAGAAAAGTGAATACTCATTCATTTATATGCAATTCATTTCACTTCATTTATTTATCCTTTTCATCATTCAATACAATGTAACTGAGAAATTATATAAAACCAGGCACTATGCTAGACTACACAGGATAAAGAATTGAATTAAATCTGGCTCTTGCCCTAAAAAAACCTCACATTTTTGCCTCATTATCCTGCAATGCAACACAAATATGTTTTATTATACACATGCCATATAAATTTTGTGTGTCCTAGCCAATTTTGTCTCATGGGAACAATTTATACTTACAGAGACTGAAGATTTATGTTACAGAATACTATAAAAATTCTGTTTATTTTATAGTTATATCTCAGAAGCTGGTTTCTTAGTAGTCTGTTCTAGTAGTATGGCTACCTGCTTAAACTTTTACAATACAGAGTGAGAACACTAGCTAAATACATTCCCAGTGGCTTTGGATAACAACTCTGGCAACTGGTTTGCCTGCAGAATTGAACTGATTTATAACAGGCTTAAAACAATTAAATGCATTATACATTTTAGCTGAATAATTAACTGTGTAAGGAATATTTTTCAGTAGATGATACTTTGTGGCTCAACTCAGAATTGTTTCTTTACATAAAATTAGGCATATAAATTACTGATTACTGTTTTATTTTTAGAGAAATTGTGGGCGTCTGAGTAGATGCTAAAAAGCAGCTCCAATAAGATACATAAGGTTGTAGTGTTCAATTGAAGGAACTGTTTGTTGCAAAGATAATTAGCCTTCTAACAAACACCAGTGTTCACTTTTTAAGTGCAAAGTAATGCTAGGTAATGGCTGTCCCACTAAGAACTACATTACCTCTACCTCTTGCACAAAGGGGTCATGTGACTAGTTTCTACCAATAGAATGTTCGTAAGCAAAAATGGTTAAGAAGCATGGGGACGCTTTCTAGCTTCTTTCTCCCCACATGAAAGCATCTAGCTAAAGACTGAGAGCAGGGGAGACTGCAAAAGCAATGGATGGAAAGAAACTGACTCTCTGAATCATTGTTTGAGAGAAAACTGTTCACTAATCAGAAACACTTGTTTAGATTTAGAAAGAATCAGAAATCTTCTTCTATTTGTGTATTTGTTACAGCAGTAAGCATTACCTGAACTCTATGGCAGACTTGTGGTTAATGTTAACATGTCATAAGGAAAAATGCGGAAACATATCTTAATGACAAATTGGGTCCAAGATAATAAGTCTATTAAATGATATGCATACCTTTAAATGATTGAATAGAATTTATTGTAACATTTTTCCCAGTAGGGAAAATTAAATAATGGCAATCATAGCAAGATTTTATCAGTACAGTAGAAGGGTGAGTAGAAATAGCTCAATCTTCATTCTCTTCAAGATTAATATTTTATGATATGAATTTGGCTTCTTATATGTGCATCAATATTCAACAAATGACCATCTGAAGATATGTTCAGAGCTTTTAATATGAATTGTGGGGTTCTGTCAATAATTAAAGGAGAGAGAATCACATTTATTCAGTGTGATTAATAATTCTGGACCCTCTCATTTAGAGAAGAAAAGGAAGGCAAATAGTTTATTGACATATACTATCCATAAGTTCTAAAACATAATAATAATATAAAAATATTATGACGAATATGTATGTAAAAGTGCTTAGTTCTGGGTCAAGCAAATTGGAAGCAAGGTGGTGAACCAGCCTCAACCATATCGAGGAGCAAAACACCTTGAGAGACAGAGAAGCAACAGGATGGAGGGACTCCAAGTGTTTAGATGACCTTGTATAACAGAGGCTTTTAATCACTCTAGAACCCTGCCTGTCACAGAATTATTACATGAGAAAGAAAGAAACTTACTTTCTTTGATTTAACTCTATTTTAGGATCTTTCTGTTACAGCAGCTTAACCTATGAGTAAGTGTTATGGGTTGAACTATGTCCCTGAAAATTCATATATCGAAGCCCTGACTCCCACTACCTCAGAATGTGACTGTATTTGAAGAGGGCTTTAAAAAATGCACTTAAGTTAACCTGGGGTCTTCAGGGTAGATCCTAATTCAATGACTATATACTTATAATAATAGGAGATTATGATGCTAACACACTAATGACACCGACAGGGGAATGACCACGTGAGGACACAGCAGGAAGACAGCCACTTGGAAGCCAAGGAGTGAGGCCTCAAGGCCAATCCTGTTGACATCTTGATCTTTGACCTCCAGTCTCCAGAATTGTGAAAAAATATATTTCTTTTATGTAAGCCACCCAGTCTGTGGTACTTTGTCATGGCATCCCTAGAACATGAATATAAATAATATACAATTCATGCCTTCAGTCATTCAACCTTTACTTAGTATTCATTTTGTAACATGCCCTGTGCTAATTGACGTACGTGACAAGATAAATCAAATCATCATACGCCCTCAAGCAAATCACAGAGAAATGGATAGGATCTCTCCTTCCATTATACATTGCTTCCTTTTTAGGGAATATGTTATTTAAATAAATATATTTTATCAGTTTTAGGTTGAATTGTGTCCCCCCAAATTCACAGGTTGTAGGCCTCCAATATGACTGGTGTATTACTCAAGGTTCTTCAGAGAAACAGAAGCAATATGGTAGACACACACACACACACACACACGTATCTATAGAGAGAGAGATTGAGAGAGAGATTTATTATAAGGAACTGGCTCACACAGTTATGGTGGAAGATAAGTCCCTAGATCTACAAGGTGAGTCTGCAAGCAGGAGATCCAGGAGAGCTGGTGGTGTAGTTTATTGAGTCTGAAGGCCTGAGACAGGAGAGCCCGTGTTTCAGTTCCAGTCCAAAGGCCAGCAGGCTCCAGACCCAGGAAGAGCTGGTGTTTCGGTTTGACTCTGAAGGCAAAAAAAATCCCCTCTTCCTTCAGGAAGGTCAGTATTTTTTGTTTTATTCAGTTTGTCAATGAATTGGATGAAGCCTGCCCACATCAGGGAGGGAAATCTGCTTTATTCAGTCTACTGATCCAAATATTAATCTTATCCTGAAACACCCTTACAGATATATCCAGAATAATATTTGATCAAATATCTGGCACCCCATGGCCCAGTCAAGTTGACACATAAAATTAACTATCACAACTGGTGTTCTTATAAAAGGGGGACATTTGGACAGCAGAACAGACAAGCATATAGGGAGGATATTGTGAAAACACAGGGAGAATGCCATTTACAAGGAATACTTCAGGCTTTCAGAAGCTAAGAGAAAGGCATAGAACAGATTCTCCCTCACAGCCCTCAGAAGGAACCAAGCCTGCTGGCACGTTGATTTGGAACTTCCAGAACTGTAAGGCAATAAATTTCTGTTGATTAAGCCACTATTTCATGGAACTTTGTTATGGCAGTGTTAGCAAATTAATACATCATCCATTCCACGCTAAGGTTAAATATTTTTAATTCTGAAATCAGTAAACAAACCCTGCTAGTTGACATTTAGATCAAGGGGAGTAAACCATGCCAGTCCTTCACTATTTTTTTCCTTGATCTCCTTTTATCTGCCATTCACTGATGCACCCACTACTCTTTCAACCTACATTAATTGAGTGTCTTCATCCATATCCCTTGTATTATGCTACAAAGATTGTGATTAATATCACTGAGCAGGGGATGCTAATCTCAGAGTTCAATGTAATGTGATTCTTAGGGATATGTCAAACAATGTCCTGAAACTGATTTATCTTCATAAATTCAAGTTGCTTATATCCTACCAGTCTAAAGAAAATAAGTTCTAAAAATAGTATCACCTTTAAGTCAACGTTGAGGGACAAGAAGACCAAAAAGGCCAGAAGGGCTGTATTAATTGAAATCACAAAATGAGGTAGATATCAGTGGGGAAGGAACATAGAAGATCCTTAGAAGCTGGTCATTATAGAGAGTTTGGTGAATTAAAGTGAAGAGAGAATAAAAAAATACTCTTAATCAAATGACTCGAGTTTATAGCAATATGAAATATTTTTAATCTTTTCACAAATTGAACACTACATCCAAGTGTCAATGTCAAAGAAACATGTTTGTGTTTAAATCTCTGCACATTCAAAGATTCATACTAACATTTCAATATTAGAAAACTAATTGAAAGGAAGCTTGGAAATAATTAATTCTTAAGGGGCTTAATTTTTCACTTTCAAGTATTGTCACTAAAACAGAAAGATTTTCTTCTCTTGCTAATCCAACAATTTCATACTGACAACCTCTCATTATGGAAATTTACTATCACATTACTGCTTTACACATTTCAATACAAACGTTTCTAAGCTTAAATTAAATACATTCACAAGAAATATAGTCTTTAGTTAATGATTTATGTTTCTGCTTTGAAAAAAGAAATGTCTCTTACATATATTATACGGATGAGTGACTTCCAAACTTTTTGTTGAAGTGTTCAAAGGGAATGCTTTATGATTATTGCTTGATAAAAATGGTGCTTTGGCCTTTTTTACTCCCCCTTCCCCACAAAAGAAAGGAAAAAAAAATACTGCACTATTATGTCATAGCAGTTAATAGTATGTGTATTGGAATTTGGTAAACCACAGTGTAAGTCTTGGATTTCCTGTTACTAGTTCTGTGGTTTATGTAAGTGGCTTACCTTCTTGTGCTATAGATGTCTTAGCTATAAAACCTCTGAAGTTATTTGGAAAGATTGAATAAGACAATCCATGGAAAGAACTTAAATGGAAGAGTAATTGGATCATTGTTCAACGGTTGTTAGTTGAGGCTGTTATAATCATTACTTACTGAGTGCTACTCAGATGCCAGATATTGGGTTATGGCGTGAGGACATAAAAATGAGGAATTAACACCTCTCTGGGCCCCTCACAAGCTGTGTTGTGAAATTTTAAAAGAAGGGAGTGTATGTGAAAGTACTTTGAAAAAGAAAAAAAACTACACAAATGCAAGAATGATTTGTCCATACAGGTAATAACCAGTGCCCTCAAACATAATTTAATGCCAAAAGGTAGCTCAGCCTCCTACTTTGGAATGGTATGACTTTAATTTAAAGACAATGCTGCCAATATTTTAATCTTAAATACTTTGAGCACCTATTCATTAATTAATTAACTTAACTATGCACTCATTCACACATTCCCCAAACATCTACAAGTATCCACTCTGTCCTGGGCACTCACTTCCCATCCTTTCTGGGATCCCAATGTTCTGTTTCACAAGCACATAGTCATCCATTTCTTCTGTTTAAGGTCAGCTTATTCCTTACTTCTTGTTTGACCTCTTAGGAATATTCTATGATGCACTCTGAGCATAATGGTTTTTGGGGAACTTAACAAATGTCTTAAAATAATTGAGTGTCCCTAAACCAGAAAAGCATCAAATATAATTGAAGAGGCCACCATGAAAATAGCTTTGGTTGAGCTTGGGAAAACAAAAATGTGAGAACCTAGATTTTGGCAGATGATAGTATTAAGAACTACTGGAATTGCATTTAAAGATTTCGTGTGCTTGATGAGGCCTATCTTGCTAAAATTGGCTTGATTTACAGCGCAAGATAATGGTACTTTTATTGACTTCTATTGTCTCAAATGCTAAAAAAAAAAACCAACTTATTTAATTCCTTTAATTCACTATTAATCGATTATCTTAATGCACTGCTAAAGAACAATTTTATCCTGTTCTGCAAGCATAAATAACATGACCATATTATCTTTCCAACTTGCTGACTGCACAATATTATGCAAATTTAAATTACAGTATAATCAAGCATAATGGTTTAGGAGCTGTTATTACTATGAGAAAATAATTAGGAGGCAATTATATTATAGGTTGGTATTTTTGTCAAAATCTATTTAACTTAATAATTTTATTTTATGTTATTTTATTTATTTATTTATTTTTAGAGACAGGGTCTTGCTCTATCACCCAGGCTGCTGCAGTGCAATTGGATGATCATAGCTCACTGCAACCTCAAACTCCTGGGCTCAAGTGATCCTCCTGCCTCAGCCTCCCAAGTAGCTGGGAATACAGGTGGAAGTCACCATACCTGCCTAATTTGTTTTTTTTAAGTAACGGGGTCTCACTATGTTGCCCAGGCTGGTCTTGAACTCCTGGCCTCAAGTGACCCTCCCATCTCTGCCTCATAAAGCACTGGGATTATAGGGAAGAGCCATTGTGCCTAGTCCAATAATTTTATTTTTAAAAATAGTAAAAGCAAACATAACGAGTTAAAAATAGATTTTATAATTTACTGTTTATTTTCAAAATGTGACTATAAAGTAGATCTTTCCAGATGACCCTGAAAAAATAATAATATATTTTAATATTTGTGATTTTTAAAATTTAGATAGTACCAGTTTCCAAAATGCTCGCTTATAAGATTCCTTATAAGAATATGGAAGAAAACTAGTACAGTGTAGGAAAATACATTGGAAATTAATCACTTTTGTGCATTTTTTATAGGGTCAACTCTACTGATGGAGAATTTCCAAGAATTCATCTTACTGTGGGTAGTTTTAATTGTTCCAAGGTTCTTACTTGTGCTGAGCAGAAACTTATTTACCTGTGTCTTCCTTTCAGTTTTAGTTTTCCTTTTGGTACTAAAGAAAATAGTTCTGTTTTCCTTATCTCCATAAGTCCTTTAGCCATTTGAAGACAGATATCTAGACCCTGCTTTTTTTGTATTAGCCTAGACAGTTTAAATTTCACCAACTTTTCCTCATAGAACATGGTTCTGCATCATAATCTAGGTGAATGACCTCTGAACATAGTCTACTTAGAGATTTCTCAATCTTTTTTATAATATGTTCCATCAGCATAATGGTATCAAGCCCCATGTCCTGTAGTTTTCATTACATGGCCAAAATGAAAGATTTTATTGAACATTACTAAAATTTAAAATTGTGTATTAAAATATGGTATTATTTAAAATATTTAGTATATATTATTCTTCAGATATTTTAGTATGTCTTAATATGATATTATACAGAAACTTCTTTGGCTATTTTAATATGTTCTCATTTGTCCCCTATTCTGCCACTATTCTTCTAGTGAATGATGCCAAGAATTGACCACAATGCTCCAACAGTGGTCTGACCACCCGAGGACTGAGCTGTACTGATCACTACGTTCTGTTTTAGGCACCCAATTTTCCCATTTTTCCCTGGCTCCACTCATGTTCACATCATAGTCATCTCTCACCTAGGCAACCTCAACAGGCTCTTAACTGGTCATTCTGCTTCCCCTCACGCATCTTGACAATTTATTCTCCACTTTAGGAGCTAAAAGGCTCTTTTAGAAGTAGAAGGTATATCATCACCTGCTCAAAACATTCCAGAGACTTCCCATTATACTGAGAATGAAATCCTGACTCCCTATCCTCTGTTGCCTACACAATCTCATCTTCCTCCATCTCCCCTCGTACCACACTCCCTTCACTCTTGGTCCTCCAGCCACGGTTGTCTTCTTCCTATGTCTCGATGATCACACCAAGCACGTTCACACCGCAGGGTGTTGGAATTCCTCTCCTTTTGCTGCATATTTGTATGGTTGGCCTCTTTTTGTCATTCTGGTCCTAGTTTATATGTCTCCTCCTAAAGGAGGCCTTTCTGGCCACCAAATATATTCTCTCATCACTTCCAATCATGGCACCCTCTTTTAATGTTGCAATAGCACTTGTCACCATTAAAATATCCTTATTTATTTATTTATTGTCTAGTTCCCTAATGAGAAAAGATCCACACAATAGCAGTCATCTTACTGATCTTACTTAGAACAACGTTTGATATATAAGTATTGTTGATTGAAAGCATGCATGCATGACTGTAGTGTAGCGGTGTTATTGTGTATCTAGCAATTAAGATCTAAGAGTCTGAACCTGGGTTTGAATTGCTGATCTATATTTACTATGGTGAGTCTTGAAACAAGTTATTTAAACTTTTTGTGTCTGAAGTTGCATATCTGAAAAATGAGGATAAAATGTTACTTTCCTATTAAGATTATTGTAAGGATTAAATAAATTACTTTTTATAAAATGTATTGATAAATACTATATAAATGTAGCCACTAATAGTAATGCAGCCTAATTTTTAGTATTTTTGGCAGTCACACTGTAGATTCAAATATACCTAATGTAAAATGTAGAATTTGTTAAGTTTTTTTTTTTTTTTTTTTTTTTTAATGTGTGCTGCTGTGAAGTCTTATCTCTTGCACTGTTGTCTTTTGGAAGTCAACCATAGGATATCATATTGGTGGGCTTTATTTTGTTACATTCAGTACATCATTCTGATCTGTGGAAAATGCTGAAGATTTCGATTTTGTTATTGTTAAATGTCACTTTGGATATTTGAACCCACGGTTTCAGTCTAACATTCTGAGGTACTCAAATCAAGTGACCTCAGTCTAGAGGACTCTGAGGATTCATGGGGCTGGTGTTGTCTTCTACCAGTTTCCTTTCACTTGCTTCCCAGCAGAGGCCTGTGAACAACTGTGCCTGGGTCTGTAAAACAAATCCCCAAAGTGGGAAAAGAACCAAGACTAAGAGCAGAGGGAAGGAGGAAGACCAACTGAAGCAACATGACCACCTTAGCTGACAAGGACCAGGATTCTGAGAAGATGTGGAAAACCAGAAACATGCATATAGTGCAACTCATTTTGTTTTTAACTTTTCATTTTGAAATAATTTAGATTTACAGGAAGTTGCAAAGAGAGTACAAAGAGGTCCTCAGTACCCTTCGCACATTTCCCCCTAATCACTGCGACTTATTTAGCACTTAACAGCAAAACATGACTTTGATATTGGAATGATGTGTATGTCATATTATAACATTAGTAGATTTGTGTAACTGCTACCACAATTAAGATACAGAAATATTCTATCACCATAAAGATCTCTTCCATGATACTCTTTTATAAACACCATGTCCTCGTTATTTCTAACTCTAGGCAATTTTGAACCTGGTGTCCATCTCTATAATTTTTTCATTTAGAGAATATTATATACGTGGAATCACACCATATATGATCTTTCAAGATTGGGTTTTTCACCTCAATAGAATGCTCTTGAGATCTAGCCTAACTGCTGTGTGTATCGATGGTCTATTCGTTTTTACTATTGAGTAGACTTCCCTGGTATGGATATACCAGAGTTTGCTTAACGGCTCACCTATTGAGGTACATTTTGGTCATTCTAGTTTTTAATATTAAAAGTAAGGCTGCCATGAACAATCATGTACAGGCATTTGTGTGGACACGGGTTTTTGTTTCTCTGAGATAAATGCTCAAGTGTAAAATTACTGGGTTGAATGGTTACTGTGTTTAGTTTTAAAAGAAACTATCAAACTAGTTTAACTAGTTTTTTGAGTGGCTACACTAATTTACATTTTCATTGTCACTAGTTTTTACTTTAGTTGATCTAAATAGGTTTGTGGTTATGTCTTATTGTGATCTTACTCTGTATTTCCCTTAATGGCTGGTAACTTTGATCATCTTTTAATGTGTTCATTTGTCACCCATATTTTCTCTATGGTAAAATCTCTCTTCATACCTCTTGCCCATTTTTTATATGAATTGTCTGCTTTTACAGTTGAGTTTTGATATTTTTTAATATATTCTAGATAGAAGTCCTTTGTCAGATATTTGGTTTGCAAATATTTTCTCCCAGTCTGTCTTTTCTTCCTCTCAATAGGGATTTTCAAAGAGCAAAAGTTGTTTATTGTTGATGAGGTCCATTTACTTATTTTTAACTTTTATGGATCGTGTCTAAAATCTCATTAAGTCCTACCTGAGTCCTGAAGATTTTCTACTATGGTATCGGCTAAAAGTTCTGTAGTTTTATATTTTACATTTAAATAAATGGTTCATTTTAAGGTAATTTTTGTATAAAGTTTAAAGTTTAGGGCAAGGTTGATTTTTGTTGGTTTGTTTATTGTCATATTTCTCAAGCACATTTTTAAAAGATGACTTTTCTTCCATTAAATTGCTATTATTTGTCTTGTCAAAACTCAGTTGGACATATTTGAATGGCTCTATTTTTTTTTTTTTGGCTCTCTATTTTGTTTCATTGATCTGTGCTTTTGTCCCTCTACCAATACCATACACTACTGTTGTTAAATATTAAGATTGGATGCAGAGAGAAAGGAACGCTTATACACTGTTGGTGGGACTGCAAATTAGTACAACCTCTATAGAAAACAGTATCGAGATTCCTCAAAGAACTAAAAGTAGACCTACCATTCAATCCAGCAATCCTACTACTGGGTATTTACCCAAAGGAAAAGAAGTCATTTTATCAAAAAGACACCTGCACTTGAATGTTTTCTGCAGCACAATTCAGAATTGCAAAGATGTGGAATCAACCGGAGTGCTCATCAATTAATGAGTGTATTAACAAAATGTGGTACATATACCATGGAATACTATACAATACCTTTTGCAACAATTTGGTGGAACTGGAGATCATTATCCTAAGGGAAGTATCTAAAGAATGGGAAAACAACCACTACATACACTCGCTATTAAATTGGAACCAACTGAAGAGCACACATGTGCACAGAGGAAAGTAAAAGTCATTGCAAATCAAGCACAGGAGGGGAGGGAGAGGGAATGGGCAAAAACCTACCTAACAGGCACAGTGAACACACTTCGGTGACTGTCACACTTACAGCCCTGACTCAAGCGTTACAAAATTGATCCATATAACCAAGAACATTTGTATCCATGTAATATTTTTAAATTAAAAAAAAACTAAGTTTTGAAGTCAGTTAAAATAATTCTACCTAATTTATTCTTTTGAAAAATAGTTTTGGCTATTGTAGTTTGGCTTTCTATATATATTTTAGAATGCCTGTGTCTATGTGTGTAGATATCGATATCTTGTTGGGATTTTAAAGTGTTAAGTTTATGTATGAATTTGTGGAGAACTGACATGTTTACTATGTCGACTCTGCTCTCAGTCTGCATGCCTGTCCATTTATTTAGATCTTCTTTAATTTTTTCATCAGCAGTTTTTAGTTTTCCACTGGGTGGGTCTTGATGTCTAGGCTCTCTACATTGTTCCTGCTGACACTATATGTAGGTGGGAGTTGCGGGATTATGCCTTACTCCCCCCACCTCCTGCCCCACAGGGATGAAAGTCTTGGCTAGATATGCTGCCTTCTGTGACACCACCCTGGTAGGATGCTGGGGTGCCTCCTCACAGCCTGGCAGGAGTGGAAATTTAGGCCTTTCAATTGTCCTTTGCTGATGGAGATGAGAGTGGGACTGCCGTGTTGTCGGTGGTGTTTGGCTAGAATACAGCATTATTGCTTAAAAGTTTTTGGGTTTTCTGTCTTGCTCGGCTACCCTGTCCTGGTCCTTTGGCAAGAGAAATCACCTTTCACGGTCTCCAGGAATTTTAGTTTTACTTTGTGCGAGAAACTGGTAAAAGTACACATACTCCACCTTCCCAGAAACAGAATTTAGAAGTTATAGAGTGAAATGTAACCTTTTTTTTTTTCAATGTGTGTTTCCATTTCCTGCTGTATTAGATATTTACAAAAGGCTGGTATTAATCTCATTGTAAATTTTTAAAAGTAGGACAAAGAAGTTAATGCCTTATCCAATTGTATCTGGTCTGTTTGTGTAAGGAGGTAATCTTTATACCAAGCATGTAGATTTTTGAAGGTTAGGCTCTCTTCCCCGAATACAATGGGTCATTAAATAATTTTTAAAAAGTCATATAATACCTGACCTATATTAGATCAAGGTGAAGGTGAATATGCTAAGTATAGTTCCACTGTGTGCTTCTCAATATTTTATGGAAATATGCCAACTGGAGACATTTTTTTCTGAGTTTTGATAGGAGATTTAAGAGTTCTGGTTCTTCTAATACCTAGATGTTTGTCTTAGAATCATGCAACTTTCCTGGGAATAAGTTTCCAAATCTGTGCAACAGTGCTGATAGGACCTGCTATGACCATTTTTCAGGTGATTGTAAGGATCAAATGAGTTAGCACATGTACAAATATTTTATAAAATGTTAAGCTATTTATACATGTTAAATTTTGTTTTCATTACCATATTTATTCATTATGCATTAATCACTATCACTGTCCTCCTTATACAGCAAAATGGAAAGGAATAGAATGAAAAAAAGTTTAAAGAGGAGAACATATACCCACTTACAAAGGTAAGCAATACGATACATCCAATTAATTTAAAAGATTATTTGCGAGGCTATGGTGTTACATACACAATAACGTGGTAAAGAAGTATATGTAATTACATAAAACAAAAAAATCAGTTTTGGGATTTCTTTCTCTGAAAATTTTAAAATTTGATTTGTTTTACAACTATTTTAGATACATAACACTAAGAAAAGAGAAAGGAGTCAACTTTTACGTCTCATTTCATCCCATCATGGGACATCTATTCCTACCAGGCCTGATTTCTAAATACAATCCATGCTTGTTGTCCCATAATTCCCCTTCATTCCCTCCTACCCATTGCTTGGGATCCTACCAATATCCTCATCTCCTCTGTGGACATTCTCTGACAATTTCAGCCCACTCTATTCTCTTCTTTTTCTGAAATCTTATTGTTCTTATAGTCTGCACCAAAAATTAGGCATTTAATTACATATTGCCTTGTATTGTTTTCTACTGGTGTCATGGTTATCTGCTCCCCAATGCTCAATTGTGACTGCTTGGCAAGGAAACAATTCTCATGTTTTCCTCTCTTTCCTTCAGCATTTAGAAAATACAGACATATAATTGTACTCAATAAAAAAATTGTTAATTAACTAAATAACTTTCGTAGGTATCAGGGAAATGCAAATCAAAACCACAATGAGATATCAGTTACACCAGTCAGAACAGCTATTATTATGAAAAAGTCCAAAAAACAACAGATACTGGCATGGATGCAGAGAGACAGGAAAGCTTTTACACTGTTGGTGGGACTGTAAATTAGTACAACCTCCATGGGAAGTAGTAGGGAGATATTGTAAAGAACTGAAAGTAGACCTACTGTTCAATCTAGCAATCCCACTACTGGGTATTTACCCAAAGGAAAAGGACTCATATTATCAAAAAGACACCTGCACTCAGATGTTTGTTGCAGCACAAATCACAATTGCAAAGATGTGGAATCAACCCAAATGTCCATCAATTTATGAGTAGATTAACAAATTGTGGTATATGTATATTATGGACTAATACTCAGCCATGAAGAAGGATGACTTAATGCCTTTTGCAACAATTTGGATGGAACTGGAGACCATTATCCTAAATGAAGTATCTAAGGAATGGAAAAACAAACACCACATGTACTCAACATTAAATTGGTTCATTATAATTCTTTAGCTCTACAATATTAAAGAAGTACAGAGAACAAAAATACCGAGAATTTCTATTTTAATTACCCCAGATGATGAAATCATTCAACACCCCTGGGCTCTGGAAGCTATGAAGAAATTTCCTTGACAGAGTAGATAGTAGTGGTGAATTAAAGGGCAATCCTAAATAGATCACATATATTTTGAGTTTTGGAGTGAGTTATCATCATCTATTGAATACATTAGGTAAAAAGAAGTATTGGATTTTTTTCCACTATTTATTTAAATTGTATTAGCATCAACCATTGGTATTCCTTGCCTCTGAGTAAATCAACATGACTTAAATGGTTAATTTCTGATGAAGTGTTATCCCTTGTTGCACATGGGATGAATCCAGACAAGACTAAGACAAGAGGCTTTGATTAGGATGTTTGTGATTCTTGGAAACTGTATAATGTTCATTTAACTCATTTTAGGAAAAAGTAAAAGTAAAAATCTTTGAGAAGTTATTAATAGGACATTAAAAATTATCTAGTATAGCTTTATCATTTATAGACCAGAGTCTTTGGAAGTTACATAGAAATGGCTATGTAACTTTTTACTAACTCATAGAAATTTCAAAATATATAGCTGTTAATTCTTTATCTGCTAGTATTTGGATGAGCACCTCAAAACCAATATTTAATGTTTCATAGTCAGAGTGCCCTAGTTAAACTCCGGATTTGTTGCTTCCTAACTATGTGACTCTAAGTAAATCATATAACCTCTAAGAGCCTCAATTTCCTCATTGATAAAATGGGCAAAGCAATATCTACTTCTCAGGGTTCTTGCAAGAATTAATTAGCTCCTATAAGAAATGTCCTCAGCACTGTTTAGAAAAAACTATGAGTATAAAGAGTGCATACTCTTTATACAGAAGTAATTCTTTTTATCAAATGTAATAATATTGTTATTATATTATATTAACATTATTAAGCTCATCTTTAGAGTAGGGCATATATTATTATTTAAAATGTAATAAAGTTGCTGAAGTTTTAGAACTAGACCAGGATGCCATAGAAACATAAAAGAGGGAACTTAACAAGACCCGGGTACCAGAAAGTATACCTGATGTAGAAGATGCCTAATATGAGTCTTAGAGATTAAAAAGAAGTCATTGACAGGGCCACTGGTGACAAACCAATTTGCATTCACTTAGATTGTAGATTTATCTAGCAGAAGGGGAAAGGGTTGAGCGGAGGGTGATGATATGAGCACATCAATGCAAATTATTTCAGTAAAATGATGACTCATGCTGGAGAGATGGGGCAGATATAACCCATTTGAGAAAAAGTCATATGTTATGAGTGATTGGAATGAGTCAATGAGTGAGAAAGAAGAGACAAAGATACTTTTCAAGTATCTAGTTTGAGTAACGAGGTAGATAGTGGTTCTGCCCTGTCTTGTTCAGCTTATGCTGCTATTACAAAATACCATCCTGAGTGATTGCTGCTATTACAAAATACCATCCTGAGTGGTTTAGCAATAGAAACTATTTCCTCACAGTTCTAGAGGTTGGAAAGTCCGAGATCAGGGTGCCAGCATGGTTGTGCTCTGGTGAGGGGCCCTCTTGCTGGCTTGCAGAGTGCAACTGCCTTGATGTGTCCTCAAATGGTGGAGAGAGAGAGACCACCTCTCTCGTGCCCTCTGATAAGGGCACTAATCCCATTCATTAGGGATTCACCTTAATGACCCAACTACCTCCCAAAGGCACACTTCCAAATATATGTTGTGATCAGGTATTCAACATATGAATTTTTGGAGGGTAAAACCATTCAGCCCACAGCACATTCACTGAGGAATACAAGAAAAGAAACAGATTTAGGGAGAGAATGATGGGTTTACTTTGGACCAGGATAAACTTGAGGAGTGTTATGGGGAAAATGATTCTTCCCTACTTCTTATATGTCCTGCCAGGAAGAGGACATTCTGCTAGTGTGGTACTTCTGGCTTCTTTGCCCCTTTACTCATGCTGGTTGTTAAAACTGGGAAGACTGACTCTTCCATTCAGAAGCAGCCTTCCTGTAGAGAGCATTGGGCCTCCTCCTTTACTCCATAATTCACATCTGTAGGTTGCATAAGAGCCTCCGATTTGGATGCCAAACTGCCCAAATCCAGCTTAATTCGCAGTTCACATTAGCAGCCCACTTACCCACATTTGAAAGTCATGTGCCTCAGCCTAGTTATGGTTTGGCTTCCATCTTTATCCCTGATTTCTCAGATTCCTCAGGATTTAGGCAGGAAAGAAAGGTACACTTTAGATAAAAGCCTTCTTTTTTTTTTTTTTTTTTTTTTT
>CM052437.1:81443193-81463115 GCA_028533085.1 Varecia variegata
CACAATGGACTCATTGAAATTTTTAAATGTTGATCCAATTAAAATATAAGTATGTCATATGTTTTTATAGACCCCCAGAACATAATAAATGCCCAGTAAGTATCTGTGAAGATTATGTATTTCAAATCAGATGGAAAAATAATTATCCTGCCATTAAAGGTTTTTTATAGGGATTTAGAGATATTCATTTTTTTATTTTTATTTCAGGATATAATGAGGGTACAAACATTTTGGTGATATTCATTTATTGAATTTCCTCTTTGGTAATTTTCTCAGTATGGCCTGCCATCCTGTACCATTTGAAAACTGCCCCATTTATAATTTTGTCACAGTGGATTGCTTTCCTTTAATAGATTCTTCTCTCGTCACTGAAACTAAGCTCATGTTCTGAGTAGTGGGCAGAATAGTAGACCCCGAAACACGTCCATGTCTTACTCCCAAGACAATGTGAATATATTATGTTACATAGCAAAGAGGAATTAAGTCTGCAGGTGGAATAATCAGCTGACCTTAAGATAAGAATATTATTTTGGATTATCCAAGTGGGTCCAACGTAATCATAAAGGTCCTTATAAATGAAAGAGAGAGGCAGGAGAAGGATATGTGATGACAGAAGCAGAGGTCAAAGTGATGCCATTGCTATAGAAGAAGAAATTGTTTATTGAGAATGAAAGAAAAATAAAACGTCTAAAGCATACAATCTCTTAATTACTGGTTCTAATAAGAATGTTGTTTCACATATTTCTGATTTTTGTCACTATTTTGAAATTCCAGTATAATATTTGTAATTTAATTATGTGATTATAAAACAAGTCTTTTTTTTTTTCCTTTTTCCTTGAGACAGGGTCTGACTCTGTTGCCCAGGCTGGAGGGCTGGAGTGGTGTGGTATCATCATAGCTCACTGCAACCTCAAACTCCTGGGTTCAAGTGATCCTTCTGCCTTAGCTTCCTGAGTAGCTGAGACTAAACATATACACTACCATGCCCAGTTAATTTTTCTATTTTTGGTAGAGATGGGGTCTCACTATGTTGCTCAGGATGGTCTCAAACTCCTGGCCTCAAGTGATCCTCCTCCTGCAGCCTCCCAAAGTGTTAGGATTGTAACAGAGTAGTCATCCCTCCTCCCCATAAATATGGAAGCATAAAATTGAGAGTGGGGAATATGTAACAGAGGGAATGGTTGGGAGAGAATAAAAGTCAAAAAGATGTTTTCTGTCGATTTAAAACTTTTCCTACTCTTTCTGGGAACTGAAGCCTGCATCCAGGCCTCAGGCAGGTGGTCAGGAGGGCCCTGGGGACTGTCTCTTGTTCTTTGTGTCACAGATGATAGCTTAGCCATCCCAGGCCCTGGCACCAGCCTCCCAGGTGGATGGGGGTCACAGGCTTTGTCTTTGGCACAGATGGGAGGATTAGAATCATTAACCAAAATAGCCTAGAACTGAGTACCCTCCTTTTAAATGGAGGGCCCTTTTAAAGCTCTGTGTTTTTGCTTATGTTCAGGAAATTTGTATTTTTGAGATGATAGAGCACTATTTTTCTTCCTTTGCTGGCAAAGTAATAAACTTCTCCTTCCTTCTCCTCAAACCATTTGTTCTCATCCTTCTGATCGGGCCTTGAGGACAAGTGCTGAGCTGAACTTTCGGTAACAGGATTATGGGTGTGAGCCACTGCACCCAGCCTAAAACAAATCTTTATTTACATCATATGCTTGATATACTGATGGAAGTAAAATTAATTCTATTGAATAGCTTGCCGAATTTTGAGAGAGTAATTAGGAAATTTTGACATATACACAGAAATACCCATGGCTCATACATTAAGACATTGAAGACAATCTTTGAAAATAGCATAATTTATAAATGGAGGAACCACATCTTCAGCTTGCAAACTTCAAAGCTCTATGTCAAATAAAGAGACAAATCTTTACTTCTGATGTCATTAATCTTTTGAAAAGGCAGATTATTGGTAATTCCATGGAAAACTATTCTATTATTTTTGGTGAATATGAATTGATTGTGCTAATATGCAGAAACCCCACTTTGTCAGATTTGTTTAGACTTTAGTATGAGTGAATTTTTAAGATTTCTCTTTTGCTGTGTTAGAAATGACTGTAATGATTTTTTCTCATGCTGTTTTTTAAGTGTTTAAAGGAAAACAACAGTTGATAGCTCATCAAGGCACATGAGGCTCCCCTAAGAGTTGACAACTCCCCTTTTGAGAATGCATTAGGCAAACACTTCCATTTCCACTAGACAGTGTCATTATGGGCACTTAAGCAAAGAAAACTGCTAGGAGCAAAAACACCCCAGAGAATTTCTGTAAAGACTCTGATGCACCCATTGCCACATATTTTAATATGACATATCACTCAAAGAGCAACCTCATTAATAGATCATTTGGATTATCATGAGTCATGATGAACTCCAGCCTTTGTAATATTATAACCCAACAAGCTGCTTTATTACAGCAATATAAAAGACTTTTTTGCCTTAAAAAGCAGTCTTACTTCCTTTTCTCACAGATGCCACTGAAATTTATAGTGTCTAGGCAAGAGACAGAAGGAATAAAGTGTTACAGAAAAAAAGAAAAACTGTTACATGAAGGCATTATCAGAAATGATGAGAAATGGGGTAAGCCAGTATTTCTAATTCAATTATAGCTGAAGAAGATGGCTCTGAATCAGCTCTCCTCCAGAAGGAAATGTGTTCATGATAATAACTAATATGTACTTAATACTTTCAAGGGAAATGACTATATGGTGCTCCTAATCGTGTGCCACATTCTGTTGAAGGAGGTCAGGAAATTTCACCCCAAAATATGAATCCTTGGTATAAAGAGTATTTTGAATTAAAGGCACTTAGAGATCCACAGGCATTGGAAAAGGCTTTCCCTCTATCTTCATACAACCAGACCCATCTAAAAGAACAATCAATTTCCCTTCCCCTCTCTGTTATCTCAATATATTACTGGAAATAAAATCAAGAATGCAACCAGAACTGGCCTAAACCATTTTAAGATAATACTTGTCTCTCAGGTTAATTTAGTTTCCAAAGAAAATCATTTATAGATCAATCTGTTTCTCCTCATCCATTCATTCTCTTAAGTATCTATTCATCCTTCCTAATAACCATTTATTGCCACTCAACAGAATTATCTGTATTTCTCATTTCTCCCTCCCCTCTAAAATGAGGATATATAAATTTCTGTACCCCACTGGAATATTGTATAATCACTCTGTGATTCTCCTCATGTGCACAATAAATAAATTTTTAATCTCTTTCTCTTATTAACCTGCCTTATTGTGAGTTGAGCTTTCAGTGAACCTTCCAGGGTGATGGGAAACTTTCCCCTCCCTCTACAATTTTATTTATTTATATATATAATATACTTAGGGTTATTTTATGTATGTGTGTGTGTGTGAGTGTGTGTGTGTGTATATATAAATTTTATGTAAGTGCTAAAGTAACTGTATTTTAGGTATTATCACTACAACATCAAAGACATTCCCAAAATAATATAGCTAGTAAATTGATGAAGTGGAGTTTCATGCAGGCCTCTTTGGTTCCAAAATCTGTAGTCTTTACATCATATTGCTCTTATTTGCTTTTGTTTGCCTCTTTACTTTTTTTCTTTCTGTTTCTTCCTCAGACAAAGGTAGGAAAGACTATAGGTAAAGACTCTTCTTAGACCAATCAGATTTTTTTATCCCTAAGGAAGATCCATATTCTTACTTTTACTCTTTCTCTCTTCTCCCTTTTTTCTTCTCTCCAAAAATAACTAGTGTTTACTCTTGTAATGGAGTGAATTGTGTCCCCAAAATAGATATGCCCAGATCCTAAACCCTGGAAACTGTGGCTGCCATCTTATTCAGAACAAAGATCTTTTTACATGTGCTTAAATTGAGGACCTTGAGAGGAGGTGCTTACTTTGAATTATCCAGGTGGACCTCAGATGTAATCACATGTAACCTTTTAAGAGGGACGGAGAGATCTCCCTCTGGGCTTCTCAGTCTAGGGGAAGACAGATATACAGAAGAGGAAGAGGCAAGGATGTAACAGAGAGGATGGCCTGAAAAAAAGAAAAAAAAATGTATATTTTGTCTCTCACTGAAACTGGTATCCCTGCCCAAGCCTGGAGACTGGGTGGGCCAGAGGAGTATTTCCTTTGTTCTTTGCATTGCAGGTGATATGGAGGACCTAGGAGGAAGTCCTGGGGATCCTGGACAGCTCCCACTAGCTCCAGACGAGTGGGGAGTCCCAAAAGATTCCGGACATGAAAGGATCAGAACTATCAATAGTAGTTGACAACAACACCCTAAGCCTGAGAACCCTCCCCTTTAAAAGCTCCGTATTTTTGCTTATGGTGGAAGAAAAACTGGATTTGGGGATGGTAGACTGCTTTTTTCTTCCCTTTGCCAGCAAAGAAATAAATCTCTTTCCTTCTCTTCAACTACTTGTCCTTGTTCTTCTGATTTGAACTCATGGACAAGTGCCAAGCTTTTGGTAACAATAAGGCCACTGAGGCAGAGGTTGGAGTTAGGCAGTCATAAGCCAAGAAACTCCTAGAAGCCCCAGAAGCTGGAAGAGGCAAGAGATGTATTATTCCCTAGAGCCTTGGGCAGAATATAACCCTACTGGCACCTTGATTTCAGACTTCTGATCTTCATAACTGTGAGAGAATAAATTCTGTTGTTTGAAGCCAACATGTTTGTAGTAATTTGTTATAACACCCATAGGAAAGTAATGTAATTCATTTCTTTTCAATTCTGAAAATGGTGGCCAGGGAAATTGTAATGTAAAAACACTGCATGTTCATCTCTAGCTCTGTGAAATTACTGGAAATATAGATAAACTCCGGGAAACATCGGGGCATTTTATCTCAGCATAAGCCTATATAATGTTCCTGAGAGTCATGTAGTCTGTTTTTTTCCACCTTATTGTCTCCCAAGATAATCTGATTTTTGGAATAAATCCTGTGATCAATAGATCTTTGTTGAGTAAATCAACCTGATTCAGCAGTGGATCTAGCAGGACTGGAACATTATAGGAAAGAATAAAAAGTCACTTATTCTGAGAGAAGTGTTAATTCTCACCTGGATTGTTGGTGGGTGCTAAGACCTGCTCTGACATGTACTTCAGGTCTATCAGCATATCCTAACTAGGAAGCCTTTGTGACTAGCAAGAAAGAAAAGGTGTGTAAGACACACAATGGTGGATGTGGACAGTTGTCAGGTTGTGGTGACGATTATGACTTAGTCATCAAGGGTGAACTCATACAAATATTCTAAAAAGTATATTAAATTACATTTTTCCAGAAATTCTTAAAATACAAAAGAAGTGGAAGTGACAGGGCAATGTATAAAATGAAACGGCATAATGTAAGGCTAGAATTCCCTTGTCCATGCTGGTTGGAAAGTTAGACAAAACCAGAGGAAGCCTAGGAATAGTTTGGGTGCTTCGCAGTATGGATCTTTCAATACCGGGAATGCCAATCAGCCAGGATGCTCATTTCTGCCATACTGTAGGTGTACAGTCAAAGTCCATTTTTACTAGTTGGAAAGCTGTCAAATATTTTTAATATCACCCTAATTCATGCATTTTTCTCTATAGTATACATCCCCTTCTTTCCATCTTATATATTTCCTTCTTATAGCCTCTTGTACCCCTATGTACAATCTTGTTTCTCACTTGGATGTGTAAAGTAGCCTCTTCAGAGACCCCTCTTCCTATGGAATTGTCTCCTGTAATTCATTCTCAACACAAACTTTCTTGAAACCCAGTCCAAATATATGACTCCTCTACTAAAATGCATAAATACATAAAGAAAAACAACATAGAAAAATTCTCCTCTGTTGACTTCTGATCATTCCATAGGATTAATATAGATTCCATATTATATATACATACACATATATTACACTTATATAATATCTATATAAATATATTAAATACAATATGTTCTATATTTTAAAAGTTTTTCACAATTTGAGCTCCACTGCTATGGACTCAATGTTTGTGCCCCCTCAGATTCATATGCTGAAGCCTAAACCCCAATGTGATGGTATTTGCAGGTGGGATCTTTGGGAGTTAATTAGGTCATACAGGGGGAGCTCTTATGAATGGGATTAGAGATCTTACAAGAAAAGACATAAGAGAGATGATTTATCTCTCTCTGCCATATGGCCATATGAAGATACAAGAAAGCAGCTATCTGCAAAACAGAAAGAGAGCCACCACCAAGAACTCAACCATGTTGGCAACCTGATCTCACACTTCCAGCATCCAGAGCTGTGAGAAATCAATGTTTGTTGTCTGAGCCACTCAGTCTATGGAATTGTTACAGCAGCCTGAGCTAAGACAACCATCCACCTCTGCAGCCTTCTCTGTCTCTCATTACGATGACATCTACTTTGTAGCCATACATACTTCTCATGCCTTTTGTAAATCATCAGGCAATTTTCCTGGCCCCGTAGTTTTGCATACAGCTGGTGTCCAAGGAGGACACACTGGTGAGGCCAAATCATCAGGCATCTATTCTGATTAGTCAGAGCTTCTGCTCTATTTGATTAGTTGGTTTGGATTTCCCTAAAGACAGAGCCCGAGACAAGGAATTGGATACAAGTAGTTTATTAAGAAGATGATCGCAGGAAGGAGGAGTGAGAAAAGCACAGAGAGCGATACAAGGATGGGGAAAGCCAATATAAACGTGCTTCGCCACAGCTGCTACAGAGGAACCAGAAGTTCACACATGCTAGTACCTCTGTGATGCCTATGAAATGCTCCTATAATCATGTAGCAAATAAAGCATTTATCCTTCCATCATTGGCTGAGTTTGTTAATTCGACTATACTTCCAGGCTGTACTTGTGGATAGGCCAAGGGACTCCAACAACATCACCTTAGGCCAGGAGGCTCTCACAGAAAAACACATAGCCCTCCATTTCCTCTGCTGCCTTTCTGTGGACTGGAATATGGATATGACACTGAGAGTCATGTTCCATCACATAGATGAAATGGAGCAACAGGTTCTAAAATTCTGGATCCCTGCATGACCTCATGAAGCAGAACAGTCCTATTCCTTTCACCTGCCCACCCTGGGAGTGCCTAACGATTCTATATTGTCAAGTCATGAAATCAAAGTGATATATATATATATATTGTCAAGTCAGTTATTTTAGTCTTATTCTGGTGAGTAAATCCATGTCCTCATTAATGTGACTCTCTTTTGAAGTTGTCCCCTGCTGTTTACTTTCACTGCACTCTAGTGCTACTTCCTGACAGATTTATTTCAGTTATCTATTTAGTAGCCTATCTCCACCACTACACTGCAAGAACTTGATGGCAGTGACAATGCCACTTCTGCATCCTGAGTGCCTGACAGGTGCAGATTTATAACAATTTTAAAATAAATTTTAAAAATTGCTCCAATAGTAAAGCTATAATAGTTGTGATTATGAATATATTCTATAATACATAATAATCATTCACTGGGTTGCTTATTATACTTTTTTGTGAAGCATAATTTTGTGCATGAATGTTAATGAAGTGTTTCCTATAAGGCACACTGTTACATGTGAGATACATTTTCACCTTTCCTCTTTTCCTTTCCTCCTGCTACAGTTAGAGAGGTGGTGATTCTCCTAGCTATGAGAAATACTTCAATCTATTTTCTAGGTGCTCTCTATTTTCTTTCTTAAGACTCTAAACTCTATCTTTCCAATTCCTTCAAGTTGTCTTTCTCTGTTTGCTGGAATTCCTCTCAACAAAGAAAACACTCCCTACTCTGCATTCTCTTTAGGTGGCAGCCTCTTTACTATCCTGTTAGAATTAAAGGTTTCAAAAAAGGCTTCACTTGCTAGCAATATTTCCTCACCTCCAGCTCACTCCACAACACAATCTCAACCAGGTTTATATTTTGATAAATCTACAAATATTGCTCTTGCTAACATGTCACAAAATCCAACAGGCTTCAGTTATCATCATGTATGTGTGTCAGCAGCATTCAGTGCCACTCAGCACACCCTTAGAAATATCCCAAGAATGGAAAAATAAGCACCACATGTACTCACCATCAAATTGGATTCACTGATCATCACCCAAGTGCACATTTAGGAATAACATTAATCGGGTGTCGGGCAGATGTTGGGGGGGGGAGGGGATGGGTGTATACATACACAATGAGTGCTATATGCACCATCTAGGGGACAGACATGCTTGAAGCTCTGATTCCCGGGGGTGGGGTGGGGCAAGGCCAATATATGTAACATAAACTTTTGTACCCCCATAATATGCTGAAATTAAAAAAAATAAAAAAATAAAAAATTTCACTGTCTTCATTTCCTTTTATTCTTCTCCCCTCTCCAGCCACTCCTTTTCAATATGTTTTGCTGACTCTTATTCCCTCAAAAGACATTTAAAGTTGAAAATCCTCAGCACTTATTTCAAGACACACCTTCCTATTCACTCAACATAATCTCACTACTTTATTTTTAATACCATGGTTTATTTGGCCACTCAAATTTACAAATCCCAAATGTCTATCTCCTGCACAGATCTTGCTCCCGAGTTCCAGAAATGTCTATTCAAATGTCTACTGAGATGTCTCGCTGGCAACTCTAGTCTACATGCCATTGAGTCTTAAAAATCGGCCCCCTTCAAAGCTCTCACACAAGAAATTGCACTATAATCAACCTCATTGTTCAAGGCAGGAAAATGGAAGTCTTATAGATTTCTCATTCTGCCATCAAGAATAACCACCCCCCTGGTTTCCTGGGACATGGAATTTAGTGCCTAAAATTAGGATAATCCTGGGCAAATCAGGATAGTTGATCCCCCTTCAACCTAGCAGCTGGTCCTGCGGATTCTACCTCCTAAATAATCTCTTGTATCTGTCCAGTTGTTTCCATTCTCAGGATTTCTGCCACTGCCTCTTCCATGGGAGTCTGTGCATTCACTCTTGTTATCCATTCCTTACCCTCCCAGTGCTTTCTGTACATGGTGAGCACAAGTCTTTAATAAAAAAAAAATATTATTACATCAACCCCTTGAATCCCTTCCTATTGCCCATAAGATTATAAGACCCAGAAGTATCTGGGTCTCTCCACACTCATTGTCCCTCCCTTCCTCTCTGTGTTCCCACCCTAACCTTCTTTCCATTCCCCAAATGTGCCATGAAACAGGCCTGGAGTCACTCCTCCCTACCTTTTCTCTCCATTAACTCTTCATCTTTCAGGTCTCAGACTCAATGTCATTTCCTGAAGACATTTTCTCTTTTTTTCCCCCCAAAAAGATCAGGCACATCGTTTTCTCCCTGACACAGAGAGCTGCACTTCTCCTTCACAGAACTCAACAGCATTTATTATTTGCTCAATGTCTATCTTCCTAGTGTCACTACAAACCTCACGAAGCAGGTATTCTGGTTTTATTTTCTTACCACTCTATCCCCAGTACCCTGCTCAGTGCCTAGAAGGCAAAATAAATAAATAAACAAATAATGCAATGAATGAATAAATACTCGGTAATAGAATATCTCTCCAAGTGATATCATATCCTACTGTAACTTCAGACACCTCAGGTAAAAATATAACTATATTAAGGAAGGCCATGGTTCCTCAGAAAATCTCAGCAAGTTTTACCATATCTCATTGAATCTACAATGTCATCAATGGTAACGTGTCATTCTTTTAATTACGACCAAAACATAATAATAACGCTGACAAACCCTAAAATGCCATTGACCAAAAGACAGTTTTTAGATATTAAAAAGTGAAAAAAATAGGGAAGGCCACGAATTCCACAGTGAATCTCCGGTTTGCTCACTTCTCTTCCTGCTCACCACTTTCTCTTTCCTCCGTAGAGATATCGCCTCATTTCTGGGACATTGCAGCTTCCTTGTAGCCTCCTAACTGGTATTTTCCCTTGTATACTTGAACCCCCAGTTTTCCACGTTTCACCCAGAGTGATCATTTCAAAATACAAACCTGATTATACCAAAATGCAAAGCCTGATCCCTGCATAACCTCATCCCTGCTATTTGTTCTGTGACACATCTCACACAAATACCCCCTCGTTTTCCAGCTTCTTCTTTTTTCTTTTTAACCTGGAATATTCTGAGACTTGCCATCCTCAACTTCCTTCCACTTCCTTCTTATCTTACAGTTTTCATTAAAAACTTCCATTCCCCAGAAAGCTGTCTGCTGCTAAAAAGGAGGAACATATACTCCCAAGTTAGGTAGGTGACAGAGATAAACTTTCATTTTAAAGATTTTGTTTAAAAACAATCCACATTAGATGTACTGCTTCAGATAAATAGGACCTTGCATTTTAGAAATGAAAAATTTTATTTATGGAGTTTTATTTTTCTCCCAGATATTTTTATATTATTTTAAATCACAAATTGTCTTATAGTAATGGCTGAGTTTTTCTAATAAAGAGATTTTTTAAAAATCAGAAAAGATGTTGGAATATATGGAACTCAGTATCATTTGTTGTGTTTCATTATAAGAAATAATTAGATTTGCAATAAATTGTCCTTTACAAGTTTAAAACATTATAAATAACACTCTATCTTCATATATGTTTGTGAAAAAATTGCATAAATGGTTCTAATGAGGAAATATTACTATACTGAATTACAAAGATTGCAGAGCAAAAACAGACTGATTGTAACAGAATCAGTGCCAATTACATCTCACACTACAATAGCAGTGAAAATAAACTTGATTTTGTCTCACAATATTGTGTTAGGAATAGTTTTCTGTAGAGGAAAATGCTATCATCTTTAATATCCTTGGGGACTTTTTGCTCACCCAATTTCCAATTTTCTATTGTCTGGCTGTGGCTTGTGTGGAATGAGAGTAGTCACTCTTTCTCTGTCCTTGAATACTGCTCATGCATCATTCTTGTGAAAATATATATTCATCAATCCTACATTCATGCATTTCTTCATTTACTTGGCATTTATTGAACAAATTATTGAGCTAACTTATTATTGTGCTAACTTCTGTATATACAAAGATTATAACTTTAACATTAAAATATGGCAGGAAAAAATTGACAAATAAATTTTAAAAGGTAAGTGTTAATAAAGAAAAGTATACATATGAAGTAAATATATGTACAAATATTAAATATCATTTCATCTCACTCTTCATTTTCCAGAAATGGACATTAAGACTTAAGAGAATAAAGTAGTTTCATGGAGACTTCATAGCTAATGAATGAAAAGACTGAGGCTTGAATTCAGGTTTCCCAACTCTTATAACTAGTAAATCCCTTTACTGAGTGTTGTCAGACACTATGTGATCCATTTTACATACAAAAATTCCTTTAATCCTCCTAACCATGTGTCTTCATCAGTTTGGGCAACTATAACAAAGTCCCATAGATTGGGTGGCTTATAAGCAATGGAAATTTATTTCACAATTCTGGAGGCTGGGATTTCAAAATCAGGATGCCAACCTGGTCAGGTTCTAGCGAGGGCCCTCTTCTGTGTTGCAGACTGCTGGCCTTTTGTTGTACCCTCACATGATGGAAAGAGACCAGAGAGTGCTCTGGAGTTCCTTTTGCAAATGCACTAATCCATTCATGAGGGCTCCACCTTCATGACCTAATTACCTCCAAAAGGCCACACCTTCTAATACCATCACATTGGGGGTTAAGGATGTCAACATATAAATTTTGAAGGGAAACTAACATTCAGCCTGTAACACCATGAAAAACTACAATTGTTATTCTCATCATACTGATGAGGCAACTAAGATTCAGGTTGGCTCAGTAAATGGCCGAGTCACCTAGCTAATAAATAGCAGAGCCAGGATTCAAACTCAGGTTTGTCTATCCCCAAAACCTCTGCAATGTCTACTATCACAAGCTTCCTCTCTATTCCAGTTCACTCACTCCCATGTATCTGTGGAACAATTTAATTATAAAATTACTACCGTTTATTAAGCATTTTGTATGTACCAGGTAGTCTTTAAAGGTACTTTCCATGAATCAGTTTATTTAATCCTCATAAAAACAATATGAAGGTAATGTAATATTATCCCCATAGCATACAGAGAATGCTATCTAGTCTCTCAAAGATATGGTGACTTAAAGAATTAACGTCTCTATACTCCTCAGCAGGGGTTAGTCTTTAAAGCAAACTCCACCAGCCAGATTGTATGCCATTTAATTATCCATTGGCCACAGCACATGCCATTTTCAGGTTATGTCTATAATCCATTACAAGTTTCAAACCCAGAGTAGTCAACATTTCTTTTTTCTTTTCTATCTATTCTGTTTTGCAAATATGTTATGTCAAAAGACAAAACTTGAGTGAGCCCTGTAATCAGGGCCATCTGTTTAAACTTCTGTTGTGACTCCTTCCCTCCCAACCCCATCCTCAACCACATGTAGAAGTTCCTGGCAATACTTTCCTTCAGTAGGAGAGAAAGCCAATGAGAAATCAACCAATGTGGTTCCTAGATAGGAGCAGGGAGCATGACTCCATGACAGAAATAAACAAATAGCCAGCTGGCTCAAGCAATGACTAGCCAGGTCCCTGGACACTTCTCAAGTAAGCATCAGCTTGCAATCTCATCTGGAAACAGTGACATACATGACTAAATACAATATAATGTGGCTTGTACTACTATAGATATGTGGGCTGACATGATCTGAAAGCATCAGGAAAGAATTTAAATAAGTAGTGTAAGATACAAGTTAGAGCCTATCATTCAAAGGCATATATATATTTTGCAA
The DNA here is from genome assembly GCA_028533085.1 of Varecia variegata. Taxonomy (NCBI): domain Eukaryota; kingdom Metazoa; phylum Chordata; class Mammalia; order Primates; family Lemuridae; genus Varecia; species Varecia variegata. The sequence goes on from CM052437.1 coordinate 81,455,937, forward strand.
CTAGGAAACACCTCAAAAAATAAAGGTTTTGAGATAATGATATAAGTGAAGATAAATAATATAAAATTATATATATATATATATACATACACATACTCACAAAAGATTATTCCTGAACTAATCATTGGCTTTCCACTATAAAAACTCCTTTAGAAGCTTTCTTCAATAAAGGTTGAGTAGGCAACATTGTTTAAAAAAACAACCCTGTGTTGTACATGACACTTCATAAAGGTAGAGATTACTATACATAATTAGTAGGTGGTATTTAGTGTCTTCAAACGCAGACATAACTGGCATCAAATTTGCAGGAAAATGAGTTATCTTCCTAATGGCCCTTAATTGCAATTAGAATGTGACTTAACTTGTACTCCAATAATAAAAGCATTTACTCTCATTTCTCACCGGATTTTAAGGGCAACATAAGCTAAATGCAAAACACCTTCTAAAATTAGAAAAGCAAGTGAACAAACATTAACACTGTGCCCCAGGATGACAAGAAGGAAATTTCATCACAAGAAAACATTGGTGTATCCAACAAAGTAACAGAATTCTTTTGATTTCACAATTTGTGATCTCAGTAAAAGAGATGAGGGTGGGGGGGTAGGTAAGGAAATTGATGACTCAGTTATTTGGCCAAGTTAAATCAAATGTATCCTTATAAACATAGTTTCTATTTCTCAAAGACACTGAGTTACAGATACTAGGGACTAATCAGAAAGAAGATGACAAAGCTTTTTTTTTTTTAAATAAAAATAAACTGTGTTATTAGCAAAAGTTAGAAAATAAAAACCAGTGGAATACATAAATTGAAAATAAGGTAGAATACATAACACAAAAGCTTTTTAAAGTTTATTAAATAAACTAATTTAGATCTATACCTTAGATGGTAAAATTCCAAATTAATCAAACATTATTTAAAAACTATAAATAATGCTTCTAGTCCAAAATAGAACTAAATACTCATGAGCTTTTTAGAGGAATAGTACTTTTATGCATGGGAGAAGAAATCACAACAAAGGTAGTGATGGATTAGACTACAGACAAATTACTTCTTACAATGAAAATTTAATCTAAAGCAAAGAGATATGATCAAACAAGAGATTAACATCTAATACAACAAAAAGTTAATATCTGCATTGTATACCATGTAGAAACTGATAAGGAGAAGCTCTGGTGATGACTGGAAGATTGTTAGAGATGTAAGTGATTTGAGGGAAAGCCCAATTGTGAGCATAATGCAAGAGAAAAGGAAAGGAAAGGAAAGTCAGATTTAGGGCAAGAACGTTGTTAGTAAAAGAATAGCTAGATGGTCTCCAAGATGGCCCCTGTGATCTGATCCTCCTGATAGTTAATAGATTATGCAGAAATGAAGTTATCTGATCTCTGAGGCTACTTTATAAAAGATCTTGCAGCATCTGCCTCTTACTTTCTTGGATCACTTGTTCTGAGTGAAGGCAGCTGCCATATTTTGAGCTCTACAGCGCAGCCCTATAGAGAGGTCAATGTGAAGAGGAACTGAAGCCTCCTGGTAATGGCCTACATCAACTTTGTCATCGTACAGTGAAAAAAGTGAGGCACAGAGGTTAAGAGACTTGTCCAAGTTTACATAGGAAGGAAGTGCCAGATCTAAGATCAGGACCCCAGAGTTTGTTTCCCTAACCACTGTATGATACTGCCACTCCATGGGGGAGAAATAGAATGAAAAAGTGTTAGCAATTGAATGAACCATGACAACACTAAAAAATGCTAAAATTCAGAAACTGATAGGATGTGAAGGCAAGAGGAGGATTTAAATGACTACTTTTTTCAAATATGGATAACAGGGAGGATAGTAGGATTGTTAAGATGGGAATCAGACACTACTAGCTTGGGAAGTGGTGTGTGCACATAAATGTATGAATGTGTGGTCACTCATGGATGTCTAGACAGTAAAGTGATACACAGGGAATGCAGTGAGTGGGCTGGTTTGGGAATTACCAGATTTGAATTTGCCCAGGCAAAAAGAATTCCAGAGGGGCTTTGTTCTGTGACCATATAGTTAAAAGATGGCTTCTTTCAAATGATGTTTTTCTTACTCTTTTTCTGGAGGTTAATAAAACCCTGGAAATTTCCTCACTCCTCTTAACCTCTAAGAGCCATATCTCTATTTATCAGTCACTCTAGGTATGAACATAATCTAGACTGAAAAAAATCTGACTGTTTAAAAACAAATACCAGCTAAATAAAATTCAATCATATTAGTTTATTTAAAAATAAATGAAATAAAAATCATTAGGTTCATTGTTTGGCAATAACTGTAACATAAACTATTCCATTGAATGTAAAGGCTATGTTTCATTAGCATGTAAGCAAAAATATTCTAGTTTGAGAGTCGTTTTTTTCCATTTTTTTCTCATGACTAACAACCACTAAGAAAAGCATTTGTCTTTCTTTGTTTTTTTTTCTCCCAAATATGTGTGACTTTATTTCATCTTAATATATGTCACTTTAATAAATAAGTTTCTTTCTATTCCTTTTGTATGCTATGAAAAGGCAGGTGCCGCAGGTGTTATTTTTGAAGAGTTCTGTACATGTTCCCAGCTGCTTAGTTGTTATGCACTGCTGCATGTAATGGCCAAGAAAATTCAGCACAAACGCTAAAACAAAAATCCCCAAGAAACCAACAGAAGTGAAATTGGACAAATCCTAATACATAATGTATATACCACAATATCCCATTGCATGTGCTTACAAATTTGAATATGGCGCATTGCTTATCTTTGTATTTTAATTTTGCTAAAATAAAATTACAAAGTCACAAACTCTCTGGAGAGATTTAAATTTACCATACTCAAAAAACCCGAGGGAATGTTAAATTCCTTTTATAATAGCAGGACAAGGTAATGACCAGAACAATGCAATTAACTAGACTATTGGTCAGGATCCGATACTATTGTTCCATCAGCCCCACTTGAATTACCGCCAATCTCATAACTTACCTTCATTTGTTAGAGTGACACCATCTTTGCTCTGTTTCACTTGCACAGAAAAAAAATAAGATTCTAAAAATCAATGTTTCTGATTCCTAAATTTATCTTATTTAACTTGCACTGCTTACATTTTCCATATTTTATTAATGGTCAAATTTTATTTCTAAACATATCCTAATTTTTCTGTGCAGATAACATACTGTTTAAAAGGCTGCACTCACTTTAGGGTGCTTCAACTTTTATATTCCATCTACTATATTTTGTCTTCATCAGATATATCCACATTTGAACACCAAACATAATAATTTTCATTATAGAAACCAACAAGTAGCATGATCTAACGCACTAAAACTGGTTCTTCAAGAGTTATTTTGAAAATAGTTCTTTTGATGTAGATAATGAATTTTCTTACATTTCGTATTTTAAATATTAAATATATACATATATAAACAGATATTTGATTTTCTCTTGATATGCTTGTCTCATTTAAATAATTATAATTTAAAAGAAAGACATAATTTCCAATTTTTCAATAAAGCCGCTTAGAGGTTTACTTTGTGCAATAAACAAATAGCTATGGAACCTGGTCAGAAAATCTCATGAACAGTAATGACTTAGGATCCCTGAAGGATGCTACTATTCCATATCCTTCCACTACCCCAAACATACAGCCAATTCAAAGCTGAACCAACACTGAATGCCTCAAAATTGAAAACCAACAACAATTCTGTCAACAAAACAATAGCAAGTCTTAAAAAGTTAAACATAGACTTAACATATGACCAAATGACCCAGCAATTCCACTTCTAGGTATCTTCCCCAAAGAAATGAAAACATATGTCAGCACCAAGATTTGTATATAAATAAATGTTCATAGCAACTTTGTTCACAATACTCCAAAAGTGGAAACAGCCCAAATGTCCATCAACAGGTGAATAGATAAACAAAATGTGGCATACTTATACAATGGAATGCTATTCAACAATAAAAAGAGGAAAGTACTGATAAATACTACAACAGGGATGAACACCAAAAACATTACGTTCAGTAACAGAGGCCAGACACAAAAGATTACGCAGGCCTGCCTCCTTTCATTGCAGTTTGCTTTATTGAGCTTTGCAGATAATTGTATTTTTTACAAATTGAAGATTTATGGCAATCCTGCACTGAGCCAGTCCATGGGTATCATTTTCCCAACAGCATGTGTTTACTTCTTGATCTGTGTCACATGTTGCTAATTTTCATAATATTTAAAACTTTTTCATTATTATTACATCTGTTATGGTGATCTGTGATCAGTGATACAATATTGAGGCAAGACCCTCTACCAGCAAAAAAATTATGACTCCTTGAAGGCTTAGATGATGATTAGCATATTTTAAATTATGGTATGTACATTTTTTTGACATAATGCTATTGAACACTTAATAGACAACAGTATAGTGTAAATATAGCTTTCATATGCACTGGGAAGTCACAAAATTGTGTGACCCACTTTACTACCATACTCGCTTCATTGCATTATGAGCTTTATTGTGGTGGTCTGGAACGCAACACATGGTATCTCTGAGATATGTTGCATTGTGTGATTCCATTTATATGAAACGTCCAAATAAGGATGAATATAGAGACAGAAAGTAGATGAGTGGTTGCACAGGGCTGAAGAAAGTGTGTGAATGGGAGTGACAAAATACACATGAGGTTTCTTTTGAAACTGATAAAAATGTCCTATTAGTAGTGTGTGATGATAACTAAATTATACATTTAAAATGTGAATTTTAGAGTATATAAATTGTATCACAGTGAAGCTGTTAAAAACAAATAGCATAAACTGTTATAAAAAATGACATTATAGTGATTATTGGAAATCTATAATCTATATATGACTCGGATTCCAGAAAGAACTGGTCTTAAACATAGAAACTATGATTTCAGTTTAAGTAACTGAAGTTAGCTCCTTTTTTGAGAGTTTTGATAAAAAGAAATGTATGGAAAGCTAAGGGAGGAAGAAAGATAGAAGAACAAAAGAAGAAGCCAAAGTCAGGAGGCCCAAGTGTACCCAAATCACAAGAATGAGGCTGGTGAATCAGTTTGCAAGCCATTGCCTTTAGAAGCCTGCTGGATAGGAATCAGAGAACATCTTCAGGAGGGAGATTGACAAAGGACAATGTAATACAGCAGAGGTTGTTTGGTTATTGTTTTTTTAAACTATTATGTCTAGCATTTGGAGAACATTAGAAAGAAATTTTAGCTATAAATCGTTACTTTATATGTTGCATTTGTTGTTGCAGAAGTTTGAATCAGAACCTGGCACAGTGTCTCACGCCTGTAATCCCAGCGCTTTGGGACACTGATGTGGGAGGGTCGCTTGAGGCCAGGAATTTGAGACCAGCCTGGGCAACATAGCCAGACCTCATCTCTACCAAATTTTTTTTTAAATGTAGTCAGGTGTGGTTGCACCTGCCTGTAGTCCTAGCTACTTGGGAGGCTGAGACGGGAGGGAGGATCACTTAAGCCCAGGAGTTTGAGGTTGCAATGAACTGTGGTGATGCCACTGCATTCCAGCCTGGGTGAAAGAGCAAGACTCTATCTCAAAAGACAAAGAAAAAAAAAGACATTTGAACTTCAGTCTGCTGATTGGCATTTAGTAGATATTCAATAAATATTTGTTGAGTAGAATAAAAGAACAAATTGTGCTCTCTATAAATTGCAATATCAATTATCCATGATATATTGTAATTCAAGGGCAATGGGGCAGAAGCTATGAGAGAAAATTCTGGGGGAAAAGCAGGTTTGGGTTAAAGTTGCAGGATAATGAGGTTGGTCTTAGACTTAAAGAATTTAAGCATAACTCACCCCATGGACTTGGAGTTGTTTGCATGCATCTCACTATATGAGTCTGGACTGAGGATATAAAGTTGGAAGTTTTCAGTGTAATTTGTCATGGCAGTCTGTGCCTTAACAAATCAATTTCTTTTAATTGATTTATAAAATATTCCCATGTAATTAATACTATTTTGGCTCTTATTATAAATATGAACAAAAGCCTATCAAAGTCTTCAAACATAATCCATTTTCTTTGAGAACAACAGTGGCTGTAAACAAAGTTGCCTTTGTTGGCTCACAGAGAACATTTGCTGTTCCCTCCAATTACCTTCAACCGTGCAAAAGTCCCTCTGTGACAGGGGCTTACCCCATGGTTACAAACTTTCCTTTCTAATTTCACTGTGTTCCCTTTCCATAACATACTTTTTTTGAGACACCCATAGTCTGAAAAATGTGAGTTAATTCACAGATTCGTTAGGAGGAGAAAGGAAAAATAGTATAACTATTTTCCCTCATTAAGTATTTATTCTTGTTCAATATAAATCAATTTGTTTTTGCTGTGTGGCATTGAAATATTAGTTTTATTGTTAGGGCTATTAAAATGCTATCAAACAGAGGTAGACATATAATGGGGGATGGAACCATGATTTGGAGTCAAGAGAACTTTGATTTAAATAACAGCTTTTCCATTTACTAGCTTTATGATCTTGGGTGAATTACAAAATTTCCCTGAGATTCAGTTTCTACATTCATAAAATTTAAGTATATTTATGTCCCCAGTGGGTTTTTGATGAGAGTTACATAAGACTTTATACATACATATCTCTTTCCAAGTAAATTAGCTGCTGACTTTATCATTCAATGTAGTAGATGGTGAACAGAATAATATAGGCATTTCTTTTAATTATACCATTATTTTCTATATCTAATAAAATCTTAAATCAGAGGAGACATTATTCCAATGTATTTCCATAAAATTTCAACTTAACTAAGGTTTTTGGAGTATCTTGAAATGCATTTTTTTCCTACTCTCCTCTCTGTGTATTTTCCTCTAGTTTTTCCTTCTTTTGATCTTAGATGCTTTTAGACATTCTCTGCTGGCTTACTTGGAACTACTTTTTTCTAAAGTAGGCAAGAACTTAAATTTTTGAAGAAAAAATGTATAATGAAAACAGATGTTATTGTTCATATCCCTAGATTGCTATCTAAAATACACAGATTTGTCATTGGGGATGACACCAAATATTCTGAACTCTAAAGAGGTCTTCAAGAAGTAGTTTTAGCTCTTAAACTGTGTGGTTTGGGATCAAACATTTATCCCTCTGGCACCTATCATCTAAGCTCCATCTACAAAATAAAATGATCAGATTAATAATTCGATCTT
>CM052437.1:81463615-81493806 GCA_028533085.1 Varecia variegata
TTCCGCAATACCTCTTCAGATCTGTAGCTCTCTGAACCACCCTCACCCACACCCCACCGCTGCAAGGTACACAGGAGGCATTCGACTGCTCCAGAACCCATGATGGGCTGTAATGAACACACCCTCAGGGCCTATTATGGGCATCATTTAATTCCTTTAGTGCCACAGGGAGCTTGGGAATCTAAGAGATTGACTCAAGCCAGTCTGCCTGCAACCTAAAGCAGGCAGGAGTAAGCAGGGCATTGTGGGGACAGGTGATGGAGAACCGGATGTGACCCTCCTCATGCTCAACCCATGTCCGTACGTACAGTCCTACCAGGTCCTGACACTACATAAACTCCATGGAAAAGGGGAACATGATAATTCAATGGAATCAATTTTTTATCCCTAGTGGAAGAGAGATCAAAATAGAAATGAGGTGTACTTATTTAAAAATAATGTAAAAACAAACAAGAAATCTATCTATCACCTAGCTATCTATCATCTACCTATCTACTTACCTACCTGCCAACCTGAAGTTGCAGGGCATGAGAATCACAAAGATTCTGATCTTTATGAGATTGTAGTCAAGTTTAAGACACTGTATATCTTTGAGGATGGGAATAGAAAGGGTAAAATGAACAAGAAAAAATGCAGCATTAAAGGAACCCAAAGACCAACATCTTTCAGGATCTATTTTGCCCTTATTACACCTGAAATTTCTACAGTGTTAGACTTTGGGGTTTTAATGCTGATAATACTGAGTAGTCATTATGATACAATCCTACTACGGAAGCAAAGTCCAGTCCACTGGCCCACTGCTCTTCACTTTGCACGTGGATAGAGTTTGAGCCAGGAATGGGAGGTATAGACCTCCGTTATCTTCCAAGTAAGGACAAACATTTGTGGAGACAGCAATATGCAAAGACAGGCTGCCTGCCATAAGAAGAAGAAAGGGGAGAGCGGCAGGTTTTGTTTATAACCAAGCGATCTCCAAGTAACATGTCATTGTTGTGATTCTTGATACCAGCTGTATGCTGCTGAATGGTTCCCAGGTCACTGAGGTTTGAATCAAGACCCCCTGGCTCTGGGGTAGATGAGTTGTGGCACCGAACTTCACCAGGCTTACCCACTGCTCAGTCATCTGGAAAAAGTGAGGCAGCCTACCAGACCTCTAAATACAACCTACAGTTTATTTGCCTCAAATTGATCAGAAAAGCAGAAAATGGAAGCTTGTTTCCATATACATTCAGCCCCTGGGATTGGTATAAATGTTCTTTCCTCTTCTTTTCTTTTTCTCCGACAGCCTTGGGGGAAACATTGAGTCTCATCCCTGTAATATTAAAATAGCCAATCTGCCACTGTTTTAGAGATCTGATAGTATTTGCTTTCTAATTTTTCCAAGATTGTAAACCCTTAGGGAGAATGTCTTCTACACCTGATGCTATTCTGTACACACTGTCAATGCTTGATACATAAAGATAAGATTTTTGACACAGTTGACAATTTCTATTCCACTGAGTCCAAATTCATGGAAATGTCTGAAAACACACAGAGGAGCTATGAGTAGAGGGAGGAAACGAGGCTTGATGACCACCGAAGGGTCTGAGAAGCTTTGCAAAAGGCAACAACATAATGTAGTTTTGGTAGGACTCCCAGCAAAGAGTTTATTTCTACAACAGTAACAAAGAAAATCTCATCAAATTGGATTTCACACAGACATAGGGCAATGATTCAGCTGGCAAGCAGCAGGGAAAATAATTTTCTTGTCCACTTCAACTAACAAAATGATTCCCCTTCTCTCATTCATGTTTTGACTTTTCTTTTTTGCTTTTGAACCTGAATGAAATATAAAGGAGAGAGTGTACATCTATCTATCTGTAAGGAAAGAGTAGGATGTACTCCATGGGAGAAATTGGAAAAAGCACTTCAGTTAGCGTCTCTGGGACTTAATCCAGGCTCAGTGATTCTAAGATCACAATTTGCTCTACTGTTGGGGGGAAGATTGTTCCCCACATCTTCTTTAGGCACTGCAAACACACACAGCTCCAGCCCACATGCAAAACATCAGGAACTATTCTGGGATTGAATTCAAGCATGTATAATACATCAAGATTTTCCCCAGTGCTCAATATTTGGACAAGTAACATCAGAATTAGTGGTTGATTTATTTTTTAGTAAACAAAAAAACAAAAAAATATATACAAGGCACATACTGTGTGTCTGAACCTTAACAAGAAATAGTGGACATTTGACTTAACTCTAAAATGTCATAATTAGTTTCTTTCTCCCCCAAAGAATCAAAGTTAGTCCATTTGGATCTAAGTCCAGAATTGAGATTTCTTTTTTCCCCTTTCTTTTGACAGGCCACATTAATCATGTTGAAAATGTGAAAGCCAGAGAGTTTGGTCCCAGCCCCATCTGTAGCCTGTTTCCTATCCCTGATTTAATATTATCAGAGCTCTTTCCATAATCTATAAAACTACCCTCACATCTTCAAAATATGATAAAGAAATTGGACGGAAGTCCTTATGTCCAAAAATGAAACCTTCCCTTTTGCCCGTCCTAGCATAGATTCTACCAATCTCTGAACCAACACAATTATCAAAATGACTCATTTTAATAAACATAACTCACCAGTGTTTTCTGGATTGCAAGTGAATTCACAAATTGGGGCCAAGAAGAATCTGCTAATTGCCTAAATTCTTCATTTCCTTTTTCTATGTCCTACCACAGACTATTCTGAATCATCCAGGGACCTAAATAAAATAGTGTGACTTAAAAGAGAATATTTTGCTTTTACCGAGAATGTGTAATCATATTCTTCACTTTTGTCTTAAACTCATACTATTTGACAAACAAAACAAAATAAAAAAGTTTACTATCTTCCCATCTGGGTAATGATTAGCACTGAAATACTAACCACACTAGATTCTAACTTTGAAATAATGACAAAGTCATCATACAATGAGTGTTTACTATGTGCCCAGATGCCAGTACTAAGTATTCATTATGCATTACTTTATTAAAGCCTCATCACAATGCTATGAAACATAGAACTATTAAATACTGCCATTTTCAGATAGGAAAAAAAACCCTAATGTTTAGGAAGGTGAAATAATTTGCCCAAAGTTACCCTGCTAGTAAATTACAGAGACTCAAACACACATCTCTTGGACTCTAAATTCAGAGCTGTTAAACTTTTGGCAGCACGATAAAGCCATCCCTCCACTCAGGAAACACCACTGACTCCATATCCTATACCAGAGTAAAAAGAAAAAAAGGAACAAAAATGAAACAAAACTCAAGATTTACAGTTATCTGGTTGTTTCTTGTTAATTTAATCTGAATTTTCACCAGCCATTCATATGAATACTCCACGCTACACCATTTTCCTTAAAGTATTTGCAATGGCTCAGTGCACTTTTGTCTCTTTATCTTACATTGTTTTCCTCATAGCGATATTCTGAAGTGCATTTCTTATCTCTTTGCTTCCCACAATGACTGTTACTCCCATCTGCATGTTATCTTCCAGCCCAAGTCTCTAACCATACACATTTAAGACAGTTGCAATCAGAGTTAGTGTCCATAATTTAGCTCCACAGATAATAGTTGGTTTCGGGTAGTTTGCATTAATATTTCATCTAAAATAATCTTTATCCATTGATGTCAGAGACTATGGATTTATTTTAATTTTTTACCCTAAAACACAGTATTAAACTCATAGAACACTCTGAATAAATTCTTGTTGTTTAAGTAAATAAATGAGAATTCATTTCAAATATAACAAAATATATCCACATGAATTTTCTAGAAACTTCATATTGCTGTAAGTCACTTCAAAAGAGTAGAAAAGGGATTAAATATAAATACATATCTTTCTAATACTTGTCAAAATATTGGACAATTCAGCTTTACTTGGAGTTTAATTATAAAATGAAACCAAGCAAAGCCTGAATAATCAATCCAAAATATTTCTGCACTATACTGAAAGACAGATCAATAATGATAAATTGGATTTTTTAGCCTTTCGGAATAAATGGGGCACCAAAAAGAAGAAGCAAAGCTTAGTAAAGTTATGGGTTACCACTAGTGAGTGGAAAAATTATTTTACAGTCAATATTATATTCCATTGAAATGAAATGTGATATATTAAAACCTCACCATGATAAGCAGATATTTGATATTCTTTTTCCAATGATAACTCTAAGAGGTGTAAGTTTTATTAGAACACCCATGGTTTTGAAAGAGGACCAATCTAATTGCTAAGGTCATCAAGTCATTTAGAACCACTAACATAAATAACAAAAACTTCTAAAGTTCCTGCCAGGGTCATGCCTAGGCAAACAGTGAAAGAGACGAGGTTTTGGAACACTGTGCTTTCCTTTTCATTTCTCTCCCCCTCTGCTTTACACCAGCAGAGACAGATTCATCATGAAGCTAATGAAGCTACACCTGTAGGGCTCCCTGCTTCCACAGGCTCCATCAAAATCTACTTATTTATATTTAACAAGTAAGATTTTTAAAATTCCTTTTCTTAAAGAGGGCTCTCCAAACGGTTTAAGCTTCAGGTCCCACAAACCTTGATTAGTCAGCCCCTTGACCGGAAGTATACACATGCCTGCCCTTGGAATCCAACAGACTTTTAAAATTCCATTTGGCAAACATTTTCTTTGTTCTAGTTTTCTCAGCTTCGTTTGTTTGTTCCTTCATTCATTTATCCAAGGAATAGAGACTCATCCTTGGCAGATAGACATCATCACTCTTACACCCTTGTAATGACTGCAATCTACTGCTTCTTGTTCTATGGTTTTTGCTGCTATTAACTAAAGACATTTCACTTTCTTCTGGGTAGCTCTTCTGTACTTTATAGCTTTTGTTTTCACTCATCTGCAACTTTGTTGTTTTCTCCACTGGTCTGTCAATTGTTGCTACAAGTATTTAATTCATCCTATATCTGGTTTACTGTTCCCAAGATTGGTTCTGTTATAACCACAGTTGTTCCGTGTTAGGCAAAGCTTTCCGAGTAGACTACTGGAAGACCATGTTATGGCCATAGATGAGCTTCCCTGCCTTGGTCAAGCAAATGGAAAGCATCAACAATTGAAGCCCTCTGTGAATCCACTTTTATTTTTTTCCTCTTTCTTTCTGACAGCATAATTATTTCACCTTCATAGCTGCAAAAATTATAATTCTACCCAGCATTATAAGTAGCGATGGGCTATTTTATGCTTTAGTATTTCAGTGTTCCCATGGGGCTTAATGATAATAGAAATAATATCATTAATTAAAGCAATAATATAGCCAATATATAACTTCCTCTGAGTGAGGAGTTACACTATTGTTTTCATGTATTACCTACCTTAATCCTCCCCAAGCCCTTTGAGGTAGAGGCTATTCCATTAGCCACTTTACAAATGGGAAACAGGTCTGGGAGGTTAAGCAATTTGCTCAGTTAATAAGTAGGGTTGTTAGGATTTAAACCGGAGGTGTAATTCTAGAGCAGTAACTTTCAACTGTTTCTGGATGTTGGAATCACCTGAGGAGTTTCAAAAATGCTGGGTCCCACCCTCAGAGTTTCTGATTTATTGATCTGAGATGTAGCCTGGGCAGGGAGATATTTTTTATCTTTTTAGGCAATTCTAATATGCAGCCAAGCTTGGTAACCACTGCTCTGCAGATTAAGTTATTAACCATTAGGTAATAAATGAGTGAATGAACAAGTCAATGTATTAATGCACTACCTCCTCATTCTCTATTTTTAATAGATATGTACCCAAAGTCCTGTTTAAATAAAAATAACAATAGCATTTAATTGGTCACTCAGAACATAATGAAAACACTTTTGTCAAAACTGAGTCACCCTAACCAGACCACTTGCCAAAGAGTGAACGCTATTTCCCAGACAGAGGCACTGAACCAATTCTGTAAATGACCAGCTCAGCCTAACTCACTTTTTCATGGGGACAGAGACCGTGTCAGGGAAGCTATGGAGCACATCAAACGGACTTAAGCTGTTCAAATGAGCCCGTTGGGCCATTTCTTTGTTTTATGTTCTCCAGTTCCCTCAGCCTATTATCCTTAATGCCTTGTCCCTACTTGTGTGGCCTGTGCAGAGAGTGGGAGCCCCGAGCCGCAGGCAATTAGCACTCAGAGCAGGCAAAGGGAGCTTCATCTTCTACCCTGGAGCCAAATGTTTTCTGTTAGTCACAGTCAAACCAAAGATATGGATAAAAGAACCCAGACAAAACTATAAATACTTATCCAGTACCATTTTGTTATGTGTTAGTCACTGCACTGACATTATAAAATGACTAAATTTCCAAGGATTTAATAACCTGGGGTGGGAGAGAGTAGACAGATGGGACAAGATGAGTTGTCAGGTTTCAGCTTGTTTGTTTGTGTCTATCTCTCTATGTGTGATTCGATCTGATCACACTAAATTTTGAGAACCACTGCCTTATTCAACTACTTCTGCCTGTTCCTCATAGAGCTGAGAGACTAAACAAACAGGCAATGGTCAGAGGATCTGTGACAATGAAACTTCGACCCACAAACCCTGCAGCAGCCAGTCCAGGCATGCAAACTACAACTTCTCCAGCAGTCAGCCTGGGGAAGGCAGGCCTTAGACAATGAATGCCAGCTTCCCTGACTTCAGCCCTTGCTTCCAGCTCAGGAAAAAACAGAGAAAATTAAACATGCTCCCGAGACCAATCACAGAAGATGCTCCACTTCTACTTATTCCTGCCACCAGCTTCCCTGTGCCAATGACCTCTCCTCAGGGCACACCTGAAGCCTTCCTTCCACTTAGCTTTCCCCTTCCCCTGCCTGCCTTTGAGTCTTTTCCAAAATGCAAGTGACAGTGGCTGACTCCCTTGCTATAGCAAGCTCTGAATAAATAACCTCCCTGTTCTCATTTAAATGGTCTTTGTTTATTTCCATAGAGCAAGGTGGGGAGGCATTCTGTTTTGGCATTTTGAGCCCACCTTCTCTAGGAAGGTGAGCTTTTTCATGTGTACCTCCCTGAAATCTCCCTGCCTCCTATTCAAGATGCCTACAGGAAGGGGCAAGGTACAAAGAAAGAGTGACCGTGACACCTGAATGGAAGCCAGACATGTCAGCCTGAGGTGACAGGAGCTTGGCTTCTTGCCAATGTCACAGTGGTGGTTGAATAAGTTCTAAGACCTTAGCATCAACCTCGAAAGAGGGATAAAATCATGTGCATTTAATCACCATTATATTTGAAATGACTGAGAAAAATCACACCATTCATTGAATTTACCTGGCAATGATTTTTTTAACATCATACTGAATGAACATTCAAGATAGAAATCAAGTTCAGTTAGGGGAAAACAAAGGTAGATTTTGTCCCAGTTGAATACATAGTAGTGCTAATTTGAGTTATCTACTTGAGAAGTTTGGAGCAGAGAACAATATGCTTTGACAAAGAGAAGAGCTCGGGGCCTCAATCATGGAAGAGGCAGCATTTTGAGCTGTTCAAGAAAGAAGAGAAGGATTTTGATGAGTGGATCTTTGATCTTCCTCCAAGCTCCAGAACCATTGGTGCAAATGCCTTATTGAAATTAAACACGTAAGATAAGGTTAAGGTAATACAGAAGTCAGTGCAGTGACCATTCCATTGTTCCTTTGTTGGCTGAGCCAGCCACTGGGTGCAGCTGCATGCACCTGCCCTAGTCCCATCATGTCAACCCACAGACATCAGTGCCCTTGCAACTTCTTTGATTCGATGCTGAATTTCCTTTGAATTTATACAATTATTCAATATGCGTTCTGCGTGCTAAAAGTAACAGGCATAACCAAACACTGGGGGAAACTATTTCTTATTAAGGCTGAATTTTTAGTTAAAAACAAACAAACAATAATAATGTCTTTCCCCCACTGCCTAACCTACATTTCTTAATCACAGAAAATTGGTTCTTTATTGAATTCACTTTCTCTCTGTCTGCCCAAAACTTTTTTCTCCCTTCTAGAAGTATGCAGCAGAATTAGCTCAAAGTAATTAGCAGGTTTAGTTAGAAGTTAGAAACTGAGAGGCAAATGAAATTAAAGTTGGGGTAAAATAATTAGTAAAAAGTGCTAGAGTTGTGTGTGCTCCTTAATTAAGCATTGTTATTCAGTGTGTCAGCACTGACAGCCCAACACTTTGTGTGGTTTAGAAACACAGAGGAGAAAAAGCTGACACCCAAGGAAGCAGAAAGAGAAGGTGTTAAGTGGGGTGTGATCCTCCTGAAGAAGGAGGAAGAGGAACCCTCTCTGGGATAGCACCAGCCTTCTAGATGTTTTTCCTCTGTGGTCCTCGCAGCTCAGGGGAGACCACTACTGTAGACATGGCTGTGGGCTTTTGTCCAGTGCTTCTAGATATTGGGCAAATCTGTGCTCAGGAGCCTTGGATACCAGTGTCCATTCATAGGAGCCTAAAGTCCTTAGGACAAACACTGGGCCTATGTATGAAAGAGTTTGCTGAGACTGTGATGACAAATACCACAGGCTGGATGGCTTAAACAACAGAAATTTATTTTCTCACAATACTGGAAGCTGAAAGTCCAAGAGTAAGTTGTCAGCAGCAGGGTCCTTTCTTCTGAGGCCTTTCTCCTTGTTTTGTATATGGCGGTCTTCTCCCTGTATCTTCACATCGGCTTTCCTCTGTCCTTGTCTGTATCCTAATCTCTTGGTATAGAAACACCAGTCCTACTGGATTAAGGCCTATCCCAAAGACTTCATTTAACCCTAACTACATCTATAAAGAAATATCTCCAAACACAGTCACATTCCGAGGTGCCAGGGATTAGGACATCAATATGTGAATTTGGAGGGACACAGTTCAGACCACAGCAGCCTGCCAAAGAATTTTGTTGAAAAGGAAACTGAGTGTATGACAATTTGCCCCATGGTGTGTTTTAAAATAAACTAGTTTCTCAGGGAATACACAAGCCATCTGATTCTGGAGTGGCATAAATGCTTTCATATCCCTCATTCTCCAGCAAAATTGGCTGAGGGAAAGCAAGAGAAATTATAATTCCCAAAGATGTTGCAATCCATACTCAACCCCATGTGCTTCCTGTCCCCAGTCTGCCTGTCCTCTGCTCCACTCCTGTCCTGACCCCCTGCCCAGGAAAAGAGTGGAAAGGCACAGGTGGAAAGCATATGTCAGCTCCGGTATCTACAGTTGGCAGCATACTTATTTCTAATGAATATTAAACACCAATTTTCTTGATTGGTGGGCCATACCAGATTAGAAAATTTAAATTAAAGGTTTGAAAGCATCTTAAAGTTTCCATTATTTAATTCTTTGATGGTGGGTAGTCACACATCCAAGTCTAAATCATTCTTGTTATATATATAAAAAAGCATCTTATACATCAAAAAGCAAAAGTACTGACTGCATGTCTTCCCATTTGGTAGGCAATATCTTGTAACAAAGTCAGCAAAGACAGAGAGCATGTTTTATTAAAGTGCTACTCCTGATTCCAGCTGTGTGACCTTGAGCTAGTCACTTAACCTTTCTGAACTGCATATTCCTCATTGGTAACATGTGATAGTGGAAGGGAGAAGCACATACACTGCACATAAAACACCAAGCACATTGCCCAACACATAACCTTTCTCTTATCTAGGTTAATTATGCAGGTGGAGATACGATTCATTCAGACCTTTCCAGTATAATGTTACAAAAATAAAAGGGTCTTACATAAGGATCCCAAAAGCCTGAATTGCAACTATAAATTAATGTCTTACTCGGTCACTTTGCCTCTCTGAGCCTTAGAATTTTTAATTTTAAAATGGGTGGTCATCTTTTGGTCTTGATAGGTTTGATTAAGAGGATAATGTACGTAAAAATATCAAAAAAGAGTCACTAACAGGCTCTAATAATGAGTTAGGAGCATCTTCTCCATCATAAATCATAAAGGGTTCCTTTTTGGGGACAAAGCATTAATTCTTTCAAATTACTGAAATGTTTAGGCAAAATTTACTAAACATTTCTGTCCTAGGAATTATTTCTCAGCCAAAACAACAACAACAAAAAAAGTAGCCTAAAGAAAGTGCAGCTAATTTTTGCAAATCAAGAATCCACCCCTCCCCACCCCCCTGCAGTTATTCTGGGTTATCCGACAATTCTCATCACAGTAGAAAGGGAAATGGAGCCAGAATTCCACATCTAAGTTCTGAATGTGTTTGATATATGTGTTCTACAGTTTGATCTTCCAGTTCACATTTCTGCATCTTAAGATAAACCTGATTCTCAAAGAAAAAAATTGTCAAGGATGGGGAGGGAGAAAGGAGAACATGTGAAGAGGGGAACACAGCACATCAAGTAGGTACTTCCTACTTTATGTTGCTTCTGGGACATTAGGATGACAACTGAGATTGGCTACCTATCCTGGTTCCAGTTTCTACCTCAAGGATGATAGAGAAGAGGCAGTTTCTGTTAAAAGAGTGTCCTCTCTGATTTTTTTTTTTCTTTCACCTATTGGTTGAAAAATTACTGTTGACTTTTGGGTATAATATATATTCTTTTATTTATCCAATTCACGTTTAATGAATGCCTGTAACATGACAGCCACTGTTCTAGGAAACTGAGAACCATTTCTGAGCAAAAAAGCAAACATCTCTGCTCTCACCGAACTTGAAATTTCAAAATTATCTTTTTCTGACTGAGTTGAGATTCAACCATTTGTTTTTAAAGTCATGGTAGAGTGTAGCAATTTTTAAACTTTTTGAACTCAGAACATCTTTATACTCTTAAAAATTGATAAGGACAGCAAAGAACTTTTTTATGTAGATTCTATCAATATTTACTATATTAGATTAAAAAAATTTTTTTTTGTTTGTTTGTTTTTTTATTATTTTTTTTTAAATACCATACTATAATTTATTTATTTTTTTTTATTTCAGCTTATTATGGGGGTACAAAAGTTCTGCATAGATATATTGCCCATGTCCCTCCCAATCTCCCGAGTCCGAGTCTCAAACGTGTCCATTCCCCAGACAGTGCACATCGCACTGATAAACCCATTACATGCCAAAAATAACGTAACTCCTATGGACTAATGTTTGTGTCCCCCCTTAAAATTCGTATGTTGAAGCCCTAACCCCCAGTGTGACGATATTTGGAGGTGGGACCTTGGGGGTGATTAGGTTTAGATCAGGTCAGGAGGGCAGGAAGGTGGGGACCTCATGATGAGATTTGTGCCCTTATAAGAAGAGGAAGAGACATCAGAGCCCTCTCCACTTGCATGCACTAAGGAAAAGCCATGTGAGCACAGAATGAGCACCTGACTGTCTTCAAGCCAAGGAGCGAGCCCTCACCAGGGCTTAACCATGCTGGCACCCTGTTCTCAGACTTCCAGCTTCCAGAACTGTGAGAAAAATAAATGTCTGTTGTTTAGGCCACCCAGTCTATAATATTTTGTTATAGCAGCTCAAGCTGACCAAGACAATAACATTTTATGAAAAATAACTACATTTTCTTAAAAAGAAGAATGAGAAGAATGACATTGTTTTACATTTTTGCAAATCTATTTTCTATCTGGTTAAATAGAATGGCTGGATTTTCAAGGTTGCTTCATTACGCAATTTGTGATATCACTATCACATTGCCTATGGGAAACCCCACAATACGTTTGTAAGAGAATGAGAGAATAAAAGGCAAATGATTTATTAGTATTATTATAAAAATAGTTTTGACCTCATGGATCCTCAGAAAGGGTTCCTGGACTATACTTTGAGAACCGATGGGACAGTGGAAAAGGCATCCATCTGGAAACCTGAGCTCTCATCTGTGACCTTGAGAAGTTATTTCACACAGCCTCTGCTTCCTCCATCTGAAAGTGAGGGTTTGGATGACGTGGTGGTCACCTGTGACATTCCCTGCTGTCTGCCCTCTCTGACTTGAACATTTAACATTTTAATGGAATGGACTTTGTTTTCATCTTCTTCTCCTCTTACTTTCCCCTCAGCGCCATCTTCCTGGGTCTGCCACTAACCAGGGCTAGAATATAGGATGGGTATCTTTGTGATATTCCAAGCTGAAAAAAACCTACAGACTCTTGGCGAAATAAAGCCCAGGACTATTCAATGGAGTCTCACCTTGACAGTAAAGCCGACTTAGTATTGACAACAGATGCTTGGCCCCGGAATGGACTGGAAAGGGCAGCTTTTATTTATTCATTTTCCTCCCCCTCATCAGCATGATCTCATCCACATGATCTCAACCCCAATCAGCTACAGACTGAAAAACCCTGAGGACTGACAAAATAAGTCTAAGGCTTAAAAGAAGTGGCAGAACTTTGGTGAAGACAAATAAGAAGCAAAAGAACTTAGAAATATCCAAGGCAAACAGAACTTTCCAGTGAAGTCTGCCCCACTGGGAGATGGCAGGTTCAGAAATCCTGTAGAGAAGCTGGCATGACTAGATGAATAAACAGAGGTTCTCACACTTGAACATGTATTAGAATCTCCAGGAAGTCTTATTAAAACAGATTTCTGGGCCCACTCCCACAGATTTTAATTTAGTGGGTCTGGGGTGGAGTCAGAACATTTGCATTTCCAACAAGTTCCCAGATGACCCTGTCACCCAGTTTGCTGTACCTCAGGCCATACCTTGAGAACTATTGAAGTACAGTAAATTATAAAAGATGATTTGAGATAAGAGAAGAGAACAAGATTTTCAGGCTTTGACTGTCCCTGTAATCAGTTTACAAAACAACTACACTCCCATCTCCCCAGCATAATGGTTTGTTCCATTCTAACCTCTTATTTCTAAGGGTGAAGTAAGAGGGTCACATCACCTATTATATTTTTAGCATATTCTGAGGGGAGATTCCATAAGAGGCACAGCAATTATAGCATGTTTTTAAAAGTGTATTTGCTACTTTCTCTTGGGTGGGGTGGGGGAACTCCTTAGAAAGATGGCAGGGGTTACTGTATGGCTAAAGCCTTAATTTAGAAAATTTCTATTTAGTCATTGGAGTGCAAATGTTCAGTACTAAAAGTGAATATAGGGCTTGGGCTCATGACCGAAACTCCTGAGTTTATAAATATCTTGCAATTGTCTTAGACAGCCTGTGATCTCTCCAGCATGGGTTTTCTTTGCAGTTCTCCATGCCCTTTTAGCATGTATAAACACAACATCAAAGATTCTAATGATTGAAATAAATGCAGTCCCTCATGTTATACAAACGAAGATCAGTCTTTGGAAGCCCAGGGCTGCCGTCAGAACATTTCATGGAGACCATTATGGTCATGAAGCAAGTAAGCTCTCACTGGCCATATAGGGCCAAAAGATGGGAAGACAATTAATCAGGTAAATCCTTAGTGGTTTGTTTCACATACAGTATCTCATGCAATCCTGGTGATTTTTTGTAGCAAGAATCACTAGGAAGAGTACCCCTATTGACCACATAGGGAAACAAAGGCTCTGAGAAATGAAACAATCTGTCTTAAGGCAGCCCAGCTTAAACAGGCGGAGCTCAGATTTGAGCTCTTGCATATATGACTCTAAGCCCACAGCTCTTGGGAAGCACAAAATTTAAATTACTTTCAGTCAAGAGAGATTTACTGAGTATCAGCTTTGTGTAAGGGGGAGATAAACTAACACACACACACAAAAGTTCCTGCCCTCATGAACTCAATCAGTAAAGAGGAATAAGAATGTTTCTGGAAGGGATCAAGTCCACCTTCTCTTTCTACTCATGAGAAAACCAAGGTCTGGAGAAACTAAATGGTTTCCTTATAGCCAAAACACAAGTAGCTATGGTGTCCTGATGCCTTAAATCAAAACAGAAATTTTTTAAAAATTATTTTTAAAGATAATTTTGTTTATTTAAAGCATTCTTGTGCTTTCTTGCCAAAACAAACCATCAAGGTAGAAAGAAGACTGGTACCTAGGCTCTTACATGGGCTCTCTGCAGAAGTTAGGCATGAGTATCAAGTCCTAAATTCTCACCTGGACCTCACAGGGTCTGGGCCAAA
Source organism: Varecia variegata (assembly GCA_028533085.1). Lineage (NCBI taxonomy): Eukaryota > Metazoa > Chordata > Mammalia > Primates > Lemuridae > Varecia > Varecia variegata. The sequence goes on from CM052437.1 coordinate 81,477,587, forward strand.
ACTGGTCTTTCTGTTTGTGCGACAGGCCAACCTTGTATCACCTACAGGCCTTTGCATTGGCTAGAGTAGAGCTCTCCCTTTGGATTTTCACAAGCCAAGTCTTTCTCATCATTTGGGCCTCAACTCCAGAGAATCTCCTCCAAGAGGTCTTCCCTTACCCTGATATCTTCAGACATTGGCCTATCCCAAATCTGTCCTGTGAACTAAAGATGGCAGTTCCTGTATAGGGCAATCATTCCTGCACACCATTACCAGAAGGAGAGTATTCTTTGGCCTTAAATGTCTTTCCTCCTCTTACTGTCTTACTTCCCACTCTCTCATCATACTTACTGAGATCAACTCCCAAATATTAATAAATCACTTGCCTCCAATTCGTTGTCTCAGGGTCTGCTTTTGCAGCAACCCAAACATAAATACAAAGTCACATTCGACCTGTCTCTGATGACTCTTTCTTTTTTTATACCACTTTTTCCTATCTGAAATGATCTTTTTCATTAATTTGTTAATTTGTCTCCTGCACTACCATCCACCTGAACTTCTACCTTCTCCTCAACCTCCTCCACCCGACCAGACACCTAATAGAATATCAACACCATAGTGGCATGGCTTTACCAGTCCCATTCACTGTGGTGTCCCCAGAACTTAGAACATCACCCAGCACTTAGTAGGTGCTCAACAGGTTTGTTAAATAAATGAAATGAACAAATGAATCTCTTCAGTGTGTCACTATAGAATCTTAGCTGGCAAAACGTACTTTTCAATAACTACATCGGAAGCATTTTCCTTTTGCTTTATTCCCATTTAGATTCCATTGCTCTTCCTTCCATTTTTGTAGTCTCTCCTTAATCAATCACTTTTTGTTAAACATGCTGTCCTGCACAATCGAAAGTTAACAGTGGTATATGAAAATCATTCCAGGCTTTGGGGCCAAAAAATTCATTATCCACCTCGATCGATATTTATAAGAGGTATGTTGAAGACATCCTAAAGCAGAAGTCTCTGTTCCTTTGGCTCCCATAACATTTGACTTGCATAATCATCTATGTTTATTAAAAGGCCTCCTAGTCTGTTTCTTTTTAACACTGACCTTCAAGTGCTTGACTTAATAAGCTGTAGAATTACAATAAATCATACCAGCTTGTTTAATCATCTATATTACAAACAGCTGCAAGGAGAAGGTAGAACAACATGAGAACACAGGAAGGTAGAAACAGCCTTCATAGGAGGAAGAGGGAAAGTCAAGGGAAACGAGTCTGACCTCAAAGATGCTTCCCTGGAATGAAGAGAATAGAATCCTATGACTTTCAAGACTGTATTTTCCCTTATCTAAATACTTTTTCAAAGCAAAAATCAAATGACTATTTGCTTACGAAGCATGTGATATTTCAAAACATGACACAGAAATCATGTTTACTTATTATTTATTTTATTTATGTATTTATTTACTTATTTTTAGAGACAGGGTCCCAATCTGCCTCCCAGGCTGTAGTGCAGTGGCCTGATTATAGCTCACTGCAACCTCGAACTACTGGGCTCAAGTGACCCTCCTGCCTTAGCCTCCCAAGTAGCTGGGGCTACATGCATGAGCCTCCACTCCAAGCTAATTATTTTTATTTTTACTTTTATTTTTGTAGAGACAAGTTCTCACTATGTTGTGCAGGCTGGTCTCGAACTCCTGGATTCAAGTGATCCTTCTGCCTCGGCCTCCCAAAGCGCTGGTGTTGTAAGTGTGAGTCACCACACTCGGCCCAGGAATCATATTTTTGTTAACAATTTGTTTAAATAAGTCCCATTAGGCAAAAAGAGTACCGTAACATTTTTTCCCCTATACCAAGCCAATATAGGAGAATCTGTGGGTTGAGGATGGGGACGCTATTCCCTGAAATATTTTGCCTCCATAAGAAATTATAGGACACTAAATGTGGAGACTTCCATGTCTTATTACCAACTCATTTCCATAAACCCAGTGCCCAGAAGAGGGTCTGGCACATAGTAGGTGATCAATGAATACTTCATTTAGAGATAGATGACATAATTAATTGTATTTTCTGGGAGAAAAACAATTCTCACCTGCAACATGCTCAAACTAGTATAGCCCATCTTTGGCTTATGTTGATTGCATACTATTTCTTACATATCTTACTGACTCTCTGGAAACTGAGAATATGCTAATTTTAGATATGTTTTGTGTTAAGAAGTAAATTCTGTGTGGTAAGTAAAAGAAGAGGATTTGGATCCAGGCACTTACCATTCTAAGCTTCCTTTCCCTCATATATAAAATAGGGCTATTAATGCTAATTACTTTATAGGATTGTTGGATGCATTAAGTAAGTTTGTACATGTAAAAGTGTCAATGTAGTACTTAGGACAAAGTATATACTAAATAAACATTGGTTACCCTCCCATTTCACAGATGAGAAAACTCTGGTTCAAAAGGACTAAATGAGTTTCTTCAGGATCACCCCACTACGTATTAGTGAAACTGGATTTCAAGAAAGAGAAATTCAGAACTCTCTGACCACATAAACCATGCTCTTCATTCACACTTCACTGCTTCTTATGCAAGGTAGATAAGTCATATGCTAACTTTGCATATTTCCACCTTGGTTTCCCTGGATCACACACACCGTCTTGGCATAGAAAGTCCCTGCTTCCAAAATGATGAATTGGCTGTTACTGACTTTGAGAATGGTAGTGAATTTACAGAAGTTCTCATGTTTGGGGAATTTTTATCACTTCACAGTATAGATAGACACAGACTTTGGGTCATTTTAAATGCAAAATATTTGGGGGCAGATTATCTAAGTTCATTATTTAAAATGTGTCTGTTTGGGAAAAGTTGATGTGCTTGGGATAAATGTGTCAAAAGCTAAGATAATGTAACCAGTGTTGAAACAGAAATGCTAATGAAGCCAATGCAAAGGAAAATGATGTTTTATACTTCACTGACTCAAAAATTTCTTACATTCCATACTCCTACCTATATTTTATACTGTATTAGCTAATTTTTAGAAAGTGCCAAGGTGTTTTTTGTTTTCTTCTGGAAAAACCTTTTGGCCAAGATGGAAAACCTGAATGACCTACCCATTGGCATTCCATTCCAGGAGTTTTTATTACTATTCCTTTCCTGATATTTCTCTACATCCTCCCTCATATCCCTAAACCATGCTGAATGGCTTGCAGTTTTGTAAATCTTCAGCTTACATGAGAATCGCCTGGCAAGATTGTAAAGCTACAGATACTCAGCCCTCATCTGTGAGCGTTCTTAATTGGCCTGAGGTAAATCCTGGGCATCGTATTTATAAAAATCCCCTAAGTGATTGTAATGTGTAGCTGGGTTTGAGAATCACTGTGCAAAGTTCTTCTGCCTCTGAACCATTGCAGAAGCCAAAATTCCTTTCTTTCCCTTTACCATCTGTGTAATTCCTAGCCATTCCTCAAAATGGAATTCAGAAGGCACCACTTCCAAGTAATGTGGATCCTCTTCCTTTGTATTCAAAAATTTCTGTATGCTCTGTCCTAATCCTCAATAGACTTCACTAGATTATAAATTTTTCCTTGAAAATGCAGACAAGGGGTGAACATTTTTTGCTTGGAATTGTCCACGTAGGAGCTACATAAAAATATGTTAAAGAATGAATAAGTGATGAGAAAGGAATTATTAGAGAGGGTTAATAACTCTGGTCACTTCTTTTGGTTATGTTATTTACAGATTTGCCCTATAAATCTGATGTTATATTGATTGTAATTAGCTTTAAAATACTATAGTATATAAAGCTAGACATATGCATATGTTATGACCCAGCAATTCACCCTTGGTTAGATATCCAACACAAATGTCCAGATGCTCCTTGACTTATGATGGATCTATTAAGATGTAACCCATCATAAGTCAAAAACATTCTAGGTAAAAAATGCACTTAATATCCTGTTAAACCCATGATAAAGTCAAAAATCACAAGTAAAACCATTGTAAGCCCAGATGCTCCTTGCCTGATGATGGAGTTCTATCCCAAAAGAACCCATTACAAGTCGAAAAATCATTAAGTCAAACCGTAGTAAGTTGGAGACTATCTATGTATACATGTTCCCCAAAAGGTATGTAGTAGAATCTTCATAGTAATGTATTTTATAATAGCTGAAAAGCAGAAACATCATCAATGACATTGATAGTAGAATGGATAAAATATTTGTGGCATAGTCACACAATAGGTTACTATGTAGCAACAAGAATCCTATAAACACATGTAATGACATAGATGAATAATAGATAATTTCGAGCAAATGAAGTTAATTACAAGAGTACATATTTCATGTTATATATTTACATATATAACCAAAACCAAAAAAGCAATCTCTGCTATTAGAAGTCAGGGTAGTGGTTAAGACAGAGGAAGACAGTGGTAACTGTAAGAAAGAATGAGGGTGCTTTCTGGGATGCTGGTTGTGCTTTCCATCTGGTCATGGCTTACACAAATGTGTCCAGTTCATAAAAAATGCATCAAGCTGTATACTTTGTATGTGTGTACTTTTCTGTATGTGCATTATACTTTAATGAAAAAGTTAATGCTTTGGTAGAAACAATATGTATATGTGCATACAAAGTAACTTCAATCTAAATCTCAGGAACACTTAGTTAATATTTGAAAGAATTCACCTTATACATATGGCTCCTCAGATGGGGTCGGTCACTGGATTTGGATGCTAATGTTGGTCAGTGCTGATTTTTTCGTGTCAGAGAGACGTACAGTGGTTATGAGAGGGAGTGTGTGAGATGGCGGATATGGGTGTAGGATGGGTGTTTTTTGGGCTGTTCTGACAGCTTTTCTATGTGTTTTAAAATATGTCAAAATAGATAATTTAAAATATAAAAAGAGAGAATTTTGTTATACCTGTTTCAGAATCTTTCATGCAAAATGTTTTTCAAGGCTCATAAAAAGATCAAGATCATGAATTTCACGAACCATGCAAGAACAGCCTGTATTCATGTACCTTGTTCTGGTATCACAAACTATTAAGTTTTGTGCATTTGACAGAATCAAATTTGCTACTTGCTTTTGTAACATACCACCCAACAAAATCAATGTTTACTCAAATCTTCATACTTGTAGAATGGATACATTGGAGTAGGAGAAACCATTTATTCTCTTAGAGACTTTAATCTATAGAGCATTGGTTGCATTAGATGACATTCTCAGTTTTCAACTTTCATCTAGCTAATTATTAAAAGTGCCTCTTTTCTTTCTCTCAGAGGTATATTGGTTTTAAAAATAAGTTATGTGGTCTTCCTGCTTCCAAAGAATCTTCTAGCTTTAGCTTTCTAGACATCCGCAGTCTAGATGTGAGCCTCGATTCAGCAGGACAGTGCAGTGAAGAGCAGATACCTCTTTATGGGTTTGTATTAATAGTTGTACAGCAGATTAGTAGGATATTAGAATAAGAAGTTTTTGCAAATGTCAAAAGTAATCCCTTTCCAAAGAAGGGAATTCATTAGTTGCCTCATTGGTAATTATTAGTACACAGGCTAAGACTTTCTTCCTGGAAGAATGCTGGGAGTGGGGCAGAGGGATTACATAATTAAGATATTTCTAATTTCCTGTCTCTAGGTTTGCCCTATGTATAATCAAAATGCACCTATTTTCTGGCATGTACAATTTTAATGCTTTATTCTCAAAATGACCTGGGTTTAACATACATAATTATTAATTTATGCAACAGATGAATATTGGCTATCTTCTATGTGCCAAGAACTAAGAAAGGATCAAGGCAGATCATCCAGGCAATTGGAAAATAAGAATGATGTCTTCAGTCTTTATGCATCCCATATTCCTATGGAGTTCTGTAGGTCTTTGTAGCAACTCTTGTTTCCTTAAATGTTTATTTCTCAGTCTATCATCATATACCACCTTTTCTTCTATTCTGCCCATACTCCAGGGTTAGGCAATTCAACCCTCATCTCCTTGAATTCATCAACCCCCTTCGTCTTCCACCATTTTAATCAATGCTACTCACTAACAAATTTTACCATCCACTATCTTCTGAATACTGGTAGTTTCAGGCAATTAAGAAAATATTACTATAATTTCTTCTGATTCTACCACAATTTCTTGTTATATGATCTTAGCTAAACTTATAGGACTTTTTGGCATTCTTTTTAGTAAGTTGTATTTCATTTCCTATTTTCCGCTGTCAAGCTACAAACCCTTAAAGAAATAAACACACACCCACATCCACCCCCCCCACACACACATACCAGAAAACCATGGTCTTTTTCTTCACTGAGTAGATTGAGGCTATTAATTTCCTTTTTCAACTCAAAGTCTCTCTATGTCATTACGCATACCTTTCTACTTTCCTTCTGCATTGGAGAAAAAGAGGGTCTTTCTTCTTTCCCAAGTTGCTTTGACCTCAGCTTTCCTCTGTACAGTTCTTTCTTAACCACTCCCCTCCAACCCCATGTAATCTAACTTGAGTTCTCAAAATGAGACTAAAATTGTTCTGAGGTTCTTCCCCCCAAACCGTCTACAGTTGACCTATGAACAACACAGGGTTTAACTGTGCAGGTCCTCTTCAACATGGATTTTCTTCTGCCTCTGCCACCTCTGAGACCAACCAGCAAGACCAACCCTCCTCTTCCTCCTCCTCCTTAGTCTACGCAACATGAAGACAACTATGAAGACCTTTATGATGATCCACTTCTACTTAATAATTGTAAATAAATCTTCTCTTCCTTATGATATTTTAATAACTTTTCTTTAGCTTACTTTATGGCAAGAATACAGTATATTATATATGTATATATAATTACATATAGCATATAACATATGTGTTAATTGACTGCTTATGTTATCTGTCAGGCTTCTAGTCAACAGTAGGCCATGAGTTGTTATGTTTTCAAGGAAAAAAAAGTTATATGTGGATGTTCAACTGTACAGGAGTTGGCACCCCTAACTCCCTCATTGTTCAAGGGTCAACTGTATTTCCAAAGACAATAACATTTCTAAGTTTCCTTTCACACTTTCACATCACCAAGGGGATTTAAAAATTGGCCATCCTAGTTTTGAAATTCCTTCTCTTGGCTTCTACTCACAGATTCTTCCTTCTCCACTTTTTTCCAAGACTTCTATTCCATTTCCTCTACTCTTGTTTCCTGAAAATATACATCCTCCAAGCTTGCATCTTCTGTTCACTCCTCTATCAATGCAGTTCCTTCCAATGTCCTCTGAGATCTTTAACAGTCTTTTACACAAGAAGGCCATGTTGTGTCAATGCAGAGCACTATAAGCTGCATGAAGCACCACAACCTCAGGCCTTAACCCCTGAGGCAATGAGGGCAGGAACCACCATGACGGAGCAGTATTTCTTGACCCAGGCATCTGGCCCTTGCTGACAGCACCAGGAGACAAAGCTGTAAGCAGAGGCCAACCCTACAAATCACCCAGTAGGACTATAACGTGGCATTTTAACAGCAAAAATTTCAGGTACTGAGTTCAGGGAATCTCAGAGATCTTTTATAATGAACCACTCAAGGACTGCGATCACTCAAGACCGTCTGCATAGATCCCAGAAAACGGACATGTGGAAAAGATGTTCAGGTTCACCAGTCTGCCTCTTATAAAGTATATCATTGCTGCTCTCTGCTGGTCAAAAGCATTATTCTCTTCAATTAAGATGAGCACAGATGTGGAATGGGTCAAGAGGGAAAATATAGTGCTTTCAAAATGATATGGACTGGTGCTAGATAAAAGTTGTTAAATGACTTCATAGGCTGCAATACCCATTCTTATGCAGAAACACTGATTTTAGTGAGGGTCTATTGGACCTCTAAAATTAAGATGTGCAACTAATCCCCATTTTTGTAGACTTATTAATATTAATAGAAAATATGGACTGTATCAGATATTTCAGCAAGCATTAAATTAGTCACCACTTTTTAGTGTAGAACTTTCTGTTAGACATCATGTTTACATTTTTTCAGGAAAATTGACAAGTCCTCCTAAGGATTACTACCTTGATACACTGCAAAATCCTAAAATGTTTTCTGAATACTAAAGTAAAGGCTAAATTTAGTTCCATATATATACAATTTATTTTATTGAAAACTTACTTTTAAAAATGTATCAGTGGTAGCTTTTGATTATTTAGAATATTTGCAAACTAAGCCTACCCTAAGAACAGCATGATGAGGAAAAACTTGGGCTCAAAAGCCCAACACAACAGGTTTTACCCAGGTTCTGCCACTTGATTACTTTGGGTGGGCTACTAAATATCTTTGAGCTCCACTTTTCCTGTTTTAAAATGAAGGAAAAATACCCATCTCATATGGCTATTAGAAATATTACTTGAAATATTCCATATAAAGTGTTTAACAGTGCTGAGTACAAAATAAATAGTCTGTAAATCATAACTGTTGCCATTAATAGTATAATATAGCCTGAGTAGCAAAATTTATTATATTTTCCAAAGCCAAACTATTTTATCACAGGTTTTAAAGACACTCTGTAGATATCTGGAGAAAGTTGTTTTTAGAGCACAGTCTTAGCTCTGACACTAGCTGTATAATTTAAAGTAATGTCTTAAATTTTCTGAGCCTTGAATGTTTCCGAATGCTTGCTTTGCCCTAAGGTCCCAACATATCTCTGCGTTCTAATTTTATTTACAACTGTTTAATGGCCTATGGTACAAAGTGTTTTGTTTTCTGACCTTTTGTTCCCTACCTAATGACTTGCCTGAAGAACAAATAACCACTGGAGGAAGCTAGTAATCTTCCGGGAGAATTAGCAAAGGGTAAATTTTAGAAGGAACAATGAATGGAAGCATCAAAGTACACAGACCCAACCATGCATTTCTCTTTTCAAATATTATTACCATGCTGAAATGTGATTTGACTGTTCCATGTTTATCAGTTCAGTAAATAGGGGTTAGGTTGTCACAGGATTTGGGAGCTAGAAGTTACAATGTGCTGAATCTTGAGGAAATTGCCGAATTGATAGAGGTAGAGTCTAACCGGAATGTTCCAGATAGTTCCAGATATCCTTTCCTCCCTTATTGTGCATCTCTAAGCCTACATTGATGACAATTCTCTTGGGATGCAGTTTAAGACACGTGTACCTAAGAGACATGCTATGGAGTCATCTTCAGTCCAAGCTGACTCACCAAGTTCAGTACTGTTGTTGGAAGGTCCCAACAATATAAACTCTGCACAGAAAGCAGGGTCAGCCAGACCCCCGAGTCCTGGTACCACTTAGAAAAATGGGCTGGTTCAGGCCAAATTATTAATTTGGCAAAATGTGTCTTCAATAGTCACTGTCTTTTTTCCTTGAGAACCTTTCTCATTTATTTGAGACTCCCTTCTTTCTCCAACAAGACCTCCTCTACCTTTATAATGCTGATGCTACACAAGCTCAGCCGCCTCCAAGCTCTGCCCAGTCCTGTCTTCTTCAACCCTTCCCCTGTGAGGCCCTTCCCCCAACTGACCTCTGTGTTCCATTCCTTTGATCGCCTCTACAGAATTAATGAAAACATTGGTTTGGTGTTCCCTTTTTCTGTCCTACCATCTTGGTGAAATATATCAACAATAGGGATCAGGGTTGAACATGGTAAAGGATCAGTTCTTACCGTTAATTTTCAAGGCTAGAAAGACCTCAAAAACCCTTTAGAATTTTGGTACCTGACTACGCTACTGGCGCACTAAAAGAGCTGCCCCTATCACAGAGCAAATCACTGTAACCTCATGGAGAAAAAGTAACCCTTTCAGTCAAAGAGAGCAGCAGTGAGTGGCATTTCCACAGATGGCAACTATGTGAAGCACTTAACTCCCTTCCTGTGGCTTCTCCTAATGCTTAAGCTTTTCTGATCAGGGGAGACAGGATAAATTCTTACTCTCTTTCCTCCTCCGTTTTTTTCTTTCTTTCGTTTCTTTTTTATGTAGTACTTTACAAATTTGAAGATGCCATATCTTTAGGAGAAAAAAAGGCTTCATTTGATTATGATTTTTACCAAATTAGTAAACTGTTTTAGCTTCTTATAATCTTATCAAAATTGTCTTTAGAGTGATATCTTAGATCTGACTGTGCAATTTAATGTTTTAACTTGTTGGACCCTCTGTTCTTCGTCTATTTAACAGGTATAACAATTCCTAACTGAGTAGTTACTACTGTGAACTTGATCAAGGATAGTTATGATGAGATTATCGACAAAGAAATGGAAAAAGTAGTGGAAAACTTAGCAATAGAAAACTTCCCATATTGATGGAAAACTTTAGATGTTGGCATGATGTGTTTAGAAATAGTAATGAAAAATGTATTTTCCTAAAATGAGTATTCCCCTTATCCCATTTTTTTTGTTTGTTTAAATCTTGAAGCATCAACTCTGACTTCAGCAGAAACTTCTGATGGCTGTGTTTCCTAATACACTCCTTGCATTCCCTAGGATGAAGTCAAATGCATGTGCCCCATCATTGCCATCCCCATGACTTTCCTGTTGTTTCTGCCACCCATCCAAAATCCTTTTTTCTATTTCATTTCCTGTCACCCCTGCTTCCTGTAGATCCCATTCAAATTGTTTAAATATTATCCATTCTTCAAAACCCAGTTCTAAGGTTCTGTCTTCCATCTGATTACCTATATCCTTTTTTTCTATTGTACTTATATCTTGCTTTAAATATCAAATTTTATACTCCTGTATATTTTTAAACACAAATATGCTTTTTTATGCTGTGGTCTTTCTTTTGTCCTTTTTCTCTTCTTTTTTTTTCCTTTTTTTTTGTTTTTTTGTTCTCTCACAATCATTTTATATCCCTGTGATAGGTATGATAATGGCCCCATGAAGATGTTCAAGTCTTAATGCCCAGGACCTGAGAATACGTTACTTCACACGGCAAAAGGAACTTTGCGCATGTGATTAGAAAAGGATATGAGGATGGGAAGATTATCCGGGATTATCTGAGTTGGCCAAATATATTCATAAAGGTCATAAGCTGAAAGACAGAAGCAGGAGATTGTCAGAGTTGCAGTGTGAGAAAGGCTAGACCTGCCCTTGCTAGTTTTGAAGATGGAATGGGGCCCTGAGTCAGGAGTGTGGGCAGCCTTGAGAAGATGGGAAGGGCAAAGAAATGGATTCTCCCCAGGAGCTTCCAGAAAGGAGCCCTGGCCAGCCAAAAACTTGATTTTAGCCTAAGGGAACTCATTTTGGACTTCTGACCTCTGGAACTATTACCAAGTTTGTGGTAATTTATTACAGCAACCATAGGAGACTAATACAATCACTCCATTCTAACACTAACTAGGCATTTTTTGACTTGGTTTGCATGTTGCTTTTGTTTTAGATTTTTCTTTATACAAAATATCCCACATCACAGCAAGGTTTTTATTTACTTTTTTTTTTTTCTGGAGCAAAAATTAAGAAATCAAAAACTGCATCATGAGCGGTTATGGGCTCATTACTTATTTCATTTATTTTCTTTTCATTTTAAGGAAATGAAAAAGAAAGGAATATAAGAAAAAACATAAAAGAAAAGTAAACAGAACAAAAGTTGCCTCCTCTTTCAGTGTTACTATACCAATCAGAAGTACTTTAGGTAAAAATGGAAAGAAAACCAGCAATGTTTTTGAGCACCTGTTAGGTAAAATTGTCATTAGAGAAACTCTATGAATTAGGGGGCACGGCCCAGATGCTCCTTCGATGAAGGACTCTTGGGGCCAACTCCTCAAGGATGGCCTCAGCTGCAGAAAGTCATCTTTCTGTGATCATGCACTTCCCAGCACTCATCCCACGATATATCAGGTTTCCATCTCCATTGAACTGAAGACAACTCACAAGGAATATTCTAACCTCAACAATCCCCCTTAAAATTGGCTGAAACTTCCTTTGACCATGAGTCATAGCTCAACTTATTCTGCCCATGCTCACTATCTTCCTCTCTTTCCATAGATGTTGAACACAGGGGCAATCCCATAATATGTATTCTGTGCACTAAATACCATTTCAGGGGCTGCTTCCCAGGGACTCCAACCTATGACACCATTTTTAGAGTGAATAGAACAGAAGAATAGAAAGGTTAACTAATTTACTCTTAGCCACATTTGATGATCAGTCTTTCTGCCCCCACAGAGAGAGTCTTCACTCTTTCTAATACCCTGATCTTCTCACGCTGGGCTGTGTCTTTCTACTATATTGAGCTTCTCACATTGCGCTACGTACTAAGTCCAAGTTACAGGATATTTATCCTGGAGAGTCAATTTGACTTAATTACCAGAAGTATAAAACATTATCTCATATTTAAAAGATCATAGTAGAATGCAAAATTCAATGAGTTTTTAAGACAAAGCATGACCTTTCACACAATAATCTGTTATTTATAGCAGGCTGCTTTACTACATGCTCTGGTGTTAGACCACCTGGATTTGAATCCATGTTTTGACAGGTTCTAGCTGTGTGCCCTTGTGCAAGTTGCTTACTCTTTTGTGTCCCAGCCTCTCCATCTAAAAATAAAGTCATAAGAATACATATCCCATTAGGATATTGATGAGGGTAAAATTACATAGTTCCTGTGAAGTTCTTAGAACAATGTTTGTCACATCTTAAGTGCTCAGTAAGTGTTTACAATTTTATCAAAATCTACTGATACATTCCCTTTCCTGTGATTAGAGTACTTAATTAACTAATTAATTAATACATCTGAAAGGATTGCACAATGACAACATAATGTATCTCTTCTGTGTCTTGATTTTAATTTATAATTTTCTGTCTTCCTCAATGCATCCCACTATTCTAAAAACCAGCTTGAACTGAATGATAAATAAACCTTCAATATCCTCTTATTACCTAAGAAATCAAGTCCAAGCATTGCAGACTGCTCTCCAATGTTCTCTATGATCCAGCCCACACCCACGTTTCCAGTCTTTGTTTCTGTATTTTCCCCAGCAAATTGGGCTGCTCTAGTTCCTGGCCTGACTTTCTTTCTGCAAGAGCACATTTGCTCAAGTTGGTTTCCAAGGCTGGAAAGCCCCTGTTCACTCTCTATTGATCACTTTTAAGGTCTTCTCATTTCAGTTTCTTCAAGAAGCTGTTTCTGTCCTTTGCAGCCTGCCTCTATCTCTGCCCCCACTAGCATGTATTGTTTGTAACTGTCACTTGTCCTTTGCTTTCAGTAACTGCACGTTGCTATTGATCATTTTGGACAAGGGTGACTTTTATGTACAGGTAAAACTTGGAGATATTGTGTGTTTGGTTCTAGACCATGGCAATAAAGTAAATATCACAATAAAGCAAGTCACACATCTTTTGGTTTCCAGTCCATAAAAAAGTTATGTTTACATTGTACTGTAGCTTATTATGTGTGCAATAGCATTATTTCCAATGAAACAATGTATGTACCTTAGTTTAAAAATACTTTATGGCTAAAAAATGCTGACACAGAGACATCAAGTGAGCACACAGTGTCAGAAAAATGACACTGATAGCATTGCTCGATGTAGGGTTGTCACAAACTATCAATTTGTAAAAACCATAATCAGAATATCTACAAAATGAGGCATATTTGTACAAATAGACTATGAGTATCTGAAGGACAGGGAGTCTGTGCTTTTGCCTTTTCATTGAAAGAAGTATAATAAACATTCTTATTCAATAATTATTTATTTCTATTGAATGTTAGTATTTACATAATAATCATTTTTTGGTATTGTTTTAGTTGAGAAAAACTATCAACTATGCTTTGAAGAAGAGTACAAAGAAAAGGAATTTTGCCTCTTCAGTGTAGAAAATTAAATCCATGATTTTATGCAGGGATTTGTACCATCTACTATGCTGGCTTAATGTCTAAATATACACTTACTGTAGAAGAATTCAGATAGTGAAAATTTAGGGAAAGCATGACCCATCTTTTACAGAAATGTACACTTTAATTCTGTGAAAATGTTTCAACGTACAATAAATTATTCAATTAAATCCACATTAATTCAATACTAAAGTCTTGTTTTAAGGCATTAAAAATATAAATGAGATCAAACAAGGTGGTATGTGGGTTTGTGTAGTGTTTCAGAACAAGAGGACAAGAGAAAACAAATAAAAACAAAACAAAATTAAGCAAAATATAGGCTGCCGTAGGCTGAGGGTATTAGAACATGTTTTGATGGGAGGAAGGACATCCCATTGGAGACAAAAGGAGCTTCTGTGTTATTTGGTCAATGAATAGTTTGCTCTGAAATGAAAATGAGCTTAGGGCATAGGATTGTTCAGCGAGGGGTGATGAACTGAGTTGCTTTGGGCATAATTAGCATTGAGCATTACAAAATGGGAGGGGTTAGTTAAGTCTACCAATTCTAGGACTTTTATACTCCTGGCGGATGACAATGTAGGTTTGCAGCTCTTCTTTGGCATTATTTTGGAGGGTGTAGGGAAGATTATCTCTAATCATCTTCAACTTGTTAATTTGGAAATAAAATTTCCACCAAGTGTTCTTAGGGCCCTGAAGGCCCCTGGGTATATTGGCTGTAGGTTAACAGTAAAGTTCTGAGGTCAGAGTTGCTAGACTATTTTCCTATCCATCTCCTTCCCTTCCTTTCCTGACAGCATTGCTTTACTTTGTCATACTTTCTAAGCAGGAACTGACAAGAATGGAATGTTAGATTCCTGAGAAATGTGTCATAGCTATTTAGAAAGTGAAAATAATCCTAATGTCCTATAATGATTTGAGGCTTAAGGGATAAAACTGAAATATTATACATGACATATAAATGTTTGCTCGCTGAAAATAGATGCTATAAATGGAGACCAAAACTATGAATGAGAGCGAATCAATTGGCATTTGTATGTTCTTACTATGTTTAGTTCATATCTACATAAAATATATAAGAGTGGATCCTGCAAACTAAACCATAGAGAACAATTGCTTTACATTTGTAACAAAGGAAAAGTAATGAAAGACATTGACATGGACCAAAAAGATTACTAGATGGTGGGCAGAATTCTAAAGATGGTCCCCCAATATTCTGGTTAACTGGTTATTTGATAAAACATCAATTTAGGTACTGCTATGAAGAGATTTTACAGATGTGAGGTCTTAAATCATTTCACCTTAAAAATATAGAGATTATCCACATAGGCCTAATCTGATCACACCAGCTCTTTCTCCAGCTGGTGGCAGGAGAATCAGAAAGATACAAAGCAGGAGAAGGATGCAAAGCTCCATTGTTGATTTGAAAACAGGGAGGATGGAGAAGGAATACGGTGGTCTCTAGGAGCAGAGAGTGACCACTAGCCAATAGCCAGAAAGTTAAGTGGGGACCTCAATCCTATTAAACCGACTTCTGTGAGTGACCTGAATGAGCTTGAAAGGAGATTCTTTCCTGGAGCTTCCAGATAAGAGCCCAGCTGGCTACATCTTGATTTTGGCCCTATGAAACCTTAAGTAAAGCCAGCTGAGCCATAGTGGACATCCAACATACAGAACTATGAGCTAATAAGTGGGTATTGTTTTGGTCTTTTGTTTTTCTTTTATTTATTTATTTATTTTTTTTGAGATAGGGTCTTGCTCTATCACTCATTCTAGAGTGCAATGGCATCATCATAGCTCACTGCAGCCTCAAACTCCGGGGCTCAAGCAATTCTCCTGCCTCAGCCTTCAGAGTAGCTGGGGCTACAGGTGTGCACCACCACATCTGGCTATTTTTTCTATTTTTTGTAGAGACAGGGTCTCACTCTTGCTTAGGCTGATCTCAAATTCTGTTGAGCCTAAGAATACTGATTTATAGAAATGCCCCCTGTATTTTTGGAGACAGAAATGATTTCAGAAGTCAAGGGAGGTTTTGCCTTAAAGGAAAATGTAAACATGTTAGTTTGCATATCAAAAGCTGCTCGCCTCAGGAGGGCGTCTCATTGGTCAGTAACAGCTGCATTTCAAAGCGACAGTTGTAAACTGGGCCTTATGGTTCTCACCTGTTTTGAAAGACAAAGCAGGTCTTACCTAGAGCCATAGGTTGACACAGCTGATCAACAAAGACAGGACCACCGGAGATGAGAGCTGATCAAATAGATATGCTAAGAGCTGATCAAACAGATATGCTAATGCCCAAGCCAGGCCCAGACAGAACCATGTGGTTAAAGTAATTAGCATAAGGCACAGCTCATGTTGACTTCTGAAATCTCTGTTCTAAAACACAATGACCAGAGCCAAGATGTCTCTGTTTTTGCTAAAGCAATAGCCTTATCATAAAACA